>LPNX010724769.1:636934-678233 GCA_001517045.1 Pseudotsuga menziesii
ATTTATTTTTAATTTAAACCATATTTTCATAAATAAATTACATTAATTTATTGGACTGCTAACATTGAAGTTTGAATTTTTCTCTTCGTCTTTCCAGTACCCTGCTCGCCTTCGACAACAAATCTAAAATCTAAAGTGCATCATAATTTATTTTGCCTATTAATTCTAATCTTTTTTATCTAATTTTCCGAATCACATTTCTAGATAGAGGACCACATTCAAATGTTTTGGAAAATCAAATTAAAATGCATAACATGGATTCCAAAAAAATATTAATAAAAAATGAATTAAAGTCGAAAGAAACACTAATCCTTTATAATAATATAAGTTTCCTTTATATTATTTTAAGATTTAGAAAATGAAAAATTTATAACTCATTATAATGAGTCTTGGCCTCTGCTTATTATTTTTCCTATTTTTTCTAGAGGGAATTACAACTGAATCCATTACCCCACGCGTAATTGAGGGTTTTTATGTAATATTCTTAGTTTAATTAGGGTTTTATGTACAACCATTCTTAGTTTGCTAACAGAAGTTTTTAGATAGTGTTGTAGCTAGTTGTTACAGCTAGCAACACTTGCGTGCTTAATTGAGCTAGCTGCGACTGGTGACTGGTGACGTCAATCACAACTCATTCACAGCTCACGCACACCTCTGTTGCAGCTCACTATTTAACACATTTTTTATCACCTCTACATCCATTAACTTATCAGAAATATTCTACTGAATAAATAAACAACATCCACACTAATAAAAATCGAGCTGCTACAACAAACTAACATAAAAAAATAAAACTGAGCTTTTTAAAAAACAGAGTAAAACACATAATTACACAGTAAACTTCAGAGCTGCAACTATGTTTCTATTACTTTGTGGTGTGTACTTCCAACGTCCTAAATATGATTTACAATGCAAGTATTTATAGTATTTCTACCTAAGTTGATCATATAGTGTTAATTGGCCTTTCAGAATACAAAATGAAATTTTGTTAATGCTTTGTCACAGTCTGAATGGAATAAACATTACGCTGCCTCTTCAAAATTTGGATGTGCGTTGTTGGCTTAATTAAAATGGATTTTCATATTTTAATAATCTGATTTCTATCAGGTAGTGAGGTGGTGTGGCGGTGCTGTGACTCTTTAGTGTTGTGGCGGCCACAATCTGGGCGGTAATGCCTCTTTGAGTTTTGTTACGGCCAGCAATGGAGTAATTAACAGCTCCAACATTCTCCCCCTTAATTACTACACTTCAAAAAATAAAATTTTGTAACACTTGATTTCTATTATACCTTACAAACTCCAATGTTTTTTCTATGAAGTTCAAACAAATATTTTCCCAATGGTTTTGTAAACAGATCTGCAAACTAATTTTCTGATGTGCAAAATTTCACATTGATTTCATCGTTGTTTATCAGTTCACGAATAAAATGATACCATGTACCAATATGCTTACTTCTTTTGTGAAAGACATGATTTCTTGAAAGTGCAATAGCTGAGTTATTATCACAGAAAATTGGAGTTCGTTCATTTTGTTCATGCTGTAAGTCAGTAAGAGTTATTGTCATCCATACAGTTTGACATGCAACTGCGGTTGCTGCAACATACTATGCCTCAACAGAGGATAGTGTTACTATGGGATGCTTCTTTGATGCCCATACTACTGACCGCGATCCAAAACTCAACACATATCCATATGTGCTCTTTCTATCATCAATAAAACCTGCAAAATCACTGTCAATATATCCAATCAACTTAAAATTTGAATTAGAAGTATACTGGATACCAAAATTTGTTGTTCCAGCAATATATCTTAGGATTCTCTTTCCAGCTTGCGAGTGGGTATTCTTTGGTGTTTCCATAAACCTTGAAATCAAACTTACTGCAAACATTATATCAAGTCTTGTTGCAGTTAAGTACATGAGACTTCCAACCAGTCTCTTATACATCGTTGGATCAATTTTTGACCCATCATCTTCCTTATTGAGTTTTGTACCAGTTTCTATTGGAGATACAGCTGGATTACAATTCAACATTATAAATCTTTTCAATACATCATTTGCATATTTAGATTGACATATAAAAATACCATCTTCAGATTTGATGACTTCAATACCAAGGAAATATTTCATCAATACTAAATTATTCATCTCAAATTCTATTTTCATGGCTTTCTTGAACTCATCTACAGAAAGATCTCTAGTGAATATCAAATCATCCACATATAAACAAACAATTTGTATTTTACCTACTTGGTTTACCTTTGTATACAATGTTGGTTCACTTCGACTTTTGCTGAATCCTTCACCATTCAAATATTCATCATTTCTGTTGTACCAAACTTTGGGTTCCTGCTTCAATCCATACAATGCTTTCTTCAATCTGTAGACTTTTTCTTCTTTTCCATCAACCTCATATCCTGGAGGTTGTATTACATAAACCTCTTCTTCTAAAGATCCATTCAAAAATGCACACATTACATCCATTTGATGTACATACCATTTGTTATGAGCAGCAATAGCTAATACCATCCTTACCATATCAAGTCTCGCTATAGGTGCAAATGTCTCATTACGCCAAGAGGCGCTCTACAACCCAATATGGGGAAGATATTGTAACGTGATGTAACGTGATGTAACGTTAGTAACGTTTGTAACATGTCAGCAAAAAATAATAGTGATTGCGCCGAGAGGCACTCTACAACCCAGTATGGGAGAGATCTTGTAACGTGATGTAACGTTAGTAACATTTGTAACATGTCGGCAAAAAATAGTAGTGATAGTGAATATCATGGGAGATATTTTGTAACATGATGTAACGTTAGTAACGTTTGTAACATGTGGGAAAAAAATAATAGTGATCGTGAATATTATGGGAGAGATCTTGTAACGTGATGTAATGTTTGTAACATGTCGACAAAGAATAATAGTGATGGTGAATATTATGGGAAAGATATTGTAACGTGATGTAACATTTGTAATATTGAAGTAACTAATGTAAAAAGTAATAAATATTTTGTCGGCCTAATAATTTAAGGTCGTAAGGACAAACAAGACTGGAAAACTTTAGGGCTGAATACTGTGGCAAAGGGAAAGCTCAGTCATCTCCTCCCAACCAACCATCTCCTACTCACGCTAGCACGGCATCACACCTACCTAATCTCCTCCTCACGCCTGCCTAATCTCCTCCTCATTGCCTATCATCACTTTATCTTGAAATCTATGTGATCTATTGGCATGGCGAAACAATGATCTATTGGAAGGATACCCAATGCATATATGCTTCGATAACCTACTAAACTGATGGATTCTTTCCACTTCCGATCAGACTTGCACAAAAATGAAACCGTGGTATTATTTTAATGAATTATTCTTTTCAAATATATTAATTAATGAAAACAAAATGAAAGAATTTCTTCATTGTAAAAATGAAAACATTAAAAGAAAATGTAAAAATACCCTTTCAATTCATCTCGTGAATTGGTATTGGACGATATCATCTTGGTGATTTGATCAATTCCTTCATTCATCTAGAATTGCCAATAAAAGATTGAGGCAAGATCTTCTTCAATAAATGTTATGTCACAATGGTAGCTATTGATTTCTCCTTTTCAATGTTAATGTGTCAAATATGATATTTCCTCTTAATGTGAGGCAACGATCTTGACCCTGACCATGACAGTTCTCTCCTTCTAGCATTTTGATAGCATGTTATTTTTTATTGCCAGTTTGGGCAGAAAGATTTAAATGATTTGTTGGAAATCTCATTGGTATTTCACATCCCAACAATTTCTACAATGCTATTTTTTTGTTTATGCAAATAAGCTGACATGTAACAAATATATTGTTCGACATAAAAATCTTTTCAAAGTGAGATCGTTGCATATTCCTAGCTACAATTACAACATAATGACTTCCTTAACTTTGGGATTTAGTGGCAATCTCCTTCATTGATTTTGGCAGAACTTCAATAAATGTCGATCACGGATTAGAAACTGAAATGAAAAAGAAAATTTTACCCTCTACAATTAAGGCAATCAATATGTAGGGGCTTATATATGTAAGGAACCTGTTAGAGTACATGCTATGTGGAACAATGCACCTAATCATGGAAATCCATGCTCCATAATCCCAATGGCCACCTATACCTGTTATCCTTGTACCACTTTATTTAATGATGAATGAATGCTCAGTTTTTATGGTAAGAAGTGTGACTCCCTTAGCCTCTCACCAAATTAAATTAAACAACAATTTTCCACAAGGCACCAATAGATTCTCTATTGTAAATAGGCTATGAGATTGATGAGATGTTGTACAGTATCTCAATTAAAATAATAAATGCATGATCATTTTAACATATTGCATGAAAGGAGATTTGGTAAATTTTTTACCAAATTTCATTTAAAAATAAACTACTAATAAAAAAATTTTAAATTTTAAAAAATATATTATTTCAAACACTAATCAATAACTTTATTTCCCAAGATTATTTTTCCATGAGCATTGTACCATCGATCTGTGAATCATAATGAAACAAATTAAAATATGCTCAAATTCTGTATTCATCATTATACTTTCAAATTTCTAAAAAGATTACAATTGTGCTTTCAAAGTTTATTAAAATTTCTTACTTTATTTACTTTACAGGTAGTTGACTTCAAATTTTGGAAATATATATATATTATTTGAAAGACAATTACATTTTTCAACGTTCCTTATTATCTCATATAATTTTCAACTTAATTATAATTTTACTATTTTACTATAATTCTCAACTTAAGAGGTTATGTGTATATATTCTTTTTTTTTAACTTAATTTTAATTGTCCATTCAATTTTTTCATTAAAAATAAATGAAGTTTCCATTCAAATTTGGCCTTTTTGATTCCCAAGTCTAAATACTCTCCATTCAACATAAGATTGGGAGTGGCCATTCAAATTTAAAAATGATCTATAGGCCTTTGTAAATTCCCCAAGTCCCATATGTTGGCTTTTATCATTTTTGTAATATTCTTTATAATCAAGAAGAGGAAGGCCATTAGCTTCATCTTTGTGTGGACATTAGACTTACAAAGTAGTTGTATACAAGTCTCTGTCGCTCGATGACTGAATTTCTAACCATGTTTGGATCAAGTGAAAATGATGAAGATCATCTCAATCTCTGCCACCATGTTGAAACTCAGCTAGGCACTGAAGAACACTACTACATTTCCTTAGAAATGAATTTTATACATGCTGAGCAAGGGGAGAACTGTTTTGAATGCAAAGATAATGAATCTAAGGACAATTCCAACCAACTAAAGAACTGGCCAACTCTCACAAGCACCATGTGAGAGTTGGATTTGAGTTGAATTAGCTTCTCATCACACAAGATAGTCATTGATAGGAATATCATACTCGAGAATCAGTGTTTAAATTCAAACGAGAAGTGTAATTATAATGTAATTGTTGCTCTCCAAAGCTGGAAAGCATATTAAAATTTCCTTAATTTCATAAATTGTAGCTGGCAACGAAATCCCAAGTTCAGAATTGACAGATGTGTTTTACTAGCATAGATCTACCTTAAAAAAATCTACCAATTGTCGAAATAGATCAAATTTCTAAATGCAAATATTTTTTAGTGGAAATGCTAAAAAAATGTACATATCCGTGTTTTCAACTTAACGTTTTCCTTACAATGTTCATCAAACTCCCGTTTTGTGTCACCGCCCACAATTGAAACCAGCCTAGATCCAAATCCTAGGCTCTATCAAGCGACGAGAGGGATCAAATCTCCCAAGGTGCAAACATCTTCTCATGTATTGCACTAAAGTAGGTTTGCACCTCGGGAGATTTGATCCCTCTGGGCACTTGATAGAGCCTAGGATTTGGATCTAAGCTGGTTATAATCAATTCCAAGTTGTTGACTAAACCTTGAGCTACAAGTCTTTCTTTAAAGTTTTCAACATCACCATTAGCATTTAACTTAGTTTTATAAATCCATTTGACACCAATACAATTCTTATCATCGGGAAAATCTATTAGCTCCCAAATCTTATTTATTTCTATCACACCAATTTCTTTATCCATTGATTTTATCCAAACATCCTTTTTAACAACTTCATCAAAATCTACAGGATCACATGCTATAAATGCAAAATTTGAAACTTGATCCACTTCTTCATTTAGATCATACAGTTGTCTTAAACTTCTAGTCTTATGACCTCTGACTCTATTTCTTAATGATTCCAATGTAGGATTTAATTCATTGCTTACCTCCGATCCTGTTCCTTTCCGTCCACTAACACTTGATGGTTCACCATGTTCATGAGTTATGGGCATTCTGGTAGGTGTCCTTATTGCTGGTGTATGTGGAGTTGAATGTCCTCCATGTGTGCCCTGTTCATCTTCTTCATCTTCTGCGTGAGGTGTTATAGCTTCCTCACAAACTAATTTATCAATGCTCCCATCCCGTGCTTCTTCTTATTTAAACACCGCATCTCTACTAATTACATACTTCTTGGTGATGAGATTATAAATTCTATATGCTTTAGATTCTTCACTATATCCAAAAAAAATACATTTTTTACTTCTGTCATCTAATTTTTTTCTCATTTCTTCAGGTACATGTCCATAAGCTACACAACCAAAAATTGTTAAATGAGATATGCTACTACACTTACTGCTCCAAGATTGCTGAGGAACTTGATCCTTCACGCTTTTTGTTGGGATTCTATTCAGAATGTATACTGAACAAGTATCAACATCTCCCCAATACTCATTTGAAAGATGCTTCTCCTTCATCATACTTCGAGCCATGTTCATAATGGTTCGATTCTTCCTTTCTACTACACCGTTTTGATGTGGACTATAGCGTGCAGTAAACTACCTTTTAATTCCATGATATTTACAAAATTCCATAAATTCATTTGAAATATAATCACCTCCTCCATCTAATCTCAAGACTTTAATAAATCTATTACTCTCTTTTTTTAGCCATAGCTTTAAAGCTTTTAAACACATCAAACACTTGAGATTTTTGTTTCAACAAATACACCCAAGTTTTCTACTATAATCATCAATGAAAGACATAAAATAAACATTACCAATCAAAGAAGGTGTTTGCATCTGTCCAAACAAATCTGTGTGTACCAGCTCGAATGGTGCCTTTGCTCTGTTTGAGACTCCAGAAATAAATTTCTCTATGATGCTTTCCCAATATGCAACTCTCACATGAGCTTGCTAGCTTCTCAATACTGGGAAATCCTTTTACCATCTGCTTCTTTTGTTCCAAATCTAAACCACCAAAATGTAAATGGCCATATCTCAAATGCCATAACCATGATTGATCTAAACTCTTAGTTTTATAAGCATTCAAAGAGTTAGTCAAATCANGTCGGAAACATTTTATTCTTTGTCATCTCTGCTCTAGCAATCAACTGCTTACTTGGATATTTATCATAAATAGTGCATACCTTGTTCTTAAAGAATATGTTGTACTCTTTTTCTAGAAGTTGTCCAACACTCAATAAATTACACATTAAACCAGGAACATAATAAACATCATGAATTGTCCTTTTTTCACCATTTTTTACATAGACAGCAATCACACCTTTACCATTAACTTTTACCTTACAGTGATTACCCAAATTTACTTCAAACTGAATGCCGGTGTCTAGAATTGAAAATAATTCCTTATTTCCAGTCATGTGGTTGCTGCATCTGCTGTCCAAAAACCATATATATTTTAAAATTTCCTGGGTGACATTACAAGTAAAAAACATAGACTGCTCTTCATTTTTAGTCTCCTCTGTCATGTGTGTAGACAGCTTACTAGAATCTGTGTGTTTCTTCCAACACTTGTTAGAAAAATGCCCAAATTTCTTACAATAAAAACATTGAACTTTATATTTATCATACCTCTAATTTCCTAACTGTCCTGTTCTAGTGCTACTCCCCCTTATGCTAGGATTATTCTGTTGTATCTTCTCTTCATTTTTAGAATCATTTCTACTGTCACTATGACTAGCACTTCGTCCTCCTCTTCCTCTATTACTAGCTCTTCCTCCTCCTCTACCTCTAGTAACATTTAACTGATATTTAAAAGCATTTTCTAAAGCAGTATCATCTTACCTATTCATTCTATATTCATGAGCATGAAATGAACCAGTCAGCTAATCAATGTGCATCTGACTAAGATTTTTAAACTCTTCAATTGGAACAACCACCGCTTCAAACTTCTTTAGCAAACATCTCAGAAATTTTTCATCACACGTTGATCTAGAAGGTCTTCACTGTACTGTCACAGCTAGTTTACAACACTAATGACTTGTGTCATGAAATTATCAACAGCCTCACTATCCTTCATCTTCATATTCTCAAAGTCTCTTCTTAAATTCTCCAACTTAACATTCTTTACCTTGGTCACACCTTGATAGAGCGTTTCAAGAGTGTCCCAAGCTTTCTTTGAAGACTCAGCATTTGATATCTTTGGAAAAATAGATTCTCTCAGGCCTTGCTGAATAACACCAAGAGCTTTATTATCCTTCTTTCGATTTTCCTTCAATAGAACACGCTCAGCATTCGTTTGTGCTAATTCAGCTACTTGATCAGCTGGCTTAGGATATCCAATTGTAACAAAATCCCAAAGATCCTGAGCACACAAGATAGTTCTCATTCTAATAAACCAGGTGTCATAATTTCTTTCATTCAACACAGCAATTTGTGGCTGCACTATACTATTGTTAGTAGCCATTTCAAAAAAAAATGAACAATAAAACTCAAACAGGATCTTCGACATGAAAGAAGACTTAACCATGCTTTGATACAACTATGGGGAAGGTAGGGGAGTGCCGCTCCTTCCTCGGCAGCACTAAAAAATTTATGTAGATCTCAAAAAATGATTTACAACCAATGTACAGCTTTTCTCAGCAATGTACAACTCTACTAACATAGCTCAAAAATTCAACCCAACACCTACAAAAGTGTTGCAACTTGGCTGCTACTGCTAAAAGAATTTCCTAGATGGTGTTCCAACTAGTTGTTATAGCTAGCAATAGTTAACATGCTTAATTCAGCTAGATGTTGACGTCACTCACAACTCATTCACAACTCACACACAACTCTGTCATGGCTCACTATTTAACACATTTTTTATCACCCCTGCATCCGTTAACTTATCAGAAATATTCTACTGAATAAATAAACAACATCCACACTAATAAAACTCAAGATGCTACACCAAACTAACATAAAAAATAAAATTGAGTTTTTTCAAAAACAAAGTAAAACATAGAATTACACAGTAAAGTTCAGAGCTACAACTTTGTTTCTATTAATCTCTATTGTGTACTTATAGTGTCCAAAATATGATTTATAATGCAAGTATTTATAGTATCTCTACCTAAGTCGATCATTAACTATTAATTTGGCCTTTCAGAATATAAAACAGAATTATGTAAATGCTCTGTTACATTCTGATAGGAATAAACATTACGTTGCCTCTTCAGAATTTGGATGTGCGTTGTTGGCTTAATTAAAATGGCTTTTCATATTTTAATAATATGATTTATGTTAGGAAGTGAGGTGGTGTGGTAGTGCTGTGACTCTTCAGTGTTGTGGTGGCCACAATCTAGGTAGTGATGCCTCTTCGAGTTTTGTTACGGCCAGCAATGGACTAATTAACAGCTCCAACAACCATTTCGATGGCCCTGATCAGCGCCGTAGTGAGCATCATCTCGTGGAAAATTTCATCGACACTTCAATAGGCCCAAGAGAATGGAATTCATTGTGGCCATGAAGATCTAGGGAGTCTAACCTAATGACCAATGGTTGATTTTCAGTACAGAGGTTTTTGTGTACTTCTAGATTTCAAACCGAAGATCTGGGAATGTTGTTATTCTGGCTTCTATGCTGACTCTATCATGATTAATGTGGTGGTTAGTGGTTGCAAAAACCGTCGGTGTCTCTCTTTGAGTCTCTAGCACCCTTGTGTTGGTTTTAGAAGGAAGGCAAAGGCGGTCTAAAGAAACACTAAGAATAACATAATAGCATTGTGAAAGGCCACATGTATGCATAAAAAAAAGAATAGAAGCTCCTTATACGAGACTGGGATATTTTTTGTTGAATCGAGGCCTTAACTCCTCCGTAGTAAAGGCATTTTGTTGGTTTTGCAGGTGGAGGTAGTCTAGAACAATCCAAGAATAGAAGAATGGTTGTGTGAATGGTTTGTATGAAACGTTGGTTCATAGGGTTTTAGGGACATACATATTACATGGAGCTAGGATTTGCTTTTTCTGGATATTTTTCTTGAAGAATTATGAATAGAACTTCAAGCTCCATCCTCTCTACTTTCATCTCTTCAAGGCCTGATTTTTGCACTAAAAGCACCCCGTCTAGAAGTAAAAGCATCCGGATTGATGCAATATTTACCTTGTCTCTAGATCTATAGTTCGGCGGGGTAGCCCGACACGTCCATGTTTTGAGCTCGGGGTTAGTATTTCTTGGCTTGCAAATCACAAAATATGTTGGTATAATCAGGAGCCATAGGCTATTGCAGTTAGTTCGTGTGCACGTAATACCCTGTAAAATAAACATGTTCATGATGCTCTCTAGATTAGAAATAGCATTGGAAGTTTCCATAGTTGTTCATTGTGTAAGGGAGTTGTAGCGATTTTCGAAATTTGGGGTCGGTGTTCATGATTTGCAAATGTGGTTTGATCTTGAATTGAAAAAAATTAATTTTTTAGGAAGGATGGCAGAAATTTTTAAAAATTTAGGTTACAACCGTGACACTTGTAAATTTTGGTTGTATTTTGTTGAATTTATTTTTATTATCAAAATTACTATTAAAACACGGCTAAATTAAATTCAATTTCAATTTTTGAAAGATATATTTAAGCTTAACAAATCTTAGCCAAATCTTGGAATATTTAGATGAGTTCTTTGTTTAAATGTTTTATGATTTAGCTTCAATTTTTCAAAGATATAAAATCTTAACAAATCTTAGCCAAATCTTGGAATATTTAAAATTATCTATATATTTTTTTTTGGTGAGTTCTTTGCTTAAATGTTTTATGTTTTAAATGTATTTAACTTGTTTTTCAGTGAACGTTCATAAACCTCTAGCCACCAGTTAAGTGGTTGTTGCCCTGCGAACAAAAGACTTCAGCTACGCCAACCCCTCTATTCTTTTCAACTTGGAACACTCAATTATTTAAAACTTCTCCAACCATATCAAATGTTCAAGATTGGATAGTTCTTTTAACAGAAAAGCCTCACCCATATTTAAATGAGATCGAAACTTTAATTGTGTTTTTGTTTTGGTGAGTTATTTGTTTAAATGTTTTATGTTTTTAATGTATTTAACTTGTGTTTAGTGAAAGTTCATAGACCTTCAGTCATCACTTAAGTGGTTGTTTCACTCGGAACCAGTGATGGAAATTGACAAGCACAATGGGGCATTTTGGCCATCAAATATGGCTTAAAAATTTTGTTAATGGTCATTCAAGAAGGGTAATACAATTTCTAAAACGTAATTTTGAAGGGAAATAAACTTTATAAATGCTCATTATATTATTGCTATTTTTTATATTATTATTAGTAGCATTAATATATTTATCTTATATAAAACTGTACTTTCTAAGTTGCAAGTTTCAAACCATAGATTCATTAAAAATTAGAAACATCTACTAAATTAGAATTATCTTTTTATTTGCAAGTTGCATTGATTTTTCCTAAAACCATAAAAACTCATTTAATTTAATGATTTTTCCATTATTTTATTTTTTTATCTTTTTTTTCATTATTGCAATGAGCATCTACACTTTACTATATTTTTGGTTTTCCTGAAATCTATGATTTTGAAGAATTGTTATAGAGTATGTTGTATTATTTAGTAATTTTAAATAACATCAATAATGTATGTGTAGCGTTTATATTTAGAGATTTATTTCGACAATTATATAGATTCAGATTCAAATAGTATTGATTAATTCTCTAAAAATCCCATTGAAAATGAAATAAATATCTCTTATGGTTCAATTTTAAGTGATAGATTCAAAATTTTAAGGAAGACAAGTATTAAATAAGGGTATTGAGAGAAAAAAAAGGGAGGCATACATAGATATATTTTATCTTTATAAATCAAATATTATGTTATTATGTATTTTTTTATAAAATAAAAAATCTTTACATTATTTGGTGTGATTGTTGAAGGACAAAATTAAAAAAAGAAAAACATACACAGCTATATTTTATTTCTATAAATGAAATCTTATTTTATTATGTATTATTTTTTATAAATAAAAAAACTATTTATATCATTTTGTGTCATGGTTGAAGGGAGAAATTTTTACATCATTTGGTGTCATGGTTGAAGACTAAACTTTTAAGCAAAAATTTTACCAAAGGGTAATATTAAAATCCAAAACAACAAAAAAATAAAAAATCTGAGGGATAAAATGAAAACCAAATTCCAACACTACTGGGAACAAAAGACTTTAGCTGCGCCAACCTCTGTATTGTTTTTCAACTTTGAACACTAAAATATTTACAACCTCTCTAACCATATCAATGTTCAATTATTTACAACCTCTCCAACCATATCAAATGTTCAAGATCCGATAGTTATTTTAACAGAAAAGCCCCACCCATATTTAAATTAGATGGAAGCTTTAATTGTGCTTTTTTTTGGTGAGTTATTTGTTTAAATGTTTTTTCTTTTCAATGTATTTAACTTGTGTTCAATGAACATTCATAGACCTATTGTAAATATTAATTACTCACTGATCCGATAAACACATTAGTCGACTCTGTCAGAGTCTGTAGCAGATCAGAAACTGCTAGATAGTCTGACAGGATAAAGAGTTTAGATATCTTGTATATAAGATAGTAGAATTTAGTTTTTGAAGCTAAGTTTCTAGGTAGAGAGTAATTACAGTCTTTAATGTTAAGTCTATTAGTCAGAGAATTTTTCTATATGAAGAAGGAGATTGTAAAATCTGAAATTAACAGACAAGCAGAATAGAACAGAGAAGAGAACTACGAAATAAGAAGAAGAAGAAATTAGTGAAGAGTTTAAAGCTCCAGTTTATGTGTTTTGTAAGTGTTGTAATAGGTGAAACATCCTGGTAAATTCCAAGTTTGTATTTATGGTTGTAAGTCTTTGTTATGTCGTCACATGAAATATAAATCCTTAATTTTATGGTTGAACAAATGTTTTAGTTAGCCGCATATCTTCTCCATATTTACCTGAGTGAATGTTGTCTACATTTACTATGAGTGAAATACCCAAAGAATCCATAATTATTTCACTGTGTAAAAGTTGTAGTTTTTATGCACAGAGGTTCAACACAAATTATGTTTAGTATTTTATATGATATTGTGAGTAAGTCGCAATATATTTGTGTTAGAGTTAATCCTAGGTTACCACAGTGAAAAGTGTTTTTCATATTCCTAAGTCTTTAGACGAGGAAATATTTAAAGTTATTACGGGAGTGATAACTTGGTGGTACATGAGTTTGTCGCAACCTAATTCATGTCGCCGTAAAAGCTTATCGAAGCCAAAGTAATTATGTTGCAGTTACTCTGTAGCCCAGTAATTCTGTCGCACGGTAATTTTGTCATGCAGTAATTCTGTCGCAGGTAATTGAGTTGCAAGATTTTTCAAAAAGTGAAAAGGGAAAAACAAAAAGTTGTGCTGTGCGCAGTAACTCAAGTTAATTCTTACGGCCGCCATTTTTCCCGAGATCTAGTATCAGAGCAAGTTTAGGAAATAAATCTTGTACTAAAAGGGAAAAAGTAATTTTCTAAGGAAAGTTAAAAATTAAAATGGCTTCTACTTCCGGTTCAAATATTTCGAGTTTACAAATTCCGATTTTTATAGGAAAGAATTATGAATATTGGTCTCTAACAATGAAGGCTTTGTTCAGAGGTCAAGATGTTTGGGATATAGTCCAGAATGGTTATGCAGAACCAGCAGATCAAGCGGCATATAATAATTTCTCACAAGCTGAGAAAGATGTCCTAAGGGAACAAAGGAAGAAAGATGGAAAAGCTCTGTTCTACATACATCAAGCCATGCATGAAAGCATACTCTCAAGAGTAGTAGAAACAATTACAGCAAAGTAAGCATGGGATACAATGGGGACAACCTATCAAGGTTTGGACAAGGTAAAGACTTCAAAGCTGCAGATTCTGAGAAAATATTTTGAATCTCTATTAATGAAAGATTCAAAGTCAGTAGACTCATTTTATACCAGATTTGTTGGTTTGATAAATCAACTAAAATCTCATGGAGAAACCATAATAGATGAAAGGGTGGTTGAGAAAATTCTCATACGTCTTCCCCCAAGATTTGAATCCTTGGTTGTAACCTTGGAAGAACACAAATATATGATGGTGTTCACCACTGATGAGATGCAAGCTTCACTCATCAATCATGAAAACAGACTCAGCAGAACAAATACATCATTGGAAGGTGCATTTACAGCTATAATGTCCCCAAAAATTGAAAATAAAAATAAAATTGTAGGCTAGTCACAACTACCTATCCTGGACATTATTGTATTGATGGAATCTGTCGTACTCTATTCACATTGTTTTTTTTATCGTAAGGTATTCTTACGTATTTCTTCCTTATGTTCCGATGTGATTATTAATGTGTTTAATTATGATGTTGTAATGTTGATTACTATGCTATTATTATGGTTGTACGCCATGCTATGTATGTTATACTTTGATTATGTACTTCACTGATTTTCACATGTTTTTAATGTCATAAACAAGATTATGACTTAACTTGATTAGTGGATAAAGGGGTGGAGTGGCAAGACTAGTTCTCCCATGTAACTACATCAGAGGTAAAGGCTTCTACTTGTCTAGTGGCTTACTTAATTCTGTTGAAATAAAGCACTTCTTCCCTTTTTACATGCAGGTTCACTTAGTGTTGAGAAACTTGTCGAGAAGTGTTGAACGTTGGATCACTAGTTCTTGTATTTACAGCTATGTCCTAGTGACATTCACTGGTTGTTATTAATAGACTTTGGGGCTAGTGACGAGGTCACCACCTCACTTATTAATTGTATTACCCAAACTTGTTATTTACGTGGCACTCATTATTCATGGTGTAAATATTAAGAACCATTCATGTCAGAACATATTTGTATTATATGTTTATTTTACTAAATGAAACAACATATATTTTTATTATATGTTTAAAAAATTTTCAATACTTTTGTTAAAAAAACGCTTGGCTTAAAAATATATACATACCATGGCATATTTCAGATGCCATGGTCTTGGGGCGTAAGGCCTAAGATTTCGTTGCACAAGGTCCTAAGGCGTATAGCCTAAAGTATTCGATGTATGAAATTGTTTAAGCCCTATGTTAATGATTTGGGGTGGCAGGTTTATAACATAGTCCATAGACTATACGGATTATGGGGCTGGTAAACATTTATAGTGGCCAGGGTGGCGCTTTCAATGTGCCTTGGGAAAGGAGGTGGCCACGCTTAGGGCTGGGCCCAAGCATTGGTTTGTTCATTTTGTAGCACTGCTGGTTGCTCTCTGCGCTGGATCAGTTTGAAGGAAATGGTTTCGATGGCTTCCCAATAGGTATGATCGTGGTTTGTTTTTGCAGCATGAGTTGCTTGTTTAGCTTGTTTTCAAATCATACTTCCCATCGTGGCCTTTGTTTTTGCATGCAGGTTACAAGAGTGTCAAGGGAAAACATGGTTCGTCACTTGAGGGCAAGGCCATAAGCAGAGCCATAACATTACGGTAAGCCTGTTGCACAAGTATTCACCCGCCACCTCCTGGATTTGTGCTTATTACTGGGTTGTCACTCGTTGATGGTTGAGTTTACTTGAGTCTAGGTCCAAATAATGCATTTGGGGTTTTGGGGGTTTTTACTGTAACAGGGATCTGCGTTTGGAATGCTACAGAATTTGGGGTTTTTATTAGTTGGGGTTTTCATTTTTCCTTAGGGCCTAAATTATTTTAGATGTACATGAGTTTATTAAAGTCTCTTTGTGTATCAAAGAGGCCTGGGTAACTCCATGATAGGCTCTGTGCACTTTATTTAATGTTTTGGTTATGAATATGGCCATGGGAAGCACCATTGCTTGCAATGGTGCAAGGTCATAAGCAACGACTGTGTAAATACTCTTTTATCGGTTTATAATGATTGGGTTTATGAATTATTAGTTGCGTATGATTTATGTGGTTGTATTCGTGTGGACTGTATCATTTCTCTTTTGTTATTTAATTTTTTTGTAGGGATGACAATGGGTGCCATTGTATGGCTTGGGGCCATGCCATGAATGGAATTGGAACTCACCATTATAGCTGTGATAGTGTAAATGGATACATACATTACTGTTTATAAAAATAATATGAATTGTAAATGAATTGTGAGGTCGAATCTAGGTATAAACCATTCGTTGGCACACGCTACTGTTGGTTATTTTGTGACAAGGGTTTTATAGTAATTTAAAACTATTTGGTTGGTTAAATATGAGGTCGAGGGCCATAGGTGACTGCGTTTATAAAAATTAATGGGTCTTATGACCTCTGTGTGAATATTTGATTGTTAGACTCATAGCTTGTTTGTAAGTAATGTAGCATGGCTTGTGAAATAAAACCAACCCTATAGGATTTGATCTTGGGTCATGTAAAGTGGCGAGGGTTGTTGTTATGGATGCAATTCGGCTTAAGTGCCCACAAGATTCGATCCTACGACCTTTATGCGATTATATAGTTTTTAATTTAACACTATAAGTTCCGACACGATTTGGCTGATATTGTTGTTGTTGTTTTTAATTGGTTGTTGTAAGTAATATTATGTTGGAAAGTTTATTTTATGGCATACGATTTTTGTTTTGTGGATTATAATTATTAGATGTTTTGGATGATTATTTTATAAAATGGTTTTGTAATGTGGAAAATATCATTATTGCATATGCTTTTATAGAGTTAGCTAGTATTAATGTTATAAATCATGAACCATTTATATGGTATCGATACTTGGACTGTTAATTGATTTGTGGTATTTTAATTGATTAATGGAAAGTTATAATGTTTATATTGGTTATTTGCATGAGTTTATTTATTCAGACCCTGAGAGGTCCTCATTGGTTTTTATCTTAGCTTTAGTATTTGAAGATTATGGTTATTCTTAGATAAACAATACTGGTGTTTATAATATGATTTTACATTAATATTTGCAGTTCTACATTATACCTGATATAATATATATAAAGTATGTACTAGATTCTATTTATTATATTATTTTATTATAATCTATAATTAGTTATGTTTAAAGTTTGACCTAAAACTAGCATTTACTTCCAAACAAAGCTCTACTGGCAATATGTAATCTGCCAGTAGGGTTCCTAAAACAAATAAGATATATAAGCATTGTTTTTAGAAATAAAACCTAAGTTTTAAAAGGGTGAAGTTTAAGCTGTAGAAGAAAATACAGAACTAATATGAAAAGAATCAAAACCCTTGATAAATCTTTAAACAAGAATTAAATTACAGAAGTAAAACTGAAAGGACCAAATCTTTGATAAGTCTAGCATAGGAATTAAATTTCAGCCTAGGGTTTGTAATTTAATATGTAAAACCTAGAAGAATTTGACAGGGAAGAAACAATAGCACATAGGATTAGAGCATATAATATCAACCCTTGCATAATCTAACTAGCACTTATCTAGGAATTGAAATAGGCAGTCCAGAACCTCATACCTGAAAAGTGAAGCTCCTTTAATGGCTGAAACATGCACACTCAATTACCCAGCATTAACAATAGATATGCAGATCTGACCTCTATATAGATGACTAAATCACTTGGGAACTACCACGTTCCACCCAACCATGACCTGGAACCGTTCCTAGTTTAAATCCAGACCTCGTCGATCTAGTTCCAACATGCAAATAGCTTAGAGCTCCTAAGGTGAGGTTTCCCTAGTTTATATATCAGGTCTGGATCAGTTCTTCTTCTTCCTCTTAGGGAAATGTTCTCTAAGAAATCTCTTGAGAATTAGCAGATAGAATAATGACTCCAAAAAGATAGATGAAATCTCCAAGCCTCTCTTTGGCTTGGGACTTTATAGACAGACTTTTCAGTCAAAGGGGCAGTTAAATCAAGAATCACTTCGTTTCTTGATTTAACCCTTTTTGTTTAATTTAGTACTTTTAATATTTTAACTTAAGAACTTTCAACTAGTTCCTAATTGGACTTTTATAGGTATCATACTATTTAATTTTTATCTTAGTAATAATAGTAATAGATGGAAATTTTCCTTCTTTCTTACATTATTAATATTATTACTATGTGTACTCTTTATACATACTCTGTATAAAATATATAATAATATATAATTGGGTAACATTTGTCTTAGGGTATCACATATTGTGATCTCTAGACTTACGACACTTTTTTCATTAAGGTCATCAGGTAGATGGTTAGGTCCACTGGGCTAGGAAACTCAAAACATACTTGCATGTTGGATTCCCTTGTATAACATGGTAGTTCTTCAGTACTTGTTGAGAATACAGAAATTCAAAATTTCATTTAATCACTTATAAATAAGTTATATGAGATCAATATATTTCTCAAATCATTTTCACTCAACATAATTAATTATTTTGAGTAACCCCTGGCACTTACCAGAGCCCATACTCAACACTAAAAATAGGGAGTTACAACTTAGTGCAATTTCAGAGCTCCTCACTCAACACTAATGCTAGGATGTACTTGTAGGATACACCTAGGGATACAATGGCCAAGGATCCGATGTTTCAGATCTTGTGCTCAACATCAACATGGAAGGCTCCGGGGCTTATTCCCAACACTTCCAAATTATCTTTTCATGTGTTCCAGATATTTCTGCTCAAAAAAAATGTCTCAAGACTCATGTGCTCCAGAGATTCTCGCTCAACACAATTATAAGTACTCATGTGCTCCAGAGCTTCTTTCTCAACACAAAACATCAATTTACCCATGTGTTCCAAAGCTCCTCGCTCAACACAAAATATCTCATCAATCATGTGCTTCAGGGTCCATTCCCAGTACAAGATAACANTAAGGTAACATCATAATCAATGGGATCATTCCCATAAGTGGTAGGTCCAAAATTTGGGATATTACATCCCTCCCCACTTAGATCAACACTTTCCTTGGTGTTCTAGGGACTCGGAATGAGATCATGAAACAAGGCGAGGTAAGCCTTTCTCATGGTGGCTTCATTCTCCCAAATAGCCTCATCGGCTTCAAAGTGCTTCCATTGCGCTTTCAACTAGATTATGGTGCGCTTCCTGAGCTGCACCTCTCTCTTGTCCAATATATGAAGAGGTTCAAGGGAAAACTCCCCTTCAGGTTCCTCCTGTAATAAGGACCAATCAACCACATGTTTAGTATCATAAACATATTTCTTTAATAAATATGCATGGAAAACATTATGGACTCTTATGTGCATAGGTAACGCTAGTTCATATTCCATTATCCCTCTCTTGGCCAGTATTTCAAAGGGTCCACAAAACCTAGGTGCTAACTTACCACACCTTCCCAAGCTCAATGAGATCTGTTTTGATTTTACTTTCAAGTAGACATGGTCACCTATTTGATAATCTTTATCTTTCCTTTTCTCATCCGCATAAATTTTTTGGTGGTCTTGTGCTTCTTTAAGGTTCACCTGGACCTTGGTAACCCACTATTCCATGTCCTTTAATAAATCAGGCCCTAACATGAGCTGATCCATCGAGCTATCCCAAGTAACCGGTGTTCTACACTTCCATCCACAGAGTACCTCAAAGGGACTCATCTTGGCGGAATTTTGGTACCCGTTGTCATGCACAAACTTTGTGAGATGCAGGTAGTCTTTCCACTGGGGGGGTTTTTTCATGACATACATCCTAAGCATGTCCTCTAAATTCTGGTTTACGATTTCTATGTGCTTGGCTATCTGTGGGTGATAAGAAGTGCTAAAGTTCAACTGTGTTTCTAATCCGGAGAATAAATATCTCCAAAATTTCCCTGTAAACTTAGCATCTCGATACGAGATGATTGCCTTGGATATCTCATGCAATCTAAATATCTTCTTGTAGAAGATATCAGCAATGTGTACCACCTTGTAGGTCGACTTCACAGGAATGAAGAGTGTTGCTTTTGATAATTTGTCAACTACTACAAAGATAGAGTCATTTTTTTTCTTAGTTTTAGGTAGACCAATGATAAAATCCATACTAATAACCTCCCACTTCCATTATGGAATGGGTAATGGCTGCAGCAATCCTGAAGGATGCTGATACTCATCCTTGACTAGCTGACACTCCTGATATTTCATGATAAACATCGCAATGTCGGCCTTTAACATAGGCTAGAAAAAAGTGTCTCTTAATGGCGAATATCATCTTTTGATATCCCAGATTCCCTGAGTAGGGTGTCCAATGAAATTTCATGAGGATTCCAGATCGAATGTCCCCTCCTTTCGGAACATACAACCTCTCCTTGGACCATAGCAGTCTTGTTTCGTCTACCTTGTACTCTTTTTTTTGTTGAAACAATCTGTCCTCTTGGACTTTCTTGAGGATTTATACATAGAAAGGGTCAACTCTATTGACCATTCTAATCCACTCGTGCAACTCTGAATCGGTTTGACTTAATGTCACCTCATATATCATATGGGTTCGTCGACTCAAGCATCAACAATCTTGTTCTCTTTGCCCTTAATATGCTTCAGTTCGAAATGATATTTGCTAAGAAAAGGAAACCATCTAGCTTTCCTAGCATTCAGATCTAGTTGTTCGAATAAATACTTCAGACTCATATTTTCTATATTAAGAAGGAATTTCCTTCCCATGGGGTAGTGCCTCCACATCTTCAATGCGTGAATGATGGAAGCTAACTCAATATCATGTGTGGGGTAATTATGCTCATGTTATGTGTGGGGTAATTAGTTTCTTTCTTTATCATACGTAGCAACAGTAAAGATATATATTGTGGCTCTAAACTTGTAATCCTAGTTGCAAAGTAACTTCTACTTTAATATGCATATCTTGCAACATTATACTGATTGTACTTTTGGTTATTATACATTATCATACTACTTACTTGAGTATCAAATTTCTCATTATTTATCTTCTGTAGAGAAACTTACAGCCTATAAACTTCTTGATGTTACAAGTTTGATTAGCATAAAAAAACTATAGTGTCTTTTCACATGTAAACATTGTTTTCCTATACTTCTTAAATTTATGTCAAACCATGTGGTTCTAATGATTATAGACTCGAGTAGGATCATTCTATTGTAATTTCTATTATTTCTATAATACTTTTCTTGTATTAAGTTACTGTCTACAAATAGTTTCTAAGTTGATGTTTTCTATAAAGGTCAACCTTCTATCCTATGATAACATCAGTTATTTTGTATAAGCATAAAACCAATCTATCAAATATAGACATGGTAAATTATTGGCAAAATGTCAAGTTGAGAAACAACCAAATTCTATTAAAGTCTCATCGATCTGAACTATGTAAAAGAATTCATAAAGTGTTCCTTTACTATAATAGCCAACCTCATAGTTTACTATGATTTGATTTGTTGGTTTTTATGAGGCTTACGAATATACATATACTATTTTGTTTGATAAACATATAAGTCTAATACAAAGTTAATCTTTTAAAGAGTTCATGATTCTACTCTTTACTATGCTATGTAACTTTATAACTTGTCACATCTTGAATTGTTGTTTTAAAAGAGTATAACTATGCATAGACCACAAAGTATTTGATTATAGAAACTAAAGTTGTTCGATGGTTTTAAGCCATTTAACCTGAAATCTTCCATATAATAAATGGTTATTATATTTACAAGGGTCAAATGTTAATGAAACATAGTTTACCAAATATCCAAAATGGTGTTTTCAATAATACAATATAATGGACATAAGATAAGATAAATCCTATACAAGGTTGTTTTATATCCCCACGCATATCCAAGGATGCTTTACAAGCATAAAAAAATATAATAGTTTCAAAGAGTTTTTAAACCAAGTTTTGGGATTGTATATTGCTTATAAGATTACCAAACCTTCATGAGGTCAACGTCCCGAAAATCATTGTTAATTCAACACCAAATCATCATTAATCAATATTATCATATATAAATATATTATGTTGACGTTCGAATGGGTATATACTATATTACATGCATTGTTTATTAGAAAATCATTGTGAAAATTATTGAAATTATGTGTTTGTAGGTGAACTATGGAAAGTCAACCCACTACATGATTTGTATTGAGGAGGCCACATGGTTTTCTCTTGGAAAAGTATTGGTCGTATATAATACCAAAGCAACCCTAACGTTGGCGTATTCTTCCTCCGCAAAATGCGTTGGCCCTTCGAGCTGCTCTGCAAGCTCTCATGGCGGCCATGAGTGATAATTCGGTTTCAGTTGTCCCAACGCCTGGGTTTGTTCTGCTGGGGTTTCTTTGAGCTCGGTCCTGTCACCAACTTTTCACCATGGCTTCTTTTACTTTGTCAAGGTTTTTTGTCCTCCTTGTGTTGAATTATGGCTCGCCTGTAACTCTCATTTTCCCTTCTATCATTGCCTATCACTTTTATGCGAAGTAGAGGCTTCGCTACTGTTAGTGTGCTCTTTGCCTTGTTCGTAGGGTTTGAAGCTTCGTTTTCACACCTTGTTTGTTGGTGAGAACCCCATTACTAAACTATTTAATTTCTTTGACAGGTAATTACTTAGTTCTTGTAAATTCAAAAAGCATTATCCATCTTAAATTCCATATTTACAATAGGTTTATATTTAGAAAAGAAAATACAAAACTAACGCTCTAGTTATGCACTTGCAGGAACCTATGACTATTCTCTATGAACAGTGATGGTGATGCTACTAACTGTCTTCGTGGTTCTTGCTCTAAAACTGGTAAGCCATGGTTTTCAAAGAATGGGTTCTTCCCTTACTTCCAATAAGGTATTCAATTGGGGAACTTCGGAGCTTGGAAACTTGTCCAGCTTCACTCTTTGCTATGAAATTTATTTTATAGGTTAATATTGGTTTTAATATATGTACAAACCCTCGCTCTGTCGATGGGTAGTCCTGGCTGTAAGCTGGACGTTGTATTTGATTTAAAAGTTTTAGCCTTATGGCTTGCTAATGTAAATCAATAATTTTGTTTAGACAATTCTATCTTTGAGCTCGAACTCGGTCTACTGTATTCTATTTGACACTCTGTGTAATTTTAGGGTTTTAACCCTTTTTGAATGTGAATGAAACTATTTATTGTTTAACATTCTTCGTAATTTAATTTACTGTAAATTTTTAAAAACTGTCACTTAGTCTTGGTTTATTTATAAATTTTGCTCATTTTGCTTGGAAATACGAGCTAAGGTTTTCCTGTATGAAACCCTCATTTTTTTAAAACAAATTATTCAATTTAGTTTTACAAGTTCTGTTACTTTATTAATTTGGTTTTTAAATAGGGTTACAAAATGTGTTGTGGAAAATTTCTAGTTTATTATATTACCAATATATTTTTGTTTGTCCTTAAGGGACTGTAAAAAAATTATAATAGTCTATTTGTTAAATAAATAATCCAAATAATTGGATTAGCACTTCAATATTTTGTCATTTGTATATGCAATATATATTTAGGGTTGTATCCCTGTAGTTTGCTTTTACAGGTATATCCTGTTTGAAATTTTAATACAGTTCTTTTCATAAATATACATTTATATATATATGTTGGATTATTATCGTATTCCTGTTGTTTATCTACTGAAAAGATAAAAAGAATTTGATAGTTGAACTTAGATATTTTAAATAAGTTTCTTCTAAATACTATGATTATTTTTCATATTACTTTCCTTAGTGAATAGTATCTGTTAGTCTTAGAATAATATGATTACTAAATAAACTATATAATTATTAATTTATACTTTTGTTTGAGCTGAAAGTAAACAACTAGTTTAGTTGTATTTCTTCTACTACATAAGCAACAGGTTAATAAATAAAATACATAGAAGTATATATCTAAAGCATAACACAGTTTTACCCTCCTGCTGGTTTTAGGTTCAATGAGAAAAATAATGTACTGTGTGTAAGCATAACCTATTTTCTATTAGGGTACTTTATTAATATGAAGATTCTTCTACCTGTGCCGAGCTATTGCTATTTATTTTCCAGTGTATTTACATACATAAGTTGGTTAAACAATAAACATAAATAAACAGGTTATTGTTCTCTTGTGATAATACTCTACATACAGATATAAATTACTCTGATATTATGAATTTGTAATACATCTATTCATTTCAAACTGCTATCATATCCTTCATCTATTTTAAATACTCTACCTGTGATGGAGTACGGCTGGTCCTTCTAGATGTGGAAAAACACAGGTTAGAATTATTTTTACATCTATTTAAATTCGTTGCTTCAAATATCTATAAGATTACTAACTCTAATATTTTTGCAACTAAATATTTAACATTTAGATAACAATCAGATTCATGTTTAACCATTTAACACAGTAAAACAAAAAGATTGTAGAACCTAATTAAGATGGACAACAACAACGTTAGGAGGCCATTCCTCCCTACCAACTCTTGGAGAGTGCTCAAACGGCGTCTCCTCAGGACCCCCGAGCCTATTCCTAGTCTCCTTGGCTGAGGACCGGTGGAGCAAGCAAACAACAGACTAGTCCAATGACTCAGTAATCACTCTGCACTCAGCAGTAAGATCCTTCAGCTAAAAATCTGCACTAGATCACTTAGCAGTTAACCCCTCAAACTCCTTCCACAAATTCCCTTGCCATTGAATTTCTCTAAAGTACATTCACCTGAATGATCACTTCTCTAAAAGGAGCAGCCTCAACTCTCTTCAATAGGCATTTTTATAAAGATTTCCTAAGTCTTCTGTGTCAGTTGTCATTAATTGATTCACCTGCTCTGATCCCACTTTCTTGGGGGATCATGACCCCAAATGTAGGGAGGTTGCCACCTGCAACAATTGAAAGTGTTTTAGGATGTTGCCACTTGTCTATTTTCTCTCCACCCAATCTCCTCCACCAACTTGACCAGTAAACACTCTTTTAACAGCTCTCCTAAGCTATTGTCTCCACTTTTATTTATTTATAATTAAAATATTAAGAATTACATTCAATATTCTTGAATTTGCTGATTCATCACTTGCAACTTAGCATAAAATTTAACATATTGTCTTTGAATAAAATCAAATAAAATAATGATTGTTTTTGCAAAATTGGGGCATGTGACAAGTTCTCAATGAACTTTCGATAATATCTAGCTAATCCCAAAGAGGACCTAATGTTGGTGACACTAGTAGGGGTAGGCCAGTCTTCTATGGCTCTAATCTTTTTTGAGTCCACAACTATCCTTGTCTCAGAGAGAATGTGGCCCAAGTACTGTATCTGTGGTTTGTAAAAATCACATTTACTAATCTTAGCGTAAAGCTGGTGTTCTCGTAACACTCATAGTACTATGTGAATGTGTTCTTTGTGTTCCTCTTTACTCTTAGTGTAAACTAGGATGTCATCTATAAATACCAAAACAAATTTATCCAGATATTTACTAAATATATTGTTGATCATACACATAAATGTTGTTAGAATTTCATCATTAAGCTAGAAATACATTAGGATCTTTAACTGAGAGAATAACAAGCACAACAATCAAACACAAGAGACAATGAACATAGTGTTTATCCTCAGGGAAACCATAAATGGTGAAAACCCCACAAATTCCTCAAAGATAGAATCAGCACCAAAAGTAGAACCCAAAATAGTAAGTGATCTCTGTTACAGAGAGAAATTCCTATGGCTTGGGGTACCACAACAGACAGCTAGACTCCAGAAATCAATCTTTCCCAATATGCAATAGAAATAAAAACATCTAACACTAAAGGATCGAACCTCGTACCTTATTCCGGACGGTTGATGTAGATCCCCGTTGAGCTTTCCAATCTTCATCTTGAATTGTTATAGCACGTCCTCAACAACAAGTAAACAATACAAGCATACTATATTTCATGGTGTTAGATCTATTCTAGCATATATAATCAATAATGTATAAGCATTTGACATATTCCAATGGATGCAACATTCATTCAAATACACATTACTGGACAGGAAAAGATATTTCTATCAATATGAATCAGAGATTACAAGTGACAACCTCTGACGACACGTCTACGAACTGGAAAAACTGAATCCCCCACTTGGGCCTCCACCACCTCAATCCTCCATCACTCTGATAGCAAGCTCACTAACAAAGACAATCTTGGGAAGAACACAACAGTGCTCCAAAGGGACAAAGGGATGCAGACTCAAGTATAGTTCAGGCAACAATGGACTATAGTTTCGGTACTCTCAATTCTCTCTTATCTCTCCCCCCTTTAATGTACCAAGGGGTTCCTTATATAGCTTCACAAGTGACAATGAAGTGGCGAATCTGAGCGATCTCAAGGAATATGGAAGGCCAGGAGTCATATGAGTCGGATCCAAGTCAAGGAACGCTCCAAAAGGATTTGGATTATACACACATCCCGATGTACGTGACTATAGGGGTCAAACCCGCGTATGTACGCGGTTATCAGGGAAAAATCCGCGTATATCATAGTTTATATAGTTTTGGGGATGATCAATGATACATCAAAGGATACAATGTGGTCCATTGGGTCTAATGAGTCTGCAGCGGGACAGGGGAAGGCCATACAATGTGTGATTCACCTAGTGGGGTGAAAATCTCTATAACAATCTCCCAACAATAGTAACCTTCTTTCTATCTAGCCCAATGTCTTCTCCTTCTTCAACTATGTGCTACACTTGAGTGTGTATAAGATGTGTGATAAATAGAGAGGCCAGCTCTCTATTTATACTAATTCTTGACTTGACTAAACCCTACTAGGTCCAACCTCAATAGGAGAGTGTAATAACCCTAGTTCCCCGGAACTGCAGGGACTTTAACCCTTAGCCAATAGGAGGGTTACCCAAAATGACTTGACATGACTTGTTTACATTATATATCTTCCCGATAGGAACATGGGGACATGACATGACTCAATTACATCCTGGAATAAACATCGGGTTACAATATATAAGAAATACAAGTGAAGTACATTCCAAAGTTACATTTACATCAATAGTCCCTCTTAACTAGGAAGGTATTCTTTCGACACAATTTTCAGCACAAGTATTCTTCTCTGTGTCTTCTGGATCATCATCAAGTCCTCGTCATCTTCAAGTCTTCTTCATCTTCAAGTCATCTTCATCTTCAAGTCATCTTCATGATCAGATCTGGATCATCACTCGATCCATATCATCACTGGACATCATCACTGGATCTGGATCATCACTCAATCTTGATCATCATTGGACATCATCATTCGATCTGGATCATCACTTGATCTAGATCATCACTGCAGGACCATCATCACTGGATCTGGATCATCATCACTCGATCTAGATCATCACTAGGTCATCATCACGGGTGCTATCTCTTGATTCTTCTCGTCATAGGAATCTCTACAGAGCTAGCCCTATTTCATGCTAGATGTACATCTACAGAGCTAGTCCTTTTTCATACTGGATGCATAATCATAGAGCTAGTCCTTTTTCATACTAGATGTGGAACACACACAAAGCCAGTCCTTTTTCATACTGGATGTATCATCACAGAGCTAGTCCTTTTTCATACTAGATGTGGAACACACACAGAGCCAGCCCTTTTTCATACTGGATGAGTCTTCATAGAGCTAGTCCTTTTTCATACTAGATGTGGTACACACACAAAGCTAGTCCTTTTTCATACTAGATGATTCTTCACAAAGCTAGTCCTTTTTCATACTAGATGTGGCACACACACAGAGCCAATCCTTTTTCATACTGGATGAGTCTTCATAGAGCTAGTATGTTTTCATACTAGATGTGGCACACAATCAGAGCTAGTCCTTTTTCATACTAGATGAGTCTTCACAAAGCTAGTCCTTTTTCATACTAGATGTGGCATCTACACAGATATAGTCCTTTTTCATACTAGATGTGTCTTCACAGAGCCAGCCCTTTTTCATGCTAGATGTGGCATCCACATAGAGCTATTACTTTTTCATATTAGATGTGTCTTCATAGAGCTATCCCTTTTTCATGCTGGATGTGGCATCCACACAGAGCTAGTCCTTTTTCATACTAGATGTGTCTTCACAGAGCCAGCCCTTTTTCATGCTAGATGTGGGATCATCACATACACCTAACAATGGCCAGCCCTTTTTCATGCTGGATGTGGGATCATCACATACACCTAACAATGGAAGGAACCAATCCTCTCACCATGTCATAGCTCTTACATCCGACCATGGAAGGAACCAATCCTCTCACCATGTGGGAAAGGCACAACACTTATATCCGACCATGGAAGGAACCAATCCTCTCACCATGTCAGAATGGCTCATAATAGACTCATCACTTCCTCTTGGGAGGAATCTCGATCTGGAGAACACTAAGCTTCTCCCTGAAGTATTCAAACTTCACCCTAGCCAATGGCTTAGTCAACACGTCAGCTATCTGTTCATCCGTCGCAGCATATTGGAGCTTCATTGCTCCTCTCTGCACCATATCCCTGATATAGTGATACTTGATCTCGATATGCTTTGACTTGTCATGGAATACTGGATTCTCTGACAACTTTACACAACTCTGGTTGTCACAGTATATACAAGTAGCATCTAACTGGAGATCAAATAAATCAGACAATAGCTTCCTCAGCCATACTACCTCACAACTAGCTGAACAAGCTGCAACATACTCTGCTTCAGCTGTACTCAGTGCCACACAGGATTGCTTCCTGCTAAACCAAGAGATCACACTTGATCCCATACTGATGCAATGACCTGAAGTGCTCTTCCTATCGATGGCACTACCTACCCAATCTAAATCAACATAACCCTTCAGGTTAATCCCTTAATCAGTCTTATACTTGAGCCCATAATTAATCATACCCTTCAAGTACCTCAGAATATGCTTTGCAGCAGTCATGTGAACATGTCTCAGATATGTCAAGTATTGGCTCAAGGTGTTCACAACAAAGAAAATATCTAGTCTCATGTTCATCAGGTACATCAAGGACCCAATCATTTGTTGATACATCATGGCATCAATCGATCTTGATGAAGCATCACTCAATAGCTTCAGATTTGATGCCATAGGTGTGGTTAATTCCTTGCATTCAATCATCCCAAATCTCTTCAGGATCTCTCCTGCATACTTCCCTTGTCCAAGGAAGATTCCATCCATAGTTTGCCACACCTCCATACCTAGGAAAACAATGCATCATTCCCAATTCCTTCATTTCAAAATTGGCAGGAAGCTTTCTATTCATATCAGCAATCAACCCATCCATACCTGTCATAAACAGATCATCTACATATAATAGAAGCATCACTGGGTTTCCATCTTCAACCTTGTAGTAAAGGTTGGAATCTGCTTTACTCTTGGTAAATCCCAAACTAGATAGAAAGCTGTCAATTCTACCATACCATGTCCTGGGTGCCTGTTTCAAACCATATAGGGATTTCTTCAATTTTCACACATGAGACTCCCTGTCATGTGTCTTAAAACCGAGTGGCTGCTCCACATACACATCCTCTTATACTACACCATTCAAGAAAGTAGTCTTGACATCCATTTGGTGTATCTTCCATTTCATCATTGTAGCTAGAGAAAGTACCGATCTAATAGAAGTGTATATGGCTATAGGTGCAAAGGTTTCTTCATAGTCTATTCCTTCTTTCTGTGAGAAACCAGGAGCAAAAAATCTTGCTTTATATTTTTCTATGCTACCATCTGCAACATGCTTAATCTTGTAGATCCATTTGGAAGTTACAACTGACTTCCCTTCTAGTCTTGGGAAAACATTCCAAACATCATTCTTCATGATCAATTGATACTCTTCGATCATAGCATCCTTCCATTATTTTCGTTCTGCCGCTTCTTCATAATTGGAAGGTTGTTTATCAATGAAATCACATAGTAATGCTACATAAATGGAACATGATTTGGTCGTCTTTCTTTCTCTAAGATTCTCTTCTAGAACCCCATATATTTCTACACCTTGGATAATCTCTTGTACCCAAGCAGGTTTCCTCTTGTGAGGATTCTTCTCCTCTGGTGGATCTACAGGTCTTTGTGGTTCTTCAAATTCTTGATCTTCTTCTTGAGTTTCTTCGTTCATGATTGTATCATGAATTCTGGGAGCTTCTGCTTCTTCAGGTTCTTTAGCAGGTTTCTTTCTGGATTTGATGTAGGCTGAATCTTAGTCAAATGTTACATCCTTGCTGATGTCAATCTTCTTGAATCCTGGGAAGTATATTCTGTAAGCCTTCAAGATTTCAGAGTATCCCACAAATATACCCTTCTTTCCTGAAGGATCTAATTTTGTCCTCTTCTCTTTTGGAATGTGTATGTACACTAGACATCCAAATAATCTGAGATGGTTGACTTCTGGTTTCTTGCCGGAGAAGACTTCTTTAGGAGTCTTGTTCTCGAGTACTCTGTGTGGAGTATGGTTCTGTATATACACCATTGTTCTGGCTGCTTCTGCCCAAAGATTCATAGGAAGATCTTAATCATGAAGCATAGCTCTTGCAGCTTCCATGATAGTTCTATTCTTCCTTTCTACAATCCCATTATGTTGTGTATTATAAGGGGTGGACAGCTCCCTCTTAATCCCTGATTCTTTACATAATTCCTTGAACTCATTCGAAGTGATTTCTCCGCCATTGTCTGATCAAAAAGTCTTGATCTTCTTTTTAGTGTCGTTCTCAATCAAGGATTTTAATTCCTTGAACTTGCTGTATACTTCATCTTTGTTCTTCATGAAGTAAATCCATGTCTTCCTAGAAAATTCATCAATAAAAGAAACATAGTACACGTACACGCTTAGTGAGCTTGATGACATTGGTCCACATACATCAAAGTGGATGATTTCTAAGATTCCTTTTTCTTTGCTTTTGCTACTTGGAAATGTCTTCTTTGTGTTCTTTCCTTTTGCACATCCTTTGCAAACCCCTTCTTGTTTTTCTTGAATTTCTAGAATACCTTCAACAACTTTGCTTGCAAGTGGTAGTGCTCTGTAATGCACATGTTCAATCCTTCTATTCCAAAGTTCATTTGGTTCTACTAAGTCATGAACCAAATCTCTTTCTGGTTGGCCCTTCAGCTTGGATAGACCTCCTTCTTATTCCCCAATCACTATTGCATCGTCAAAAGTCTTTCCCTTTGGCCACATAAGAACTTGGCCATCTACAAAAGCAACCCTCATTCCTTTTGCACCCAATGCAGATATGGAGAGGAGGTTCTTCTTTAGTCCTAGAACAAATAATATATTCTTCATATTCATAGACTTTCTAGAGTCTAGTATATAGGAGGATTCACCACTACCTTTTATTGGATACTGGTAGTCATCCCCAAGTTTCACCTTGTGAGGTGACTCATGTTCAGATAGCTTCACAAATGATTCTTTGAATCCCGTCATATGCTTGGAAGCACCACTGTCTATGATCCAATCATTGCTTCCATGTGAAACAATTCCCGTAAGAGCTAATACCAGCACATATTCTTCATCACTTGAAGAATCACTTTCTTGTCTAATTCTCTTTGTGGAAGGTTCCTCATCCTCCGTAGCATGAGCATGATGTCTTCTCTTGTTTTCCTTCTTCTTCATTAAGTTCCCTTTATTAGGGAAGAATATGGATATGTGACCTTTCTCATCACGTGTAAAATCTAATGGTAGATAGATCTGTTTTAGGGTGTGAGATCTTACCTTTGGAGTGATGATGGTTCCTTCTAGTTCTCTTGGAGTGAACAGTGAGAGCTTGATATCCATTTCCCATATTCTCTTCTCAAGTTGCTATCTAAGCTTCTTATTGAGAGCATTCTTCCCATAGTCTTTTGAACTTGACTAACTTCTTCCTATCACAGATCCCTTGAATGAAAGAGTCCCATGATCTAGGGAGACCATTCAAGGTGGTCATCACAATCTCTGCATTTTCCACTTCTTCATCTACTGCTTCCAGCTGTTCCTTGATCTAAGATACCCTTGTAAAGTAAGACTTAATAGTCTCATCATTCTGGATCTTTACATTCTTCAATTGGTTTCTTAGATTCATCTTCTTGTTTATGTTCTTCCCTTCAAACAATTTGGTTAGGGCATCAAACATAGCTTTAGGTGTCTTGAGGGAGGACACCTGTGCTATGAGGTGATCCTTGATAGAATCAGCAATGATTCTCTTTGCCCTAACCAACTTCTTCTTATGTAAGTCCTTAGCCTCATCTCTCTCTGGAACTGGAACCTCCTCATTGATATAGGAGTCCAACTCATTTTATTCCAGGACCAGGGAGATCCTATACTTCTAGGCTCAGAAGTTATAAACTCCCTCAAGCTTTTAATCAAGCTTGGTATGATGAGACATCTTAAACTGAGAACCTCAAATGGAAATACAAAATATTTAGATCTTACCAGGTCAAGATGTCGGATCTGGATTTGGAGCTGAAAATCCTGTAGTGTTGGTTCAGTAGCAAATTAGGGTTTTTCTTTTCCGAAGCTCTGTCAACCAAATTATTTGAATTTGATCCCTAACTTCGATTTTGGGGAGGATATCAATCCAGGCATGGGCTCACTGAAAAATTCCTCTTGTGTGAAAAGCCCTAATTTTTGGCAACAGTGTTGGGTCTAAAACTGAAAAACCTCAGAATTGGATTATGCTTTGACAGAAAGATGCGCCCTAAGGAGGAGATTTAATCCAACCTTCTTTTTCTGAAAATCTGTGGAGGAAGATCCACTAAGTAGGAATCCCTAGTTCCCGCAGCTGCACAGTTTCTTCTTCTCAGGTTAGCTCTGATACCATGTTAGAATTTCATCATTAATCTAGCAATACATTGGGATCTTTAACTGAGAGAATAACAAGCACAAAAATCAAACATAAGAGACAATGAACACGGTTTTTATCCTCGGGGAAACCATAAATGGTGAAAACCCCACAACTTCCTCAGAGATAGAATCACCACCAAAAGTAGAACCCAAAACAGTAAGTGATCTCCCGACAGCAGTAACCTTCTTTCTATCTAGCCCCAATGTCTTCTCCTTCCTCAACTATGTGCTACACTTGATTGTGTATAACATGTGTGATAAATAGAGAGGCCAGCTCTCTATTTATATTAATTCCTAACTTGACTAAAACCTACTAGGGCCGACATCACTAGGAGAGTCTAATAACCCTAGTGCCCTGGAACTGCAGGCACTTTAACCCTTAGCCAATAGGAGGATTACCCACAATGACGTGACATGACTTATTTACATTATAGATCTTCTTGATAGGAACATCGGGGCATGACATGACTCAAGTACATCCCAGAATAAATATCGGGTTACAATATATAAGAAATACAAGTGAAATACATTTTGAAGTTACATATACATCAACAAATGTTTTGAGTGCATTCGTCAACCCAAATGGCATTACTACAAACTCGTAGTGTCTGTACCTTGTACGAAAGGTGTTTTTGTCAATATCCTCACCGCAAATCCACACCTGATGGTACCTAGATCGTAGGTCGATCTTTGAAAATATCTTGGCTCCTCCTACCTTATCGAACAAGTCATCGATCCTAAGGAGTGGTTATCGGTTCTTGATAGCCATCTTGTTAAGCTGACGGTAATCGATGCACATCTGCATCATACCATCCTTCTTCTTTACGAAAAGTATCGGTGCTCCCCAAGGGGACACAGTTGGTCAGATATATCCTTTTTCTATCAACTCTTACAATTGCATTTTGAGTTCCACCATCTCATCTACGCTCATGTGGTAAGGGGATTTTTAAGTCCGAACTGATCCTGGTGTCAATTCTATGGAAAATTCTAGGTATCGTTTCAGAGGTAATCCAGGGATTTCCTCAGGGAATACGTCCTTGAATTCCACAAGAACGAGAAATTCCTCTATTTGTTGTTCTCTCTCAGCCTCTATGTCTCGGATATTTACTGCAAACAACTTATAGCATTTTCTAATGCTCTTCTTTTCTTGTAAGGCAAATATCTTCCTTACCGAGACTTTCTTTGGTACGCCTTGAATCTTCACTTTATTCCCTTGGCTATCTGTAAACAATATTGACTTGTGTAAGAAATCAAACATGACATGGTGTTGTTCCAACTAGTCCATGGCGATAAGTATATCATATGATCCTAAGGGTAGGATGTTCAGGTTTACTTTCATTGGAAAACCATTCAAGTTTACTTATCAATATTTAACTAGTTCTAAAACTTTTTGTTTCGTGCCTGTGGCTAATTGTACCAGCCAAGGTTTATCGAGTTTCACTTTTCCTAGTTGACATATATCAATAATTTTAAGTGATACATAGCTCCAACAAGCACCGAGGTCAATCAGTATTGACATAGAAGTGTGCAGGATCTTACCTTCTATCTCAACCATGGTAGCCTAATGGTTTGTCTGTCGGCCATCCGAGGCTACATAAATCTGTGGTGTTCCAGCTATGTCCTCTATCGTTGTTTCTTCTTGTAAGTTGTGCAAGACCCCATTGATCTTCTTCTTACAATCTCAGGCATAATGAGGCCCGCTGCATTTCCAGCTGCTACTAGCTTGTTAGCATTTGGAGTTGGTACATATGGTTTTGTAATTGACTTGTTGAAGTTCTTGTTTGCTGGAAAACTATTGTTCTGTTTCCTGTACAGGGGTGGGTTAAACCCTGGTTTGCGGTTATCAAAGAAGTTCTTAGACTTGTCTATGTTTTTGTTCATGTTTTCTTTCCTTAGATGTCCATGCTCATAGAAGAGACTAGCTTTGTGCAATGTGGTGTCCAAGGTTTTAGGAATTTTGAACTCAATACTTTCCCAAAATTTGGGAGGAATCCTAAAAATTGCTGGATTTTTACCTTTTCATCCTTGATGTATGGTACATAATGTAACAGATCTAGAAATATGTTAATAAAAGCATCCATAGTCGCGGGTCCCATATGTAGCTCGTGAAACTATTTCAATTTTCTATCAAAGAACCTTTCCGACATATATTTTTCTTGAAATATTTTGCGGAAGTTACTCGAGCATATTTCCCTTAACTCATCTTTCTTGGTATGTTTCAAATCTCTCCACCATCTTGTTACTTTTCCATTTAAATGATAGATGGCCAGTTGAGCCTTCATTTCGCTAGAGTAGTTATGTACTCAGAAATATTTGCTCATAACCAACAACCATTCTTCATCTTTATCCTGCATGTTCATTTCCCCTTCATAGGTCGGGGCTCTTATTTTTATGAACTCCCCCTAAATATTTCCATCACTTCTTTGTTTCTTTCTGCATGGAGAAAGAGATTCCTTACTAGAGAGACTGTGATATTCTCCTTCTGGAGGTTCAGGGATATGTTCCTCTTCTCTTAGGTTGCTGGCCCATTTATGATGAGGTTCCTTCTTTAACCTATTTGTGGAATGAGTGGGTCTCCCTTGTGTGGTTCCTCCCATCATATTTCACAATAATGCTTCACTGATTGCTTGTTGTTCCTTTCTTTCATTCAGATTGTCATCTCTGAAACTTTGCAAGTATGCTTGAAGACTTTGTATGGTTTTCATAATGTCATAATTCAGTTCCACCACTAGTTCTACTTCCTAGACGGGGGTATTCAATTTCCCTTGTCGGTTGTTATCTTCTTCAGCGTTCATGATCTGAACTGTTCTGTAAAAATTCCTGAAATTGCAAATTTTTAAATAACAGAAAAAATTTCCGTTAGTTAACAAAATTTAAAACATACACTATTTTCCTTGCAATGAATGTCTCGTATGCCCATTAGGTCTCTTATTGTTGAAACTGGTCTCTGATACAACTTGTAATGTCCCCAAAAATTGAAAGAAAAAAAATGTAGGCTAGTCACAACTACATATGTTTCACATTATTGTACTTACAGAATGTGTCGTGCTCTATTCACACTATTTGTTTTATCGTAAGTTGTTCTTACGTCTTGCTTCCTTACTTTTCGATGTGATTATTACTATGTTTAATTATGATTCCGTAATGTTGATTACTATGCTATTATTATGGTTATGCCATGCTATGTATGTTAGATGCTTTCATTATGTACTTCACTAATTTTCACATGTTTTTAATGTCGTAAACATGATTCTGACTTAACTTGATTAGTGGATAAAGGGGTGGAGTGGCAGGACTAGTTCTCCCATGTAACTACCTGAGAGGTAAAGGTTTCTACTTATCTAGCGGCTTACTTAGTTCTGTTGAACTAAAGCACTTCTTCCCTTTTTACATGCAGGTTCACTTAATGTTGAGAAACTTATCGAGAAGTGTTGAACATCGCATGACTAGTGCTCGCATTTATAGCTTTGTCCTAGTGACATTCACTAGTTGTTATTAATAGATTTTGGGGCTAGTGACAAGGTCACCACTGCACTTATTAGTTGTATGACCCAGACTTGTTATTTACGTGGCACTCATTATTCATGGTGTAAATATTAAGAACCGTCCATGTCATAACGTATTTTTATTATATGTTTATTTTACTAAATGAAATAACATATATTATTATTATATGTTTTAAAAGTTTGTATTACTTTTGTTAAAAAAAATCTTGCCTTAAAAATATATACATACCATGGCATATTTCATATGCCATTGTCTTAGGGCTTAAGGCCTAATATTTCAATGCATAAGTTCCTAAGGCATATACCCTAAAGTATTTGATGTATGAAAGGGTTTAAGCCTTATGTTAAAGATTTGGGATGGCAGGTTTATAACATAGTCCATAGACTATACGAATTATGGGGTTGGTAAGCATTTATGGTAGCCAGGGTGGCGCTTTCAATGCACCTTGGGAAATGAGGAAGCCATGCTTAGGACTTGGCCCAAGCGTTGGTTTGGTCATTTCACAGCACTTCTACTTGCTCTCTGCGTTGGTTCTATTTGAAGGAAATGGTTTCGATGGCTTTCTGACATGTATGATCATGGTTTGGTTTTGCAAAATCAGTTGCTTGTTTAGCTCATTTTGAAATCATACTTCTCATCATGGCCTTTCTTCTGTGCATGCAGGTTACAGGAGTGGCAAGGGAAAACGTGGTTTGTTGCTTGAGCGCAAGGCCATAAGGAGAGTCATACCATTATGGTAAGCCTGCTGTACAAGTATTCACTCATCACCTCTTGGCTTCGTGGTTATGACTGGGTTGTCACTCGTTGATGGTTTATTTTGCTTGAGTCTTGTTCCAAAAGATACATCTGGGGTTTTGACTTTAACAAGGCTCTGCACTTGGAATGCTACAGACTTTGGGGTTTTTATTAGTTGGGGTTTCCATTTTGCTTTCGGGCCTGAATTATTTTAGATGTACATGAGTTTATTAAAGGCGCTATGTGTATCGAAGAGGCTTGGGTAACTCCATGACAGGATCTGTGCACTTTATTTAATGTTTTGGTTATGAATTTGACCATGGGAAGCACCATTTCTTGTAATGGTGCAAGGACGTAAGCAACGATTGTGTAAATACCCTTTTATGGGTTTATAACGACTAGGTTTATGAATTATAAGCTATGTATGATTTATGTGGTTGTATTCATGTGGACTGTATGATTTCGCCTTCATTATTTAATTTGTTGGTAGGGATGACAATGGGTGTCAGCGTATGGCTTAGGTCCATGCCATGAATGGCAATGTCACTCACCATTGTTGTTTTGATAGCATAAATGGTTGCAGACATTACTGTTTATAAAAAGAATACGAAGCGTGAATGAATTGTGAGGCCGACTGTGGGTATAAACCCTTCGTTGGAACACGTTGTTGTTGGTTATTTCATGACAGGGTTTTTATAGTAGTTTAAAATGATTGTTTGGTTAAATATGAGGCTAAGGGCCATAGGTGACTACGTGTATAAAAAGCAATGCGTCTTATGACCTCTGTGTGAAGATTATGATTGTTAGACTCACAGCTTGTTTGTAAGTAGTGTAGCGTGGCTTGTGAAATAAAACTGGCCCTACTAGATTTGATCTTGGGTTGTATAAAGTGGTGAGGGTTTTTGTTATGGATGTGATTTGGCTTAAGTGCCCATAGGATTCGATCCTACGACCTATGTGCAATTATATAGTTTTTAATTTAATACTATAATGATATTGTTGTTGTTTTTTTTAATTGGTTTCTCTAAGTACTATTATTTTTGACAGTTTATTTTATGGCATACGATTTATGTTATGTTGATTATAATTATTAGATGGTTTGGATCGTTATTTTATACAATGGTTTTATAATGTGGAAAATATCATTATTGCTTATGCTTTTATAGAGTTAGCTAGTATTAATGTTATAAATTGTGAACCATTTATATGGTCTTGATACTTGGACTGTTAATTGTTTTGTGGTATTTTAATTGATTAATGGAAAGTGATAATGTTTATCCTTTTTATTTACATGAGTTTATTTATTCATACCCTGAGAGGTATTCGTTGGTTTTTATCTTAGCTTGAGTATTTGAAGATTATGGTTATTCTTAGATAAACAATACTGGTTTTTATAATAGGGTTGTACATTAATATTTACAGTTCTGCATTATACCTGATATAATATATATATAGTATGTACTAGATTATATTTATTATATTAATTTATTATAATCTATAATTCGGTTTGTTTAAAGTTTGACCTTAAACTAGCCTTTACTTCCAAACGAAGCTCTATTGGAAATATGTAGTCTGTCAGTAGGGTTCCTAAAACAAATAAAATATATAGGCACTGTTTTTAGAAATAAAACCTAATTTTTAAAAGGACAAAGTTTAAGCTATAGAAGAACATACATAAGTAATATGAAAAGAATCAAAACCCTTGATAAATATTTAAACACAAATTAAATTACAGAAGTAAAACTGAAAGGACCAAACCTTTGATAAGTCTAGCACAGGAATTAAATTTCAGTCTAGGGTTTATAATTTAATATGTAAAACCTAAAAGAATTTGCCAAGGAAGAAACAATAGCACATAGGGTTAGAGCATATAATATAAACCCTTACATAATCTAACCAACACTTATCTAGGAATTGAAATATGTAGTCCAGAACGTCATACCTGAAAAAGTGAACCTCTTTTAATGGCTGAAACCTACACACTCAGTTACCCATCATTAACAATTCATAAGCATATCTGACCTCTTTATAGATGACTAAATCACTTGGGAACTACCATGTTCCATCTAACCATGACTCAGAATTGTTCCTCGTTTAAATCTGGATCCCCCTGAGCTAGTTCCAACATGCAAGTAGCTTAGAGCTTTTAAGGTGAGGCTTCCCTAGTTTGTATATCAAGTATTGATCAATTCTCCTTCTCCTATTAGGGAAACTTTCTCCAAAAACTCTCTTGAGAATTAGCAGGCAGAATAATGACTCCAAAAAGATAGATGAGATCCCCAAGCCTCTCTTTGGCTTGGGACTTTATAGACAGAATTTTTAGTCAAAAGGGCACTTAAATCAAGAATAACTTCATTTCTTGATTTAACCATTTTTTTTTAATTTAGTACTTTTAATTCTCCTTCTCCTATTAGGGAAACGTTCTCCAAAAACTCTCTTGAGAATTAGCAGGCAGAATAATGACTCCAAAAAGATAGATGAGATCCCCAAGCCTCTCTTTGGCTTGGGACTTTATAGACAGAATTTTTAGTCAAAAGGGCACTTAAATCAAGAATAACTTCATTTCTTGATTTAACCATTTTTTTTTAATTTAGTACTTTTAATTCTCCTTCTCCTATTAGGGAAACGTTCTCCAAAAACTCTCTTGAGAATTAGCAGGCAGAATAATGACTCCAAAAAGATAGATGAGATCCCCAAGCCTCTCTTTGGCTTGGGACTTTATAGACAGAATTTTTAGTCAAAAGGGCACTTAAATCAAGAATAACTTCATTTCTTGATTTAACCATTTTTTTTTAATTTAGTACTTTTAATTCTCCTTCTCCTATTAGGGAAACGTTCTCCAAAAACTCTCTTGAGAATTAGCAGGCAGAATAATGACTCCAAAAAGATAGATGAGATCCCCAAGCCTCTCTTTGGCTTGGGACTTTATAGACAGAATTTTTAGTCAAAAGGGCACTTAAATCAAGAATAACTTCATTTCTTGATTTAACCATTTTTTTTTAATTTAGTACTTTTAATTCTCCTTCTCCTATTAGGGAAACGTTCTCCAAAAACTCTCTTGAGAATTAGCAGGCAGAATAATGACTCCAAAAAGATAGATGAGATCCCCAAGCCTCTCTTTGGCTTGGGACTTTATAGACAGAATTTTTAGTCAAAAGGGCACTTAAATCAAGAATAACTTCATTTCTTGATTTAACCATTTTTTTTTTAATTTAGTACTTTTAATATTTTAACTTAGGAATTTTTAACTAGTTCCTAATTGGACTTTTATAGGTATTATACTATTTAATTTTTATCTTAGTAATAATAGTAATAGATGGAACTTTTCCTTCTTTCTTACATTATTAACATTATTACTAGGTGTACTCTTTATACATACTCTGTATTTAAAATATATAATAATATATTATTGGGTAGCATTTGTCTTAGGGTATCACATATTGTGATCCCTAGACTTACAACACTTTCTTCATTAAGGTCATCAGGTAGATGGTTAGGTCTACTAGGCTAGGCAGCTCTAAACATCCTTGCATGTTGGATTCCCTCGTATAACATGGTAGTTCTTTAGTACTTGATGAGAATACAGAAATTCAAAATTTCATTTAATCACTAATAAATAAGTCAGATGAGATCAGTATATTTCTCGAGTCATTTTCACTCGACATAATTAATTCTTTTCAGTAACCCCTAGCACTTACCAGATCCCATACTCAATGCTAAAAACTAGGAGTTACAACTGAGTGCAATTCCAAAGCTCCTTACTCAACAGTAATGCTAGGATGTACTTGTAGGATACACATAGGGATACAATGACAAGGATTCGATGTCCCATAGATTATGCTCAGCACCAACATCGAAGGATCCAAGGCTTATGATCAACACTTCCAAATTATCTTTTCATGTGTTCCAGAGCTTCCTGCTTAACACAAATGTCTCAAGACTCATGTGCTCCAGAGATTCTCGCTCAACATAATTATAAGTACTCATGTTCTCCAGAGCTTCTTGCTCAACACAAAACATCAATTTACCCATGTGTTCCAAAGCTCCTCGCTCAACACAAAACATCTCAACAATCATGTGCTTCAGGGTCCACACACAACACAAACAAACATATATATATAT
>LPNX010724769.1:678383-716784 GCA_001517045.1 Pseudotsuga menziesii
AAACATTAAGGTAACATCATAATCAATGGGCTCATTCCCATAAGTGTTAGGTCCAAAATTTGGGATATTACTGTTATATTTTTATCAATTAGAGAGTATGATCTTAGGATCTTATTTGAGAGAATAGCATGCACAAAAATCAATCACAAGAGACAATAAACACAAAGATTTTCCTTGGGAAAACCATAAAGGAGAAAACCTTGCAACTTCCTTAGAGATAGAATGAGCACCAATGGCAGCAGTAAAACCCAAAGACAATAAGATGATCTCCAACAGTTTTTCTCTCTCTCACTTGAGAGAGCTTCTTCTTTCTGACCTATGCGCTATAGCTGGGTGAGTGTGTGTGATAATTAGAGAGGCTCACTCTCTATTTATACTAGGTTCTGACTTGACAATAACTTACCATCGTCGACTTCTCTAGGAGAGTCTAATAACCCTAGTGCCCCACAACTGGAGGGACTTTGCCCCTTGATTGAAAAGGAGGGTTAACCTCTATGAATTTACATAACTTGATTATAGTAATGATTCTCCCGGTAGGATCATCAACTACTAATGAAATGAAATATATGAAATATACAAGTGAATACATTCTGAAGTTACAAATACATCAACACTCCCTCTTAACTAGGAAGGTATTCTCTAGACACAATTCATCCAAGCACAAGTCTTCGTCACTAGATTATCACTGGAATATCATCATCATCACTGCTTCCTCTATCTCAAACAAATGGTGCCATATTTCAATTCTACTCGTCATGAGAAGTTCTACAGAGCCATCCCTTTTTCATGCTAGTTGTAGGCCTAGCATCCATGTAAGTCTTCATGTTGTTCAGCACTTATATCTGACCATGTGGGGAACACATCCCGCAACCATGTCAAAAGGGCTATGCACTTACATCTGACCATGTGAGGAACACATCCCACATCCATATCAGGAGGGCTCTGCACTTACATCTAACCATGTGGGGAACACATCCTACATCCATGTCATAAGGGATCTGCACTTACATATGACCATGTGGGGAACACATCCTACATCCATGTCAGAAGGGATCTGCACTTACATCTAATGCTATGGGGAACACATCACAAATTCATGTCAGAAGGGCTCTGTACTTACATCTGACCATGTGAGGAACACATCCTGAATCCATGTCAGAAGGGCTCTACACTTACATCTGATCATGTGGGGAACACATCCTACATCCATTTCAGAAGGGATATGTACTTACATTTGACCATGTGGGGAACACATCTCGCATCCATGTCAAAAGGGCTCTCCACTTACATCTGGCCATGTGGGAAACACATCCTACATCCATGTCAGAAGTGCTCATGGACTCATCACTTCCCCTTGGAAGGAACCTCTATCTAGAGAACACCAAGCTTCTTCTGGAAGTACTCAAAATTCCATTTGGATAATGGCTTAGTCAACACATCAGCTATCTATTTGTCCATCGCAACATATTGGAGCTTCAATGCTCCCCTCTGCACAATATCCTTGATATAGTGGTATTTGATCTCAATATGCTTCGACTTGTCATGGAACACTAGGTTCTCTGACAACTTCACACAACTCTAGTTGTCGCAATATATACAAGTAGCATCCAACTAGAGATCAAACAAATCAGACAGTAGCTTCCTCAGCCATACTACCTCACAACTAGCCAAACAAGCTACGACATACTATGCTTTGGATGTACTCAGTGCCGCGTAGGACTGCTTTTTGCTAAAACAAGAGATCACGCCTGATCCCATACTGAAGCAACACCCAAAAGTTCTCTTCCTATCAATGGCACTGTCTGCCCAATTTGAATCCACATAACCCTCTAGGTTAATCTTCTAATTTGCCTCATACTTGAGCCCATAATCAACTGTACCCTCCAGGTACCTCAGAATATGCTTTGCAGCAATCGAGTGAACATGTCTTGGATTTATCAGGAATTGGCTCAATGTATTCACAGCAAAGCAAATATCTGGTCTCGTGTTCGTCATGTACATCAAGGACTCAATCATATGATGATACATCATAGCATCACTCAATATATTCAAGTTTGATGCCATAGGTGTGGTCATGGCCTTGCATTCCATCATCCCAAACCTCTTCGGGATCTCAACTGCATACTTCCCTTGTACAAGGGAGATTTCATCTACATTCTCCCACACATCTATGCCTAGAAAGTAGTGCATCATGCCCAAGTCTTTCATCTTGAACTTGGCAACAAGCTTCATCTTTGTGTTAGCAATCAACCCATCCTCACCTATTACAAACAAGTCATCTACATATAGTAGGAGTATCACTGGGTGATCATTGGTTCCCTTCTTCAACCTTGTAGTAAAGGTTGGAATCCTCTTTACTCTTGGTAAATCCCAAACTTGTCAAAAAGTTGTCAATTCTTCCATACCATGTCCTAGGTGCCTATTTCAAACCATACAAGGCTTTCTTTAATTTACACACATGAGTCTCCTTGTCATGTGTCTCAAAACCGAGTGGCTGCTCCACATACACTTCCTCTTCTACTACACCATTCAAGAAAGAAGTATTGACATCCATCTGGTGTATCTTCCATTTCATCACTGCATCCAGAGCAAGTATTGATCTGATGGAAGTGTGCTGGCTACAGGTGTAAATGTTTCTTCATACTCTATTCCTTCTTTCTGGGAGAAACCACAAGCCACAAATCTTACTTTATTTTTCTCTATGCTTCCATTTGTAGCATGCTTGATCTTGTAGATCCACTTGGAAGTAACAACAAACTTCCCCTTTGGTCTTGGGACAACATCCCAGACATTATTCTTCATGATCAACTGATACTCCTCAATCATAGCATCCTTCCATTCTTTATTTTCTGCCGCTTCTTCATATTTGGAAGGTTCTTTATCAATGATGTAACATAATAGGGCTACATATATGGAGTAGGACCTAGTTCTCTTCCTTTCTCTGTGCATTTCTTCTAGAACCTTATATCTCTTTGCACCTTGGATAGCCTATCGTACCCATGCAAGTTTCCTCTTATGAGGATTCTTCTCCTGAGGTGGATCTATAGGTTCTTGAGGTTCTTCCATTTCTCGATCTTCTTCCGGTGTTGCTTCATTCATAGTCGTTTCTTGGATTCTGGGTACTTCTGCTTCTTCAAGGTCTTCAACATGTCTCTTTCTAGATTTGTTATAAGATGAGTCTTCATCAAAAGTTACATCTCTACTGATGTCGATCTTCTTGAATCCTGGGAAGTATATTCTGTAAGCCTTAAAGATTTCACTATATCCCACAAATATACTTTTCTTTCCTGAAGGATCTAACTTTGTCCTCTTTTATTTTGGAATGTGTATGTACACTAGATAGCCAAATATTCTAAGATGACTAACTTCTAGTTTCTTGCCAGCGAAGAATTTTTTAGGTGTCTTGTTCTCGAGTACTCTATGTGGAGTATGGTTCTATACATACACAATTGTTCTAGCAGCTTCTTCCCATAGATGCATGGGAAGATCATAATCATGTAATCATGAAGCATTTCCCTTATAGATTCCATAATCGGTCTATTCTTTCTTTCTGTAACCCCATTCTATTGTGGATTATATGGAGTGGTAAACTCCCTCTTAATCCATTGAATCTCTGCATAATTCTTTGAATTCATCTGATATGAATTCTCCGCCATTGTTTGATTGAAAGGTCTTGATTTTATTTTCTGTGTGGTTCTCAATCAAGGCTTTGAACTCTTTGAACTTGTTGAATACTTCATCTTTATTTTTCAAGAAGTATATCCATGTCTTCCTAGAAAAATCATCAATGAAATAAACATAGTATACATACCCACTCAATGAACTAGGTGACATCGAACCACATACATCAGAGTGGATGATTTCCAAGATTCATTTTTCCTTGCTCTTGCTACTTGGAAATGTCTTCTTTGTGTTGTTTTCTTTTGCACATATTTTGCAAACACCATCATGTTATGTTTGTATTTCTGGAATACCTTCAACAACTTTGCTTGCAAGTGTTAGTGCTCTATAGTGCACATGTACAATCTTTCTGATCCAAATGGATATCGGTGGCCACCCACCTATTCCACTGGCTCAAAACAATTGTCCATTGTGGGAGTTTCCTAGTTATTTTTCTATGGTTTTTCAGGTCTCAAACTTCTGGGGCCATTTTGAGGCCCTAAATAATGTTTTTTGGTGATTTGGGGGCCAAACGATTTTCATCAACATGTATTTTCTTAATTGAAAGTTGTAACTTTTATATAGACCTTTCCAACGAGGTATCGAACACCCAAATAGGATATCCTATGCAAAAGTTATGACCCCGATAAGTTGACTGTTCAACTTACCACCTTGGGGCCGCAACTTTATGACAGTTCATCTTCTAGAGTTATGTTTTGGACTTTTGGGGTTCTCACCCTCATTATTATTATAAAATAGGCCCCTTTGCCTCATTTTGTATTTATTTTTGCACATATGAGCGTAGCAATCCCATCTCTTCTCATAGATAGCTACCACCATTCTAGATATTGTATTACAGTCTATTCTATTTTCATCATTTAATAGAATATGTGTTTATTGTATCTCTGTTATATTTGCAAAATCTATGTGATTATGATTATGTATATGTTCTTTCATTTCATTCACACATAAATCCGGATCAGTGGTATCAGAGAAATCTGCTCTTTGATTGTTTTTCGGTGCATGTCCCTGATGAGGTCTGAGTATAGAGATTTTGGTATCGAACTACTTTCACTTGATCATTCTCACTGTCCCATGGGAGGCAGATCATTGATGCATACCCCACTTCCACTGTTGCTACCGCACATATTCAACTAGAGGAGCCTAAAGAGTCAAAGGCAGAGGAGCGCCTCTTCCACTCGCAGATGTGGGTGAAGGGAACACCTCTACATTTTGTTGTTGACAACGACAGCCAAAATAACCTGATCTCAGCAAAAGTCGTCAAGAGATTGGAGCTTTCAACAACACCACACCCGCAACCCTACAGCATCGGTTGGCTAAGCCAAGGACGAGTTATTCACATTACTCAGCATTTCCTCCTACCATATCAAATCAAGCCTTTCAAAGAAGATGTATTGTGTTATGTGGCCCCACTTGAAGTCTGTGATGTTCTTTTAGGACAGCCATATCTATGGAAGCGTCATGATGTATATGAGTCATGGCCTCAAAGTTTCATTGTCACTTTCGAAGGACAACTCTGTCGGATCCCAAAGACAGTTGCACTTTCCACAGTCTCATAGGGTAGGAAGATAAACTCCCACACTAGGAAATTATTCATCTTCACAATTGTGTCTGAACTAGAACATAAGATCATAGAAACCTCCACACCCTCTGCATAGGGTGTCTCTGCTCATTAGACACAAGAAGAAAACAGAGGAATTGTTTCCTCATCTATCCGAGTACCTATATGATGCAATTCCATGCATTCAAGGTGCTCATCTAGAAACAAATCATCCATACAATAATTACATCCCTCTTAGGATGTCAAAAAAAAGCAGCCTCTTCACTTCAACAAATTTCGCACCAGGAGATCAACTCAACACACAGTTCGAGGTATGATACGGAATTCGACGCAATGGAGAACATTGCTTCCTAAGGAGGGAGGATTGGTCTAGATGGATATCAGTGGCCAACCACCTATTACCCTTGCCCAAAACAATTGTCAAAAGTGGCAGTTTCCTAGTTATTTTTCTACGGTTTTTCAGGTCTCAAACTTTCGAGGCCGTTTTGAGGCCCTAAATGACGTTTTTTGGTGATTTGAGGGCCTATAGGCTGCCATTTGCATGCATTTGTTTAGTCAAAAGTTGTAACTATTACATAGACCTTTCCAACGAGCTATTGAACACCCAAATTGGAGATCGTATGCAAACGTTATGACCTCAGGAAGTTGACTGTTCAACTTACCACCTTGGGGCCGCAAAATTTATGACGGTTCATCTTCTAGGGTTATGTTTTGGACTTTTGAGGTTTTCACCCTCATTCTTATTATTAAATAGGCCCCTTTGGCCTCATTTTGTATTCATATTTTCACAGATGAGCGTAGCAGTCACATCTCTTCTCAGAGATAGCTACCACCATTCTAGCTATTATATTACAGTCTATTTTATTTCCACCATTTAATATAATATGTGTTTACTGTATCTCTATTATATTTGCAAAATGTATGTTATTATGATTTTTTATTTGTTCTTTCATTTCGTTCACACATAAATCTGGATCACCTTTTGTGCCAAAGTTCTCTATTGAGTCATGGACCAAGGCTTGTTTTGGTTGGCCCTTTACCTTGTATAATCCTCCCTCTTGCTCTACAATCACAACTGCGTCATCTATGGTTTTTCCCTTTGGAAACATAGTACTTGGACATCTACAAATTCAACCCTCATGCCTTTTGCATCTAATGCAGAGATGGAGAGGAGGTTCTTCTTTAGTCCTAGTACAAACAAGACATCCTTCATCTTCATAGAATTTCCATAGTCTAGCTTATAGGAGGATTCACCACTACCTTTTATGGAATACTAGTAGTCATCCCCAAGTTTTACTTTGTGGGGTGATTCATGTTCAGATAGTTTCACAAAATATTCCTTAAATCCAGTCATGTGCTTGGAATCCCCACTATCGATTATCCAATCATTGCTTCCATGTGTGGTAGTTCCCGTGAGGGTAGATATCAAAACATATTCTTCATCACTTGAAGAATCTTCACTTTCTTGTTTGACTCTCTTCTTAGAAGGTTTATCATCCTCTGCAGCATGAGCATGATGTCTTATTTTGTTGTTCTTCTTCTTGTGAGAGCCACCCTTATTTCTAGGACAATCTTTGGCAAAGTGTCGTCTTTCATCACATGTATAGCACCTGTAATTAGATAGATCTTTGCTATATCTTCTAGGTTTATCTTTATGGTGAGAATGCTTACCTTTGTGATGATGATAGTCCATTCTGCTTTTCTTGGAGTGTACTATGAGAGCTTGATCTTCACTTCCCATCTTTTCTTCTTGGTCTACTATTCGAGCTTCTTCTTGTGAGCACTCCTCCCACAGTATACTGAAGGTGACTAGCTTTCTTCTAGCACAAATCCCTTGAATGAAAGAGTCTCGTGACCTAGGGAGACCATTCAAGGTGGTCATCACAATTTATGCATTCTCTATTTCTTCATCAACTACTTTAAGTTGTTCTTTGATCTGGGAGACCCTTGTAAAGTAATATTGTATGGTCTCTGCATTCTATATCTTCACATTCTTCAATTGATTTCTCAAAGTCATCTTTCGGTTTATGTTCTTCCCTTCAAACAGCTTGGTCAAGGCATCAAACATATCTTTAGGTTTCTTTAGGGAGGACACCTGTGGTATGAAGTGATATTTGATTGAATCATAAATAATCTTCTTGGCCTTGATCAAGTTCTTCTTATGTAAGGCCTTAGCCTCATCTCCCTCTAGAAATGGAACCTCTCCACTAATGTAGGAGCCCAATTCATTTTCTTCAAGAGCCAGGGAGATTCTATACTTCCATGATCAGAAGTTATCATCTCCCTCAATATTTTCATCAAGCTTGGTGTGATGAGACATCTTAATTGAGAACCTCAAATCGAATACAAAAGATTTAGATCTTACCAATTTGAGAAGATGAAAACTAGATCTGGAGTTGATCTTTTGCGGTGCTGATTTTCTGCTTTGGGGAAAATTAGGGTTTGACTTTCCTGGAGTTCTACCCAACCAAAAACCTTGATTTTGATCTCTAAAATTTGATTTTGAGGAGGAGACAAATCCTGTGCTAGGCTCACTCAAAAATTACTCTTCAATGAAAAGCCCTAATTTCCCAATGCAGTGGAAGTTAAAAACTTAAAATGCTCAGAATCAGGTTCTGCTTTGACAAAAATATGCACCCTTCAATGGAGAGTAATCCTAGCCTCCTTTTTCTGATGGATTGTGGAGAGAGACCCAAAAAGTAAGAATCCCTAGCTTTTGTAGGTGCATAGTGTCTTTTTCTCATGTTAGCTCTGATACCAGGGTGAATCCACGGACCTGGGTAACACTTTTTGGCAAGCGCATTTTGGAAAAAACAGAAAAACACACCTCGGTCGAGGGCTTGTTAAGCCCTCGACCGAGGTCTTAATATCTCGACCGAGGTTTTATCAAGCCCTCGACCGAGGTATNATTTCATTTTTAATTACTTCTAAAACTTATACTTAGAAAACCACACTGCAACTTCGAAGAAGCTCAAAGAAAAATCCGCAAAGTTAAAAATACACAGCCAAAAAATTCTTAAAAATGCACACATCACATATCGACATGTCCTCTTCAAAAGGGTATCTTTCGTTTTTCAATTTTTGAAAAAATAGAAAAACTTTATTTACGTGGACAAATATGTGTTTAAAACGATGCTGAAATCGAATGTGGTCACTTTCGAAAAATAATAAATAATTGTATAATGCGAGAAAAATTAACAAAAAAATATGCACATCACACTGCATTTTATGTAGATCATGATCATATATATATTTTTTTTAAATTATTAATGCAAGATTGAATCACTCTACATGGACACGAGCCACTTATTAGCTTCTTCAAATTTTTAAGGTCACAAAGTTCATTAAATGCAAAAATTCACACATTAAATGACATCGAAATATTTTTAAAAAAATATCACTATGAAGCCAACATAATATTCTACAATTTGTTTTTTTACTGCAAGTCAAAATTCACATGGCATATATGCGTTTTGAGGGCTTCTATCTAGCACATGAGTAAAAAATCAGGTTTTCATCGCCAAATTTGGCCAAAAAGTGTTACCCATCTTCATGGAATCACCCACCATGTTAGATTTTTATCAATTAAACAATATGATCTTAGGATCTCATCTGAGAGAATAACATGCACAACAATCAATCACAAGAGACAATAGACACAAATATTTTCCTCAGGGAAACCATAAAGGAGAAAACCTTGCAACTTCCTCAGAGATAAAATGAGCACCAATGGCAACAGTAAAAATCAAAGACAATAAGATGATCTCCAATAGCTGTTCTCTCTCTCACTTGAGCGAGCTTCTTCTTTCTCACCTATGCGCTATAGCTGGGTGAGTGTGTGTGATAAATAGAGAGGCTCACTCTCTATTTATACTAGTTTTTGACTTGACAATAACTTACCAGGGTCAAATTCTCTATGAGAGTCTAATAACCCTAGTTCCCGACAACTGCGGGGATTTTTCCCCCTAATCAAAATAGAGGGTTAACCTTTATGACTTTACATGACTTGATTACATTTATGATTCTCCTAATAGGAACATTAGGGACCAATGAAATACAATATATGAAATATACAAGTGAATACATTCAGAAGTTAAAAATACATCAACAATTATAGCAACACATTCATCTATAAGCCGTGGAAGAGACAGGGGGAGAAACAATTCCATAGGCAAAGGAAGAAACTTCTCAGAGGAGGATGTAGCAGTAGTCCTGCAGATGTTGTTGATAAAAGAAAGAATCACAACCAAAGTCAGCCAAGTGGTCACGGGTTTGATAAATCAAAGATTCATTGTTACTATTGTAAGAAATTTGGTCATTATGCATATGAATGTAGGAATAAGAAATATGACCAAGGAAAGCAAGGCCATAATTAGTCGACGAACACCAGCATTTCATTGAGTGCAATGTTGATGGCATGCACATCCCCAATTGAATGCAATACCATCCAAGAAAGTCTATGTGACATATGGTATTTAGATTCAAGTTGCAGCAATCATATGATTGGTAATTTAAATTTATTTTCCAGTCTAGATAATTCAGTTCAAACTGATGTTACACTTGGAAATAATTTCCAAGTCACTGTGTTGGGAAAAGACACTCTTAGTATTCTCACCAAACAGGGGGAGCATAAGTATATGTGTGATGTTTATCATGTTGAAGGTATGAAACATAATTCATTGAGTATTGGACAAATGATACAAAAAGGTTACAAAGTCTACATGGAAGACAATCACTGTGTGATTAAAGATATACATCCAAGTGACCAGCTAATAGCAAGAGTGTCAATGACAAGCAATCACTTGTTTCCATTGAGGATAGTTCTAGACATTATAGGAGCTACATTCAAAGTAGAAAGTAAAGAATAAGTCATGTACTGTGACAAGAAAGAAAATGACAGTGCTGATTTTTAGGATGCATTTCAAACAGATGTTCAAGATGATTCCTGGCTATGGAATTTCATATTTGGACATCTTAATTTTGGTGAGCTGAAGCTAATGCACACAAAGAATATGGTAAAAGGATTGCCATTGATTGACAAACCAGATAGAGTTTCCGAAGGCTACATTTTTGGCAAGCGGCATAGAGATACTTTTCCAGTTTGAAAGTCATACAGAGCACGCACACCACTTGAGATCGTGCACTCTGATATTTGTGGTCCAATGCATACAACGGCCATTGGTGGATGCAATTATTTTCTTACTTTTATTGATAACTAAGCAAGAAAAACATGGGTATATTTTCTGAAACATAAATCTAATGCATTTAGTTGTTTTCAGCAATTCAAAGCACTCATGGAGAACCAAAGTGGACACTGCATAAAAATCCTAAGAATGAACAGAGGCAATGAATATGTTTCAAATGAATTTCTAAATTTTTGCAAAACTCATGGCATATAGAAGCAATTCACTGCACTATATACACCTCAGAAAAATGGTGTGGCGGAGAGAAAGAACAGAACCATTATGGAGATGGCGCGTAGCATGATGGCATCTAAGCATTTTCCAAATGAATATTGAGCTGAATTAGTCGCAACTGCTGTATACATTATGAATCAATGTCCAACAAAGAGCGTTAAGAACAAAGTTCTTCAAGAAGCATGGACAGGTATGAATCATATTGTTTCTCATTTAAAAATTTTTTGATGTGTCACATATGATCACATGCCAGATGAGCTGAGAAAAAAATTAGTCAAAAAGGGAAAAAATGTATTTTTGTTGGCTATTCTGAAGACACAAAAGCATACAAGTTGTATGTCCCTATTGCAAGGAAAGTAATTATTAGTCGCAACGTTCAATTTGTTGAGAATGAATCATGGGATGGAACCGTCAAGAAGAATGTCAAGATTGTGTCGAATGTCAAGTATGATGACATGACAGAGGAAGTGGTTCAAACAACACAAGTAAATCAACCGGTCACAGCATCGTTGAATCCCATGACACCACGACATACTTCAGCACAAGGAGTATCGACGCAATTCGCAGCTCAAGCTACACCGTCAAGCACTCCAAGAGGACAACAGACTCTATCAAGTAGTTCGACATCAACAGATCCAGTAAAGACAAGAAGTTTGTGTGAAATATATGAATCTGGTACACCAAATTCATTTTCTCTCTTTACATTGTTTTCTCAAATAGATGATCCACTAACATTTCAGGAAGTTGTTGAAGAAGAAGTATGGCCACAAGCCATTGATGAAGAAATAGAATGCATTGAGAAAACTAGACATGGGAGCTAGTGAATGTACCAAAAGATAAAGATGTAGTCAATGTTAAATAGATTTATAATACTAAGCAAGATGTTGATGGGAATGTATAGAAGCACAAGGCAAGAATGGTAGCAAGAGGGTTCACACAACAACCCGGCATAGATTTCAATGAAATGTTTGCCCCAGTTGCACGCATGGATACAATCAGAATTATTTTGGCCATTGCCACACAAAATAAATGGCCTTTTTATCAAATGGATGTTAAGTGAGCATTCCTAAATGGCTATATAGATGAAGAAGTATATGTGGAAAAACCACAATGATATGAAGTTCCAGGATAATAACACAAAGTGTACATACTGAAGAAGAGACTCTATGGTTTGAAGCAAGCCCCAAGAGCTTGGTACGGTCGCATTGATTCCTATCTCATTGAGAATGGATTTCAGAGAAGTGAAGTGAACCAATGTTGTACACCAAAGTGAATGAGAAAGGTAACATGTTAATTGTTTGCTTGTGTGTGGATGATTTAATATTTACAGGTGATTTTGGCATAAAATAATTTAGAACAATCATGGAAAGAGAATTTGAAATTACTAATTTGGGGCCCATGAAGTTTTTCCTAAGCATTGAAGTCCAGCAATAAAAAAGTGGTATTTTCATATCACAAACCAGTATGAAAGCACAGTTTTAAAAAGATTATATATGTCAAACTACAAGGCAGCCCCAACACAAGTAATAACAGGTTTAAAATTGAGCAAATATGATGATGGATCAATTGTAGATCCTACGCTGATTCGATAAGCACATCAGTCGACTCTGTAAGAGTCTGTAGTAGGTTAAAAACTGATAGACAGTATGACACGATAAAGAGTTCAGATCTCTCATATATAAGACAGTAGAATTTAGTTGTTGAAGATAAGTTTCTAGGTTGAGAGTAATTAAAGTCTTTAATATTAAGTCGGTTAGTCGACAGAAATTTTCTATATGAAGAAGGAGATTGTAAAATCTGAAATTAACAGACAAGCAGAATAGAACAAAGAAGAGAAGTGAGGAGAAGAAGAAAAAAAACTCAATGAAGAGTTTGAAGCTCAAACTTCTATGTTTTGTAAGTATTGTAACAGGTGAAACATCCTCATAAATTCCAAGTTTGTATTTACTGCTCTAAGTCTTTGTTATAAGTTTATGGTTGAATTAATGTTTTAGTTAGCTCCATATTTACCTGAGTGAATGTTGTCTACACTGTGAGTGAAAGACACAAAGAATCCAAATTATTTCACTGTGTAAAAGTTCTAGTTTTTACGCCCAAAGATTTCACACAAATTGTGTTTATTATTTTATATGATATTGGGAGTAAGTAGCAATATAGTGTTTTTCATATCCTAAGTCTTTAGACTAGGAAATCTAAAGTTATTGCTGAAAAGTGAAAACTTGGTCGCACATGAGTTTGTCCCAACCTAATTCATATAGGAGTAAAAGCCAGTCTAAGCCAAAGTAAGTCAGTGGCAGTTACTCTATGGCAGTACTAATTATGTCTCGTGGTAAGTGCAGTAATTCTGCCAGAGGTAATTGAGTCGCAAGATTTTTGAAAAAGTGAAAAGGGGAAAACAAAAAGTTGTGATGTGCCCTGTAACTCAAGTTAATTCTCGCAGGCACCGTTTTTCCCGAGAATACCTCCAGCAACCAGTTAAGTGGTTGCTACACTGCAAACAAAGGACTTCAGCTCCGCCAACCACTGTATGCTTTTCAACTTGGAATACTCAATTAGTTACAACCTCTCCAACCATATCAAATGTTCAAGATCTGATCTTTATTTTAATATAAAAGCCCCACCAATATTTAAAGATCAAAGATTTGTCATCGACCCCAACACCAGTATGCTTATTAGATCCCTGCAACAATGAAATACCTACAATGCCTCCAAAGATTTGTCATCGACCCCAACACCAGTATGCTTATTAGATCCCTGCAACAATGAAATACCTACAATGCCTCCAAAGAAACCATTGTTTCAATTCTTAACAGCTCCTTCACTACTGTGCAAAAGTTAGTGTTCAGTTCTTTTGACTTTGCAAGACCGCATAACCCTTCAATTTTCCTCAACTTATTACATTTACTCAATTCAAGTTTTACGAGGGTGTTTGGAAAATTTACAACTTTCACCTAATCATTGCAATGCTCTGGCAATTTTCCAACCTTCGCCAGATCATTGCAATGAGCAATGACGAGATGTTGAAGGTAGGGGTAAACATGTTTACCAAACAATACCTCATCCAATTTGTGTACCATTGTCAGTTCCAAGTGCTGGAGAGGAATGATGCACCAGTCAATGGAAGAATCCAAATTATTCCATTCTCTGAGCCTTTTGGATTCTGTCAATGTTTCACTTTCACCCTCGACGGTTTTAAAAGGTAGATGTCCTAAAGAACTAAGTCAAGAGTCTCATGAGATCCAAAAAACATTTCAATTTGTCGCACCTCTACAACATCAAATACTTCTACTGTTTAGGTCATGAATCGAAGGCAGCAGTGTTTCCAGCAAAGGTTCAAGAGAATGGAATTCATTGCAGCCATGAAGATCTGGGGCGTCGAACCTAGGGAGCAATCGTTGATTTTGAGCACATAGGTTTTTGTGAACTTCTGGATTTCGAATAGAAATACGGGGACGCTCAAGGTTTTGACTCCATGAAATCTTAATTTGTGTGATGTTTTGAGGGTCCGATAAGCTTGTTTTATCGAAGGAAGTGTGTACTATTTGAAGCAAATATACTGTGTATCGTCACTTGATGAAGGAAAGGAAACTGGTAAACCTTTTAAGCAGTTTTTTTTTGGGAACTATCCAGTCATCCTATGTTAATTTTTTTAATTAATTCTTCAGTGACAATTGGACTTATCCATATCCAATTAAACAATACCCAAAGCTATTTGAATTTATCATATCAGATTGAATTTTGAGTAATTCTGATTGAATTATTTTCCATACCCATTTGGGTTCCACATTTCCAAATAAATTTATCACATGCCCATTTGAATGGGGTAATGCTAATTGAATTTATTCATACCCAGCAGTATTCTACATTGCCATTTGAATTTATGGATACCCAATTTATTTTTGCAATGCGAACTGAATTTATCCATATACCCAATTGAATTTGTTGCAGAGACAACTGAATTAATGCATTAAAAGATAGGAGGTGTTGTATTGATGACTATTATGTTTTCCTCTTAGGTTAAGTTTCCATGTGGGGATACATGATTATTCTGTTTTCCTCCTACGGTAAGTTGTCGGGTAGGGATAGATGATTATTCTGTTTTCCTGGAAGGTTGAGTTGTTTGGATGTGCTTTTTTTTACTTCAATTTTTTTTGAAGGTGTTATTTGTTTTTTTTTATATATCCAAAACAAAGTGTCTCAGCTACTGCTTAGAGAAGTGTAGTGTATTTATTGGCTTGAGAGTAGTTAACTATTTTATAGCACATGTTTATTTAATTTTGAATTTTACATCATATTTAAAATAATTACATTTTTAGAAATTTGTTTTCTTGTGTGTTTAATAGATTTGGATTTAAAATAGGATAGGTCATTTAAGCTCATTTTCTATATAATAATAGCAATTTGGATCAAGTGACTTCCTACAAATATCTTGGGATTGATATCCATCACAAGCTTAACTAGAACTACAATATCAAAAGAATGATCAATGGATTGTGAGAAGCTTAGTTTCATATTGAAAACAATTGTAAGTTGGCAAACCTTGTGATGTGGGATAAAAATAAATTCTTCTTTAAACTCTCGTCGCTCTCATTTTCTTGTATGGGTGTGAAGTTTGGGATTGCAACCTATCTAGAGTCTTGAGATGGATTGAACAAATACATAAGTGTTTTATAAATTACAATCTTATTTAATTAAAATCAATACACCTATCCTATTATCTTAATTGAAGTGGGTATTTCCCTTATTGAGAGCATAGCTATAATGATGTACCTAGTTTACAAGACAAATTAATTAACTTGTAATACCAAATAATTCCCAATTTTTTTATAAATTCGAGTCAAAACTACTTAAGGATGAAGCCATGTTTTTATAAAGATGTCTCTCTTGGTTAAAGATTTGGGGGATTGCTGAAAATGTCACTTTGTAAAATATAGATAGTATTAAAAATATTATTACTCTGAATTTCAAAGAGAAGATGTGCTATGATTAAAATTTAGAGTATAAAATAAAATAAAGATATTACAAGGAGGTAATTAACCCTAATCTTGAAGATAAAATTTTATGTGTTTTAACTAGCATAAAGGAGAAGATCCACATAGCTCAAATAAGAATGAGTTCTTATGAGTTGCATAGTGAAATAGGATGTTGGACATTTCCTAAAACTATGTGGGCTGAAAGGATTTGTCATCTTTGTGAGACTATGAATATTGAAGATGAAATGTACTTCCTCCTAGATTCCCCTATGTGCACTCACATAAGATCTTAGTTTAAATTTTTTGTTCCAATACAATCCCTCCCAACCTTCTATCTCATCCAAATTATAGTAATTTAGGAATGCTCGTCTCCATGTTTTTTGGTGCAAATAAATAAAACTATAAAGCAAACCAAGTAGTTCCTTATTTTGAGGAGAAAATATTAGAAAAATTTGATAATAATGTTTTATGATGAGTGTGATTATCAATGTCCACTAAGACCATCTATGGTTTATCGGACCTTAAAAGGGAAATAATTTTATCAATGTCCACTCAGACCAACTTTGGTTTATCAGGCCTTAAAAGGGAGAGAAGTCACTTGTTTTATTTTTGAATTTTATTTCTATATTCAATTTTTGTTTGACACAAGTATTCCTAAATCGTCATAGTTGTGATGTGTTTAAATGTTAGGAAGGTTAATATTCTAGCAAATATTTTGAAATTGTGCTCTAATGTGGCTATATACAAGACATTATGTGAGAAATTTGTTTTCATCCTCAAGCCGCTTTATGTCACAAAGATGATAGATTCCTTCATCCCATGGAATTTTAGGAATTTTCCAAAACCCTATTTCACTATGGATCTGATGAGAGTTTGTTCTTGTTTTAGCAATGATGGTTTTCTTCTTTATGCTAGTTAAAGCAAAGAGATACTTTTGATCTTCTAGATTATGGTTGATTGCATCCTTATAATACCTTAATTTTATCTTATCCTCTAACTCTTTATGGCACAACATCTTCTCCTTAAATTTAGAAGCAACAAATCTTTAATATTATCATTATTCTATAGAGTGACCTCTTCCTCAACTCCCCAATGATTTATCCAAGACTTGGCATTGTTATTCCAACCTTACTTAAGTTGTAAGCGGTTTTGACTATAGTATGAAGCAATCTTAGTTACCCTCTTTTCCCATTATATTTTTTATTATATATCATATCTAGACCACCTCAAGTGGCTTGGTTAACTGGCCCATGGATTTAATCCCATGTTGTTTATCTTGTTCTTATGCATTAGGTACATAGTCACAACCATGCTCTCAACCAGAGATAGGCTTTAATCTATGAGGAGGATAGGATAGGGTGTATTTCCTTTAAGTATGAGAATACATGGTATAAAGACCTTTTTTATTTTCTCCATCCATCATTATGATTCTCTAGATATGTTGCAACTCCAAAATTCACAACCATATAATATAAAAAGAGTGAAAACGATCTTAAAGATGAGTTTATCCAAATCCTAAAGCTAGAGCTCTGCTCATTTACAATTGTTTTCCAGTCCATAATAAGTTTTCCAGCCTCGAGTAATCCTTTTCTCAATATTATAATTCTAGTTAAGCTTAGGATGAAGACTATTCTAAGATATTTATGTGAAGTCATTTCCTCCAAGTTGTTATTGTCATACATGAAATTAGCATACATGATCTTTTAATATTTTCTTATCATAACCTTTGTTTTGTCAATATTAATAGACATACCCATACTAATGAAAAAAATCATTAAGAATTTGTGTTACTTATCAAAATCATAAGAATTCCTCACCATAATAACATTATCATCAACTAAGAACAAAAAATGATAACTATAACCATCAAAATAGTACAAACACAAACTAAAAAAATAAAAATAAAAACAAAAAAACACTCAATCTTTTTAATTTTTCTTTAATATCATAATATTATAATTTCAAAAAATTGAATATAACATTCCTATCAAATATTTAAAAGTTATTATTTTATGTAAAATTACTAATAATTGTTTCTCTAATATAGTTCTAATTTTATCACATGATATAATTTTTGTTACATGATATGCTCTAATAAAGAAAATGTGGGGAAGTTGGTTTAAATAAAATCGAAACATTTTAGTCGTAGAAGTTGGTTTTCGTTGTGGTGACAATTTTGGAAGTGTTTATATAGAGAGAGTTGTCATTTGATGTTACTTATGTTAAGTGGATTATTAAAAAATTCTTCATACTATGTAAACTATAATGGTTACTAGTTTTATAGGGATAATTATTTTTTAATATAAAAGATAACGTCAATTAATTTAATATTTAGAAATGTATGTTTATTTTTTCAAAAGCTTAAATATATTTGTAAAGTTTTAATTATAATAAATTGTTATTTTTTGTTGTTGATGATAAGGATGGTTATTAGAATCCACTAAGACTAAATTTGGTCTATCTAACTTTAAAAAGGTAATGAATCACTTTTTTTTAGAATTATATTTATGTGCTTAAAAGATTTAAGGGAAGTAGTTGTAGAGCACCATAGTTATGATGAGCTAGAAGGGTTAGGAATATTGATATTGTAGAAAATATTTTGAAATCACACTTTAATATCGGTGTACATAGGACATTATATGAGAAAGTGATTTTCATCTTCAACCATCTTAGTATCACAAATATGACAAACTCTTTCATCCAACTATGTTTAAAGAATTGTCTAGTGCCTTGTTTCAATATGGAGGTCACAAGAGTTTCTTATTATTTTGGCAATGATGATTTTCTTCTTTATGCTAGTTAAACAAAAAGATACTTTTGATCTTGTAGATTAGGTTGATCACCTCCTTATAATATCTAGTTTAGCTCTTATCAACTAATTCTTTATCGCACCACAACTTTTCATTAAACTTAGATGTAACAATACATTTAATATTATCAATATTATGTAGAGTAACCTCTTCCTCCATTCTCCAATGATTTAGCGTAGACATCACAATTTTGAAACAATTCTAATTCTAATTAATTCTAAAACAATTCGTATAAAAACATATGAAAAGAAATGTTTTATATTCAATGACTATTTATAGACGCGAATAAGAAAATTGCATATAACATTGTTTCAATGTCATATAATCTAAAAATAGTGCTTCAAATTGCTTATAGATTTGTGAAGGCCGGAGAACATATAATAACTAGAAAGCATTTGTATTTGATACCAAGTATTTTCTCTAAAGGGATTTGCATGTGGTTGTGAATATGTTGAAACTAACATTACTTTGAGGTATGTTTAGATAGTATAACCACCATGCAGTGTTTTCTAAATGCAAAGCATTTGGATCTCTATTGCTCAAGCATTCTTACAAATATGTAACAACCCATTTATGTCGTTCTTAAAGTGATGTGAATTGAAAATGCGAGAGAAAAAAATGTTAGAAATTTAGGGTTTTTGATTCTGAACAATGCGGAATAATAAACTCTGAAACAAAATCGAAATAGGAATGCCAAATAGATCATACCTCCAACCATTGATGCTACTGAACTTGCTGTAGAAGATTTTCATGTTCCACAAGGTTTAGCTTCCTGTACGGTGCTTCCAAGCTCTGCTTTCTCCTTCTTGATGGTGTAAAACTGAAGGGGATTGAGATAGTGAGCTTGGGGACCAACTGGGGTTTTAAATAGCCAAGCTCCCATCAAGCTTCTGATGGCTATGTGTCAAACGTTCCACAAATCTAGGTGATGGACCACTCCAAAAGCTCCCAACAAGAAAGCGTTTGCCAAACCAAATGAACCATTGGAGATCTTGAGGAGCCGCTGAATGGATGATGAACCGTCGGCCGAACACGAGAGCTTACATTCTCCCACTTGGTCCATAATTCCAAACTTAATTTCTCATCTTAAAACCTATGGACAATCTGGATTAAGTAATAGATACAAGAATCATGGAAATAAGTCCTCTTATGACAAGTATTACCTTCCATGTATCACTATGTATTTATTGCTATTTTAATTTATGTGGCAACAATTTCTTAATGAATAAATAAGGTTTATTCTTGGTCCTCATAGATGAATTTTCTCAAATTAAATTAAGGTGCACATATGTATGAGAAAAAACAGCACGACAATTAAGAATTGTATTAAAAATAACGTTGTCCATACAATGAGAAACTACATAATGGAACCAAGTCCCATATTCATTACATGATCCTTGAATTTAAACGGTGGCATGCCCTTAGTTAAAGGATCAGCGATCATCAGCTCAGTGTTGACGTGCTCAATGACCACCTTCTTTGCTTTAACACGTTCCCTGATGGCTAAGTACTTAACGTCAATGTGTTTATTTCGACTTCCTCTTTTGTTGTTTTTATCCATAAAAACAGCAGCTGAATTGTCGGAATACATTCTCAATGGCTTAGAGATAGAATCCATAATTCTAAGCCCAGAAATGAAACTCTTAAGCCATACACCATGTAAAGAAGCCTCAAAACAGGAGACAAACTCAGCTTCCATAGTGGAAGTGGCAATCAAGGTCTGCTTGGCACTCCTCCATGATACAGCTCCACCGACCATCATAAAAATGTATCATGATGTTGATTTGTGTGAATCAACACATCCAGTAAAGTCAGAATCTGAGTATCCAATTACTTCCAAACTGTACGTCCGTCTATACATAAGCATGTAGTCTTTAGTTCCTTGAAGATACCTCATTACTTTCTTTGCAGCTCTCAAATGTTCTATACCTGGATTACTCTAATATCATCCCAACATTCCCACAACAAATGCAATGTCAGGTCTTGTACAGACCTGAGCATACATTAGGCTTCCAATAGTAGAAGCATATGGAATGTCCTTCATTTGTTCCCTTTCAAGGTCATTCTTTGGGCATTAGTTCAAATTGAACCTATCACCCTTCACAATGGGAGCTATACTTGGTGAACAATCCTTCATCCGAAATCTATCTAAATTTTTATTAATATAGGTTTCCTGAGACAGACCTAAGAGGCCTCGAATTCTGTCTCTATGGATCTTAATGCCAATGACATAAGATGCCTCACCCATATCCTTCATATCCAAATTTTTAGAGAGAAATTGTTTCACTTCATGCAGCATACCCTTATCATTGGTTTCTAGCAAAATTTCATCCACATATAAAACAAGAAAACAAATTTTACTCCCACTAACTTTCAGGTATATACATTGATCCATAATGTTTTCTGCAAAACCAAAAGAAGAAATTACATTGTGGAATTTCAAGTACCATTGGCAGGATGCTTGTTTTAAACCGTATACAAATTTCTTGAGCTTGCAAACCAATTACTCACCATCACTAGAGGGGAATTCTTCAGGTTGTTTCATGTAAACCTCCTCCTCTAGATCTCCATTTAGAAAAGCCATTTTCACATCCATTTGATGCAATTCCAAGTCGAAATGGGCTATTAATGCCATAATAACACGCAAGGAATCTTTCTTAGATACAAGAGAGAAAGTCTCTGTGTAGTCGATTCCTTCTTTCTGAGTGGATCCTTTAGCAACAAGTCTAGCCTTGTATCTCTCAATGTTTCCCAATGAGTCTTTCTTTGTCTTAAAGACCCATTTACATCCAATGGCTTTTGCACCATTAGGAAACTCAACAAGATCCCAGAATTCGTTACTCTTTATAGAATTCATCTCTTCCTTCATGGCATCGTACCATAATTCTGATTCTTTGCAATTCATGGCTTGTGAAAAGGACTCGGGATCATTTTCGGCTCCAACGTTAAAGTTAGATTCTTGTAGATACATAACATAATCATCAGGAATTGTTGATCTCCTTGGTCTAGTAGATCTTCTCAATGTTGTATCACTATCTTCTTGAGAAGTATGTGGTTCAACTCATTGTTCAAAAGTGCTTGGAAACTCTTGAACTACCTGATATACTAGAATGTCGTCAGTAACTTGTGGAACTTCAACAATTGGTTGTTCAACACCAGTTTGTACTTGAGGGGTGTTGTGAACAATAACCAATCTATCACTTGAGGTGGAAGGTTGAGATTCTTAATCATCCTTCTCGAAAACTATGTTCTTGGTTAGATCACTCCCACTGATCAAGTCATTTTCAAGAAATTTTGCATCTCTTGATTCCACAATCCTAGTGTCGTGAGATGGACAATAAAATCTGTAACCTTTAGACCTTTCAGTAGATCCAATGAAATACCCACTAATGGTCCTTGGGTCCAACTTCTTTTCTTGTGTATTATATATTCTCACCTTAGACGGGCATCCCCAAATGTGCATATGTCGCAAACTCGGTTTCCAACCTTTCAACAATTCAAATGGCATTTTAGGAACGGCCTTGGTTGGAACTCGGTTTAATATATACACTGTCATCTTAAGTGCTTCAATCCACAAGGATTTAGGAAGATTGGAGCTGCTAAGCATACTCCGCACCATGTCCAATAAAGTTCGGTTTCTTCTTTCTGCTACACCATTCTGGTTGGGCGAATTAGGCATGGTGTATTGGGCAACAATCTCATGCTCTTGAAGAAATTTTGTGAATGGCCCAGGTGCTTGTCCATCTTCTGTGTATCTACCATAATATTATCCACCTCTATCTGATCTCACGATCTTAATTTGCTTGCCGCAATGTTTCTCTACTTCAGCCTTAAATATCTTAAAGGCATCTAATGCTTCATCCTTTTTATGAAGCATGTAGAGATACATATATCATGAGTAATCATCTATAAAAGAGATGAAGTATCTCTGACCATGTGAGTCCATCTCTGGACTACATATATCAGTATGTATGATCTCTAATATGTTTGAACTCCTATTTGGCACCTTTATTTGACTTGTTGGTCTGCTTTCATTTTATGCAATCCACACAAGTCTCAAAATTAGTGAAATCCAGAGTATTAAGTACTCCTTCATTTACCAATCTTTTAATTCTTTCTATGGAGATATGACCTAACCTCCGGTGCCATAATTTAGAGGAATCTTCATTAATAACACATCTTTTAGTGCTAGTGTGAACATGCATTGAATCATAAGTGACGTTGTTTTGTAAATTAATGCAGTAAAGATCATCAGACAAAATACCATTCCAACATAATCAGATTTATAAAATAAACTGACGGATGTTTCCGAAAATTTAAAGGAATATCCAAAATATACAAGTCTTGAAACTGAAATCAAGTTTCTAGAAAAACTTGGAACATAAAAGACCTTTTCTAATTCTAAAACAAAGCCACTACTTAAAGTTAAATAGCATGTTCCTATAGCTTCCACATGCGAGCCCATCTTGTTTCCTGATAAGATGCTTTGCTCACTTCCCACTGGCTTCCTTAGGTTTTGCAAACCCTGCAAGGAATTCAAAATGTGAATTGTTGATCCAGGATCAATCCACCAAGTGTTAATATTGACATTTACCATATTAGATTCATAACAAACAAACGAGATTGCATTACCTTTGTCCGCAAGCCATTTCTAAAAATTTTCGCATTCCTTATTCATGTGTCCCTTCTTTTTATAGAAGAAACACTTGGAAACCTTCTTAATATCAGTTTGGGGAGGTACTTTACCTTTCCCTTTCTTATTGGCTTGAGATTTTCCCTTCCTATGCGTTGCCAGCATTGCACTTCCTCCCAGTTCCATCACCAGCCTTTCTTCCTCTTGAACACACATGGTCATGAGTTCATTTATTGACCATTTATCCTTATGTGTGTTGTATGAGATTTTGAAAGGTCCATATTGGTGCAGAAGGGTGTTCAGGATGTAGTGCACCAGGAAAGACTCTGATATTTCAACCTCAAGTTTCTTCAATTGAGCCACAATGTCTCTCATTTGCATGATGTGCTCGTGCACACCTTTCACACTGGTGAGCCTTAGGGATGAGAACTTCATGATTAGGGTGCTTGCTAGTGCCTAGTCTGAAGTGAAAAATTGATCATCAATGGCTTTCAGCAAATCTCGGACCCTTTCATACTGATCAACTGAACCACGAATACCAGCTGAAATTTTAGTCTTAATGAAAATCATGTTTAAACTATTAGATCGCTCCCATTGCTCATAAAGCGTGATGTCCTCTACAGTGCTGGTGGTTCATCTTTCTTGATAGCATAATCTATGTCCATCCATCCCAAATGAAGGAGAATTCTCTCCTTCTAGAACTTATAGTTATCTCCCTTAAGTTCAAGGATATCACAACGAATTTCAGAGAAATTTGTAGGTTGTACAACTGCATAAAAATAAAGATCAAGCTTATGTTAAAATTGAGACCAAATAAAATTTCATGTTTTACCAATGTAATTTCATGCTTTAAGATTGAATCTAATGACATAAAAATTGCCTCTGGGCTAAATTTTTAATCCAAGCAGATTCAAATAATCTTTATGATAAAACTATTAATTCATAATTCATGTGGGTAAGTTATGAATAATTCAATATTTTATCCTAATTAATTACATTAATATAATAAAAATTCCTGTGGGATAAAATTTATTATATTTAGTATAATTAATTACAATTAATGTCTAAACTTTCTTTATAATATTAATTAATTAGAGATGATGTGGCTATTCTCTAATTAAATATCATATAGATCACTAGACATTATTGCTGTTCACTGTAACAAACAAGATTCAAATGAACAAATCTGAATGAGACTGCCAGCTTCAACAATGTACAATGTAGCTTCAATCAAAAATAAAAAAAATAGCATCCAGCCTTAGAGACTTTGAATTCCATGTAATTTTCCCTACCACTAAATACAATGTCAGTGACCCAAAATTTTCTGGGCAGATACATTAGCTACAGTTACAAGCATTAGCTATATTGTAGCTTTGTAAAAACACTGCCAGCATAAAGTTACAAGCAAGCTGCAACACTTATGATCATTTCTGTTCTCACATTAATGTGAAACTTAGATGACACGCAATATGGAAACTCTCAAGTCTCAGTAATATGGCAACGTGGAAGAGTGCCCTATACAAAGCAACAAAAGGATCTATAAACAAAAAGAATAGTTATTGAACATCTTTGCAATGAATATCCTCACATAAAAACATCATTTGACAAAACTTATAATCCATGTTTTGATCAGAATATCCCAGAGACTAAGTAATCCCTGGCATCAGATAAAACAATATTGAGCAGCCAATACATGAAAAGAAAGGGCTGTCTACATAAAATGGCAATCAAAACCCTCTGATAAAGAATCCAATCATTGTAAAGAAAATAAGTCTACAGCAACAGCGGTAATCAAAACCCTCTGATGTTATTAATCAAGCATGGCCATAAAAAATTCAAACCTTAAAACCCAATTCAACTTTTCATAGCAAGAAAACCCAAAATCAGTTTTGAGAGATGATGCAAAGACTACGTTACTTTGACAACCAATGCCATGACTGCTTCCAACAATCGCAAAAGCTAAGACAAAATCTAAAGCAACACAGATCCAAGCATCTCGGTGAGCCGTGAGTTCAAAATACAAAGAAGGCTGCGAAAGCTGCAGTATTAGATCTGTCCACAGACTATCAGACATATTCTCAATGTCCAGACAATCAGCGATCATCAATATAAATTTTTGCTGGCAGTTAAGGTCTTCCAGGGGAATAAATGGGAAGAAAAAGGATGCAATCTCAGTGTATTCGGGTTCAAACCACGCGTTCCTGTATGAGGGGAGTCGCAACTCCAGCGAGGAGAATCTAAACCTTAAATAAATCATGGTGGACACCAGCAGACCATAGAAATGTCACGGTGGGTACAGAATGGGTCACCTCTAGCAGGCTTACAGCAGAGGATAAAACAAAAATGGATACACAGAGAAAACCCTACAAAGGAAACTACATACAGAACACCAAGGCAGAGAAAAATGGGCTCCGATACCAATTGTTAGAAATTTAGGGTTTTCGATTCTGAACAATGCAGAATAATAAACTCTGAAACAGAATCGAAATAGGAATTCCCAATAGATCATACCTCCAACCATTGATGCTACTGAACTTGCTGTAGAAGATTTCCCTATTCCACAAGGTTTAGCTTCCTGTACGGTGCTTCCAAGCTCTACTTTCTCCTTCTTGATGGTGTAAAACTGAAGGGGATTGAGATAGTGAGCTTGGGGACCAACATGGGTTTTAAATAGCCAAGCTCCCATCAAGCTTCTGATGGCTATGTGTCAAACGTTCCACAAATCTAGGTGATGGCCCACTCCAAAAGCTCCCAACAAGAAAACTTTTGCCAAACCAAATGAACCGTTGGAGATCTTGAGGAGCCGCTGAATGGATGATGAACCGTTGGCTAGACACGGGAGCTTACAAAAAATGCATCAAATAAGAAAAATATTGAATTGTAAATAAAGTGTTAAACAATTTGAATTTTGAAAGCACAAAATCTATTTCTTCCAAATCATTTTTTTTTGATAAATTATCCATTTAGAATAAGGAAATTTCCCATTATTTTATTGAAGAACATATGAAATAAAGGGCAATTTCAATATGCAAAGAACCAAATTGACATCCACTATGTATGCAGTTGGAAAATGACATACAAACACATGTCTCCAAAGCCTAGAAGCTAAGCTCAAGATTTGTAACAATTCTAGAAGAAGGCATCTACGGTTTTTTTTTCTTGAAAATTTATTTAAAGAAAAGAATATTTGACATAGTAGCTAAAAGTTACAAAAATATAGTGAAACCTAACTACTATTCAATAATTATTATGTATATTGTTTAAGAAAAAAAATAATGATATATAAACTAACCTATAACTTATAAGAGGTATTAAGAAATCAAAGAACCTTTTTATTCAGATCATAAAGATCATTGAGAGCTATTAACTATCACAATAAACACATTGTGAAAATCTACTACCACATTTTTTTAACATAAAACCTTGATTTTAAGTTTGAAAGAAAACAACAACACTATTTGTCAAGTGTGTCCCAACACCCCACCCCATATTTTGTACTATGACTAACTCTAAATAGCATTCAATAATTCTTATTTAACATTTTTAACAGAGAAACAAATGACAAAAATAGAGAAGCTAACCTATATGTTCTAGGAAGACTTAGGAAATCAAAGAAACTTCTTATTATAAAGACCTTCCAAAATTATACCAGTAAACACTTTGTCAAAATATATTATTCTAAGCATATTGATAACTAATGCATTTACTAGCTGGTCATTCAAGTCACTACATGCATATTGATTGATAGGACTTGGAAAAAATCCAATGGTGGGACTTTTCATTTAATGAGAATGGTGTAATAAAAAATCATGACCTATGGTTTTCAAGTTCCAAACGTGCATGAATCTTTTGTTTACCTTAGGTAGCTGAATCTAAAACTAAAAATTTACAATATGAACAAAATGTACAATAATCCCTATGAATTATATTCCCAACATTCTTCCCCTGATGTTAAGGGGTGCTTGTGAGTCCAAGAATCATTTTCAATTTTTCAATATTTTCTCTTCCAAGCGCTTTGGAAAACATGTCTACTATTTTCTCTCTTATGGAAAAATGGCTCAAATGAATAGGCATGGCCTCTACATGACACTGAATCACATGGAGCTTTGTGTTTATGTGCTTAGTTCAATCATAGAATCTACAATTCCTAGCCAACTTGATTGTAGAAGTATTGTCATCCAAAAGGGGTTTAGAAGTATTATCTTCTTGAACATATCATTTTCATAATTTCTAGGAGAAAGTTATTGATCCAAGACTTATGAAGTATCCTAAAGTAGACAGACCATTCTCTTTATCAACAACAAAGTCTAAATCAAAATATCCAATCTGAAATTTTAAGTAATCCACCTTAGAATATTTGAGTCCAAAGTCTTGAGTCTCAGTGAGCTATATTAGAACTCTTTTAGCAGTAGAGCAATGTCCTTCACTAGGTTTTTGTAGGAAATTAAAAAGTATCAGGTGAAAATCAAATACATATATATGATATAGTGGTGGTAAGGTAGATATCACTCCTCATAAGTTTTCTATACTTGGTTGCATCCTAAAATTAATTTCCTTATTTTGATGTGAACTTCAAAGTATGTTCCATTGTAGTAGAGAGAGGGTTACACTTTGTCATGTAAAACCTATTCAACAACTCTCCAATATACTTCTTCACGAAGATGAATATGTATTTTGGGTTCTAAGTTATTTTAGTTACCAAGTAGCAATGAAGATGTCCAAAATCCATCTTCTCAAATACTTTATTCAAATATTTTTGTATGGATGCAATGTAACTTCCATTGTTCCCTATCATCAATAGATCATCCAAATACACTATGAGGCATACAACAAATCTTCCAATTATATTTTCAAGTAGTGTTGCATCATTGAGATTGAAGTGTTTGAAATTCAATTTTAGAAAATGTTTAGTTAGCTTCTCATACCATGCAAGAGGTACTTGTTGTAGTCCATACAAATATTTCATGATTTTGCATACCTTTCGTTCTTTACCCTTCACAACAAAACCTTTTGGTTGAGACATGAAGACTTTCTCTTTAAAGTCTCCATTCAAAAAGAAGTTTTCACACCCATTTGGTAAACTTTCCACCCATTATGTTGAACCAAAGTCAATAGAGTATGGATGGTATCACTTTTTGTTGCTTTTTATTTGGTGGGGGGGGGGGATTCTCCTCATAGTCAATACCTTATTTTTTGTGAAAAAACATTTTTCCACAAGTCTCGAATTATGCTTGCCAAGTGAGACATATGATTTTTACTTCTTTTTGTAGAAAAACTTGGAGCCAATTGGTTTGGTTCCAAATGGAGGGTCCACCAATTTCCATGTCCCGTTTTTTATGATAGAATCACATTCATTCTACATGGCTTCTTTAAACTCATCATGAGAAGCAAATTCTTCAACAGAAGTTGGTTCAAGGTTAGAAGATAATTTGAATTCACAATCATATGAAACATCCAATTAATATACATCACCTAAATTTGAATCATCTACATCACCTTCATCTTCTTGTCTTGTTGAACTTCTAGTTCCTATTTTTACAGCTTCATCGGGATGAAAAATTTAAATTATATTTATGACCCACTTTTGAACGAGTCTGTGAGGATATGGGTTGCTTAGTTGGTGGCGCTTCATTCTCTTCGAGGTTCAATCTTCCAATCCTCTCAATCACACCATCTAATCAATTATCTTTTTATGGTGAGGCAACAAAAAATTCTTCATGAAGGGAAGATGGTGTTGCAAAAGGTTATTCTAAATATTGATTGAAGATAGGGATTCCCCTTATAGCCATGGAATCTCATAGTATTCAAATTCATGAAATGGATTTACATGAGTAAATTTATTCAAATAATCAAGTTGTTGCTCAATAGTACTGCCATTTTTATTCATTTCGACAAAATCACATCTCTAGAAAGTATAAACTTTTTATTTACCTCGCCATAAAGATGATATGCCTTGGTGGTGTTTGAATACCCCATTAAGATGCACTTTTGACTTCTTTCACTAATTTGTTTTTTTTTCCCTTTGGAGTTAAGGGTAATAGGTGGAACCAAAGGCCTTGAGATGCCTCACTAAAGAAATCTAGCCACACCATATTTCATATGTAGTCCTGTTTTCAAGAGAGTGAGTTGGACTTCTATTTCTCAAATAGATCTCACATAAAATTTCACCACCCCAAAACATCAATTTCATGTTATTGAAAAAAACATGGAGCATACCATATTCAATAGTTTACCATTCTGTTAAATATTATATGGAATAGTGGTTTGATTCATAATCGTATGTTTTCTAAATAGCCTTGAAATGCATTAGATGTATATTCACCTGCATAATTTGTACAATGATAACCAATATGAGATTGTGCTTCATTTTTAATCCATACATGACAATTTTTAAGTGTTTCAAAGGCTTGATATTTACCTTTCAACAAATAAACCTAGCACATCCTGGTTTAATTATCAATAAAAATTTTGATATATTTGTTACCATTTGCAAAAGTAACATGCATGGGGCCACACAAGTAAGAGTGTACCAACTTTAATTTTCTACATGCTCTAAAATATGAATCATGGAAAGGCTACTTACTATGTTTGCGAGGAATACAAGCATCACATTGTTTCAACTTATTTGGAATGGTGGGAAAACTAGAGGCTTCATTCTTCCAAATGAGTATTATGATAATTGACCATGGGGGATTCACCTTTCTGAGCAATATCTTACCACATTCATTCATAAAGGGGGGGATTTAATTGTGAAAAATAAGGTCAATATATTGTAGGTATTGGGGGGCGAGAAATAAGGTATGGGGGGTTTATANGGGTATAAAAAAGGGTTTCTAGTAAAAACAAGGAATATATTTTAAAATAGGGGTTTTTTAATTGGAATATGTATTGGGAGGGGGATAAACAAAAGGGATTTTGTAAGTAATTATCAATATCTAGTGAAATTAGGAGTATAATTTAATATCCAATGAATGAAGGGGTTATGACATGGTTGCACTAACTAAAGACCATGTGTAATTGACATGCCCATATATAGCATTCCACAAAAGACTAAATGACAAAATAAATTCATCATGGTGAGAGAGGTGTGCAAAATTGTGTGACCTTGTAGATGCCCCTTTCAACTTCAATAGTCTCTTATCTTCCCATCTTAGCTTACCTCTCCTTCTTATTCTTGTCTTCAATTTCTCCCACCATAGACATGAATAGGTTCTCAATATTCCACATAATCTTAAATTTATGGGGATTTTTAACTCCATGTCAATTTTTTTCATTCCTTATGTTCACTCCATCAACCTTTCTAGATCTACACTTATAGAAAATTCAAGCACCTCCATCTCCATTTGGTGTTGCTCCACACTCTCCACATCTTCCACATCACTCTCATATTTTCTATATGGTCCTTTTTGCAACTTACTTTGGTAAGCCAATTATATTGCATCCATCCTCTTCATTATCTTCTATAACATTGCTAGAATTTATTTTCTTCCTTTATCATTTTGTCTTCTCAACGACCTCCATTTGATGCTCTTAAAGGATGGAGTTCTACTTTTCCTTACAATTTCTACACAATCCCACCAATGCAAGTGTGCTTCACTCACTTTCTTTGATAACTCTACCTAGAATCACACCCTTAGAAAAGTCATATATATAGTCCCCCCCATTCATTGCAATTGTTGTCTCATAGGATTCCCGCTCTTCTCATTGTAACATTTCTACCCAACTCCACTCTTTCACTAGAATTGTCCCAATCCCTTAAGATTTTACATGTCATGATACCACTTGATGCAGACTTGGGCTTGTTATCAAAGATATGCAACACAAGTTTTACATGCAATTTGTATGCCACTACCACAAGTTACACCATGGATAAATGTGATGGATAAATTCAACCACACAATTTTGCAATTAGGTTTGAACACCACAAAAGCATAAGATCATCTTTCTTTTCTTTTTTAATATTACGGAATTAAACAACCTATTTCAAAAAGAAATTCTAGGTTTGAATCGTGTTGTCTTTCACAACTGTAGTTAATGTTCAATAGAATTTATTCCTTTACATTTTAACCAGTAGAAATATTCCCCTATTTTCTATCCAAGTCATCCACAAACACCTCCCTTTTTCATTTTACATGGAAACTCCGGAACCACACCATGCTCCTTCAATCCCTAATCACTTCAACTCACAAACTAATGATCTCAGTATGTTAGCATGAATTCGATTCATCTTCATAAATAATGACTTCAAATTCTTGAGGCTTGTGTTAATTGTTGAAGAATGCAATCTCACGTGTGATTAGTTAGTGAGTTAAGTCACCCATGGTATTTAGACACCCATGGTATTTTCCCATAGTATTGCTATTATGTATTTCCTATTTATATTCAATCTAATAATGATAAGGCATTCAATTTGCTCTTAATGCTTATGTTCATTCCGTTATTCTCTTTTACATTAATGTGGTTAGAATAATTGCAACAATTAAATTTCCAATGATTTATCCCTTTTTCATTAAATTGCATTGATCAATCCTCTTTTCACTAATGAAAAGTCTTAATTGTCACAATTCCACTTACCGATACTTTAATTGATTCACTAAAGACTTTTCATCTTTAAACTTGCTTAAGGATTTTTCATAGATATCAAATTTCATAGAAAAAACATAACTTTTGTGATTGGAGAAGGCATCACCGTACATGTTATTTTCTATCTTCATTCATTATTTTAAAATAAAGGTTTCTCTCATTTATGATACAATGTATTTTTACTTTCATTTATAATTTTAAAATAAATGTTCTTTTCATTTATTATCAATTAATTAAGCAATCTATTTTTAAGGTCATCATCAAAGCAGACACCAATTTAGTGTGTGAGACTTCTTTGTTTGGAGACACCTTGTTTGTGGGATAATAAACACTGTGTAACGATTTAACTACTAAAGTCTACAAAGGTTTGCATGCCCTATCTCCCTCTCTATTTAAACCCACAACATCTTAATAAAAAATTGTCTAATACACTTCCAAATTTTTTTAATGATACAATTCATTTATTGTGCTTTCAAAAATCTTTATTTTAAAATAAATGTTCCTCTCCTTCCTCACACAAATCATATGGTGAAGAATCATTTGATCTGCTTTAAAAAAAAGTTAAGAAAAATTTTGACCCATGAACGAATAAAGAATAAAGGTACAACACCACCAACATTATGAGTAATCAAATATCAAGAAAATTTGTTTTTTAAGATTTATTTACCTTTACCTTTCCAACAACATTGTGAGTAATCAAATATCATGAAATTTTTTTTTCCAAGATTTATTCCATTTACCTTTTCCGTGAGGTTCCAATGTGGGTGTCCAAGGTTTTGAAAATTAAAGGAAGAAATGTTGATTTTCATAGTTGATGCTCACAAGCTTCCTTAAAATATAGTTTAAAATGTCGACTTATATACATATTTTGTTCCGAGAACTTTCCTCGAATGTCGGGGGCTGAACTTTCATATTCACAGTCTATCTCTTCCCACACCTGAGATAACATTATAGGACTTTCTGTGGCTTCTCTATCTCTTTCCACACCTTAGATAACTCTCATTATAGGACTTTCTGTGGCTTCTTGTTATATTTGATGTTATGATGAAAAAAATATGATATAGAATTGGAATAGGTTAACGGTGTAATAAAATAAGCTGAATTTTTAAGTGGTTTAGATTTTATATGATACATGTTTAAAAGCTGATCTAAATGTTAGTGAAATTTGAAAGATTTAGAAAAAACTTGAAATTAAAGAGATATATATATATATATATTTAAAGCTTAGAAAGATTAACATTAAATTGAAATTTGAAATGTTTAGAAATTTGAGATTAAAGTTAAATTTGATTTATTAAGTTTCTATATTTTCAACCATGGAAAGAACATTGACTGTCATAAAGTCGAGAGTGTCGGGCCGTCGGCCATAAAGGGAGACTTACAGTCAAGATTCCTTTGTACAGACCCTACCAGACAAAGACAGCGAGTTTCTGAGCTTTTTCTGGGGAGTTAATCAGAACCACACGACCCAAGCATTAATCAGAGCCCCATTACCGCCCAAACACAGGCATTTGTTCATTGAAGTGCAGTGTAGTTATTGGAGGAGGAGGACGAGGAGGATACATCTCAGATCATGGCATTAATTGCAGGTTCTTCGACTTGGGAGGCAAGGTATGATATCCATTCACACAGTATATATATTTTTCTGCAGTTTTTCTTGCACAAATGTAAAGCAATATTGTATAGCTGACAATTATTGTGAGTTTTATGTTATTGCTGTTGATCCAGCATCACTGGATCAACAGGGTTAAAGATCAAATTGATAGTTTCTTTCTTTTATATCTACCGAGAATTGAATTAAGAAGCTGATTATCTTTCTAAGAAAAAGATGTCTAACCATGCATAGTTGGAGGATTATATGGATGGTGTGAGGATTGGTGCCGGGTCGGTATTAATTTTTTTAAATTAGATTTTGGATTATGTTTGTTGAACATATTTGTGTATGGCATGACGCTATCTAGTTCTGTTTGATATATGTGGAGTCTGGAAAGTTGTGTTTTGAACTCAGATAGGACAGTTTTTTGGGATGTGTTTGTTGAACAGATTTTTGTATTGCCTGATGCTATCTAGTTCTGTTTGATTGATCTGTCTAGTCTGGAAAGTTGTGTTTTGAACTCAGAAAGGACAGTTTTTCTTGTATTAACATGAAGATAAAGACGGATGAACATAGAGTATGGACTGATATAGAAAATGTATAATTCTATAGCAGACCTGTTAACTTTAATTAAATTTTAATAGAAAGTTTCATTTTTTCCGTGTGAATAAAAAAAAGCTGACAACTATTGTGGCTTGTTGGACTGTGTGTATGTAATGGGCAGACAAGTTCAGGAGCAGCAGATGTATCTGGAGGAATTAAGAAGAAATATTGAAACAGGCATCAATGAACTGGAACAGTATCGCGCCCAATGTTTGACGATTGGCCTTGGTTACTACGATGCTTTCAAAAATAAAACACGGAGTGATCTAGATTTCCAGGCTAACCTCAGGAGGTTGGGACTTGCAGCTCTGTGGGAGGAAATGGAGTTATTAGGCATTAATGTCAGCCAGAGTGAAGACTGGAGGAGACTGGCCACTCGTTACAGGCTTCTCGTTGAGCCCCTCGACATAGCCAATTTTTATAGATTGGGTAAAGACGAGGACACCGGCGGACCATACCTCACTCACGGAAGGCCTCGTCGATACAAAATTTTTCAGCAGTGGTTGGAAGATAATGAAGGTGGGATCAATAACCAGCTGCGAGCACCGGCTATAAACGCTGATCAGCCGATTGCCTCAATGCTGACTCAGGACTCTTGCCTGTGGGCATATGTAGAAGAAATTGCATATCTTATGCGTACTGATAATGTAACGGAGAACGCAGTAGCAGAATTTGAAGAGCGAGTGAGGCGTTTGTTCGAATCCAATGGTTTGTGTATGGAAGAGCTTCTGGCTGGAGAATCTACCTTCAAATTGGTAATCAAAGGGTTGTGGTTGCGCAAGACTCAAGAACAGCAAGCTAGGTCTCCCTTAAGCTCTATTATTGCCACAAACCTAGGATTGACTGAATAATCAACAATAGAAACGGAATGCTAATAATCCAGACAGGTTTGGAGTAGACCTGTACCATTCTGTTTTTTTTTCATTTGATGTTTTGGGCCGAATTAGTAGACCTAGACCTGGTGTATAGTTGCACATCGGTGGAAGAAATTCTGAAAGTATTAGCAGTATTATTTCTCTTGTAATAATTTGATTAACAATATTAATTTGAGTGTATTAAGTGTATTATGAAGATTTATTTTGTGTATATTGTTATAGTTAAAATGTATTTTGATTAAGATTTAAGTAAGTTTTAATTAAACAATATTTAAATAAAAAAGTATTAACAAAAAAATATTTATTTTATGTTTATATTAGTTAATTTATGGTTTATATTATTTCATAAATAGATAATTATAATTATTTGGTAATTAATTTAATGTTTAGATTTTGTTTAACAACTATCTATGTTCACAAAACTAAGTAGATGACTAGATCTATTAATATTCATCTGCCCTTTTACTTATAAAAATAATTTAATATTACTATTTCTGTATTTCCTTCTTTTATAGGCCAGTATAGTTTTATTTTCCTTTTTTTCACTATTAGTAATTGTTGATATATTCTATATATTGTTCATGATAGGACTAATAAAACTATGATAAGGTCACTTTACGATTTAAGAAAAACAGGCAGTAGGGAATTATAGATACATTAAATTCTATTTATTATTTTAAACAATTTTTTCCATGAATTTATTTAAATTACATTAATTTATTTAACTGTTAACATTAATGTGTCGGATATTTCTCCCTGCTCGGCTTCGACAACAAATCTAAAATCTAAACTGCGTGCTAATTCAGCCATGTTTAGAGTAGACCTGTGGTTTTCTCTGTTTTTTTTCTTATTAATTCTAATCTTTTGGATCTGATTTTCTGAATCACATTTCTTGACAAAGGACTACATTCAAATGTTTGGGAAAATCAAATTTAAAATACATAATAGGAATTTCAAAAAAATAAAAATAAAAATTAATTAAAGATGAAATAAACTTTAATTTTTTATATTATTTTAAGTTCTTTTTTATGAATTTTATTGATATTATATATAGTCTATCTTGTGTTTATTATATAAGTATTTATAGAGATTTGAAGTTCTGATCTTTTCTGTACAATTATTTATTTTAATTAATCATTAACAATTACAATTATTTATTTCAATTAATTATTACCAATTGGTTTAATTTTATAAGCTATTTTATTTAATTATATAAAAACTAACATAGATCCATCTAAAATCAGATCTACCAAGACCTAAGAAGGATCAAATCTCTCAATAGTATCTACCAAGACTCAAGAAAGATCAATTCTCTTTAGCTGCAAACACTTTCTAAAGTGTAAATCTTGAAAAAGTTTTTTAATTTATCTAATTTCTATACTTTCATAAAAATACCTTCTAAATGTTTTAACTTTAATTTAAGTAGATATATTACTTTTTTATAATGTTTTATTAATTTTTAGATTATAATTTTATTATTAAAAAAAGGACAAATATCAATTCCAGAATGAAAATAAAAAATGTTACTTTACTAAAACTGTAAACTAACCTCTAAACAATAAGTATTTTCTGATTTTAATTATTTAAATTTTCAATAAAATATGTTCCATTTATATCTAACAAAATATTGACTTCTCAAGTTTTTATACACAATTGATGAAATTTCATAATGAGTTCGAATAAACCAATTTTATATCATATTAAGTCAATTCTGTCATATTGAATTCCATGATAATGAGTTGAAGAAACCAAATTTAAATCATATTAAGTCAATTCGGTTTATTCAGTAATTTGCAGCTGAATGGTGTAGTGGTTTCAGAAACCACAGGATTTTAGAGGTAAGAACTATTCATTGAGTTATTTGCAGAACATTTAATGTTAATGTTGTAGAACATTTAATGTGATCAGATTTAATGGTTATCAAGCTTGTTGCAACAGCATTAAATTGTCGCACTTTAATAAATAGGTTTTATCCATTTTAAGAGAACAGAATTAAATTGTGGAGCTGTCTAACTAGGAGACTTTTTGACTTTCAGGGCCCTAATACTGTGAATTTAATCTACAAAATCTGTAATTTCTGTTGTTTTGTTGTTTGTTCGGCAATTTTAAGCTCAGAAATGAAATCAGGTGACAGAAAAACTCCAAACACCCACACTTTGTAAGATCTAGCAATGTGTTTGAAAGTTTTGAAAATTCCTGGCAAAAAACTAGTAAAAACCAGAGGAAAACAAAGGTCAAAAAAGTCCCCTCCTTAAACAACTCAACTCGTTAAATTGTCTCCAGCTCAATAAATAGATTTTATCCATTCTAGAAGGGGAGGCAAAGGGAGGCCTAGAGCAACCCAACAACCCCAAGAATAGCAGAATAGCGGTAAGAATGTTATATATGTAACGCAGGCCCATAGGGTTTCACAGGTATTCATAAAAACAATAGAAAAAAAATATATTATAAGCTGCATATACGGTACTGGGTTACGGTTTGCTGATTCGAAGACTTAACTCTACCATAGTGGAGGCATTCTGCTGGTTTTACAGGTGGAGGCAGTGTAGAACGACCCCAAGCATAGAAGAATGGCCGTGCGAACGGATTTTATGAAACGTTGGCCCATAGGGTTTCACGGACAACCAATATATTACACGGAACTGTGCTATGGTTTTGTTGCATATATTTCTTGAAGCATTGTGAATCGAACTTCAAGCTCCACTCGCTGCGCTTTCAGCTCTTCAAGGCGTCATGAGTTTCGAGCTAAAAGGGCCCCATCTGGAAGTAAAACCGTCCGGATTGATGCAATACTCACCCTACTTTGGACTCTACATTTCCGCGCGATAGCTCGACACGGCCATGTTTTGAGCTCGGCGTTAGGAGTTCTTGGCTTGGAAATCTCAAAATATGTCGGTAGACTCACGAGCCATACAGGTTAGTGTGTGCGGTTACTAATACCCTGTAAAATAAACCTGTTTATGACGCTCTCAAATAAATATGTTCATGAAGCTCTCTGGGTTGGATATAGGAATGGAAGTATCCAGTACATGCAGCGATTTCGGAAAGTTAGTTCTTATTCCCTTGTTGCAATTTCGGGAAGTTCTTATTCTTTTGTTGTCATGGAGTTTCTGCTCTGCGAAAATTGTCGGTTGGAGAAGATTTAATTTGATGCTTTGTGAATTGGGTTTTTTTTGGTGAGTTATTTGTTTACTTGTCTTATGTTTTGAACGTTTAAAATATTTATGAATATGCTTAGGAAAATTAAATTTTCGTTTGCAATGTCTTCTTAAATATCCCGACACAGAATGATTCATATTAATATATCCATTAAATATCCTGACACAGAATGATTCATATTAATATATCCATTTAACTTGTACTTTGTCCAAACTAACATTCAACAAAGGTTTTTAATAAGTAGTCTTTAGTAGACCATTTAATATGGCTCTCCAAACGAATTCAGCAACAGTTTTTTAAGAAGTACTTTAGCAAAGCATTTAATATGGCTGGTAAGTGAGAATTATTTAGCTTGTTGTAGGCTAATTAATGGGGCACTAACATGTATGGCGAGCGCTGTATACTTGACAGACTCGTATTTAAGACGAGTCTGCTAGGTGTCAGACCCTATCGGTTTTACCATGCGCATGAATATGGGCATCCATCATCCATAGATATTGATCGGTTGTACT
>LPNX010724776.1:0-88920 GCA_001517045.1 Pseudotsuga menziesii
ACCTCGGTCGAGGTTCATACCTCGGTCGAGGGCTTAAGAAAATAGACTTAGCCCAGATTCAAACAAATGAAAAATTTTCTGTGCCTTGCAGAAGTGTAAACCCTGCCATTCCTAGCACATAACTGAGTGGAGTTGATACCGATAAATTCAGCAACGAATATTCTATCCATTGAGGTATCATACACGCATTTTGGCATTCATATAAAATTTATTTTTTAATTACTTCTAAAACTTATACTTAGAAAACCACACTGCAACTTCGAAGCATCTCAAAGAAAAATCTGCAGAGTTAAAAATACATAGCCAAAAAATTCTTAAAAATGCACACATCACATATCGACGTCTCCTCTTCAAAAGGGTATCTTTGGTTTTTCAATTTTTGAAAAAATAGAAAAAATTGCTTTACGTGGACAAATATGTGTTTAAAACGATGCTGAAATCGAATGTGGTCACTTTCGAAAAATAATAAATAATTGTATAATGCGAAAAAAATTAACAAAAAAATATGCACATCACACTGCATTTTATGTAGATCATGCTCATATATATATATTTTTTAAATTATTAATGCAAGATTGAATTACTCTACGTGGACACGAGCCACTTATTAGCTTCTTCAAATTTTTAAGGTCACACAGTTCATTAAATTCAAAAATTCACACATTAAATGACATCAGAATATTTTTAAAAAAATATCACTATGAAGCCAACATAATATTCTACAATTTGTTTTTTTACTGCAAGTCAAAATTCACATGGCATATATGCGTTTTGAGGGCTTCTATCTAGCACATGAGTAAAAAATCAGGTTTTCATCGCCAAATTTGGCCAAAAAGTGTTACCCATCTTCATGGAATCACCCATATTAAAACACAGTCAGAATGCTAGTTTAATAATTAACTTTAGTCTAGTTTAACATATAGATTACAAGACAATATATTAAGAGAAACTTAGAAGTTAATTCTCTTTTCTTAACTGTAACTTAAAGGCTATAGAATTACTTTGTGCAGGTTCAAAACTATATCAAATGAATAAAAGATTTCAATGTTAGTGGAATCCACGTGGTGGATGCTAGTAAGGTGGAGGGTTTTGGTAACAAACCCTAAGCATTTAAATTTTTTTTACCCTAAAAATGCGCATGGCTTCATTAGTTGTTTGTTTTTGGGATGGAAGAGTATGCCGACAGGCCCTTGGCCTCCTCGGTTCTATGCAACAAAGGTCACCTTCACCTTGGCCGTGGCATTAACAGGTAGTAAGATTTGGTTCTTATCTATTATTTTTTCTTTGAGCTCGGTCATGGTGTTAGCAGGTTGTAAGCCTTGGGTTCTTAGCCATTATCGTTTCTTCGAGCTTAGCTTTGGTGTTATGAGGTTTTAAGCTTTAGTTCTTAGCCATTATTGTTTCTTTGACCTCGGCCGTGGCGTTAGCAGGTTAAGCTTTGGTTCTTCGCCTGTATTGTTTCTTTGACTTCGGTCGTGGCATTAGCAGGCTTATTGCTCTTGTTTTTCGCCACTATTGTTTCTTGAGCTCCAAGCTGAAACTGGTAAGTACTCAAGAATTCCTCTAGGTATTCTTCTCTTTTTATTTTATTTAAAACTCAACTAATTGATAAACAATTCTAAGTGTTTACTGTTTGATGTAGGTGAAGAAATACTTGGCAATACCCAATCGAAAGTTGGAGGCGATTCCTCTGAAGCTGAAGGGTGTGAGCAAGATAGGCTCAGTAAGCCTCGGTCCCAACCTTTGGTACCCTTCGTTGATAGTATTTGCAGTGATACTAATGGTATATGTGGTCTGTTACTACGGTGTTCATAATACTTGTATTAGATTGTTGTTTTGTTTTGGATAAATGGTGGAGGTTGTAAGGCCATCCTTGGTGATAGCCCTTATGGTTTCGCAAATGGGCTATGAATTTTGTAATAGCGATTTAGGTTAAACAATAATACTGTTTAAAGATTTTGTAATCATTTGTTTAATACTATAAATGCATTATGTGAAGCTTTCTCGACCTCTTGCTCGGCCACTGAAATAATTTCGAGGATGTGAATCCATTAAGGCATTTTGTTTTTTATGAGTTTAACTAAATGGCGACTATAATGGTTGAAATTTTGATAAATTGAAGACTATGTTTATAAATTATTTTGTTCCTTAAAAGACAAAACTTACGGCCATAGTGTAATTATCTATTTAGCAATTGTTTGAAATTTTAGGTTTGTATAAAGCATTATGCTTGGTTAAAAAAATAATAGATTTATGTTAAGACAACAATCTATTTGTAAGATGATTCTGCGACTGCGAAATGGTTTAGGCCATTTGGCAAAATTGTTGTTGAAATTGTATGTGATATTAAATGTTAAAACATAGTCAGAATGCTAGTGTAATAATTAACTTTAGTCTAGTTTAACATATAGATTACAAGACAAGATATTAATAGAAACTTAGGAGTTAATTCTCTTTTCTTAACTCTAACTAAAAGGATACATAATTTACTTAGTAACTTATAATTCACATGCCACTAACCGTAATCAATCTATAATGATTTTCAGTCTTGAATAATAAACTGTTTGTCGACATTTAATGAGTTAAAATAAATTATTAAATCCAGATCATTGAATTATTTGTTAGAAAGTGTATGATTATGGTGGTTGTTTTCTTTTCTTATTGAAGGGGGCTTGAGGTTATCTTTATAACTTTGATGAGTTTTGGTATAAACAATAGTAAATTCATGATAGTTTTCCTTTTATTATAGAAGAGCTGGAAACTATCATATTTCATAAATAGGTTCTGTAATGGATATGAAAGTTTATATTTAATAGAGTAGGGTTTAAAAACACAGTTTACAAATAATAATAATTGAGTTACATTGATTGTTTACAACTGGGTTGTACTAAGTTCATAAATTCATTTACTGTAAAATGAAAAGAGTGATATGTTTATGATTTAGGTTTTAAAAGTATTAAAATAGTGAATGCTTTTTCTTTGCTATGAGTAATAAATAGATTATATTATAGTAGTTATTATTATATTATACTACACACTGATTAATGACTGTGTGACATAATCTTGTTGTAATAGACTCTTTGTAATATTCTTAGAGGTTTTTGTATAAAAGGTTAAGTCCTAGAAATGGATTATTACGCTAAATAGCTTGGAAAAATAACAGTAAAAAGATTTCAATGTTAACACAGTTACTTGAGTATATTACAGGTAAACTTATCAAAAGAAAAGATTGTTGATTTAATTCTATGGAAACTCTACAATTCGATAATAGCTCAGATCTTTTTATCCATTTATAATGATTCCTATCTACAGGTAAACAATCATTCTATACTAGAGTACTTCATCGTAAGATGAGTGGAAAAATGCAGAAAGGAAATTTCACTCATTAATCAATCATTTCTAATTCTAGGTTCATTTATTCATATACAAGTAAACTTTTTCTGAGTTAATTGCAAAATTAAACATTCTACTAGCAGATTCGAATTAGAGGAAATTTGGGGTCTAAAATGGGCCTCTTAAGAAAAATAATAATAAAAGCCACATCACACTCCAAATATGCCATGTCAGATTAAATCTAATAAAAATCCAATGAAAGTCAACCTAAATCATCTCATTAATGGTAGTTGACAACTATATTGAGTTAATGTAGAGTTAAGAGATATTGATTAAAAATATTAATGAAATATTTAGATTCTTGTGCCCACATAATAAATGATAGGGAACTTTTGAATTTTATATTATTATTTTTTTAAATGAATAGACCACTACTTTTTATATATTTAAGAAATGTAAAAATCAAATATATTCATTTATAACGAAAAATATAATTATAATAGTATTAAAAAAATAAAAAAAACCACTATTATTTTTTAATATAAATTTTATATTAATTCATATAAAAAAATATTACATCACATAAAATAAACAATAAACAATAAACTATGTATATTCATATTATTTTTTATATTAATATAAAAAAAGAATTTGTGGTTTAATGGGAAGGTAGGTAATAGATAAAAAAGTAAAATAAAATTTTATTATAATTTTAGTAACATTAAAAATACTTTTTATCTTTTATTTTGTGAGTATTTAAATGTTTTATTTATTTTTGGATGTAATAATTAAATATATTTACTTTTTAAATATTATTAAATAATATTTAAAATACTAAATATCTTTTATTTAGTATTTCAAGATAAGTCTATTTAAAATTAAAGATTATTTAGTTTTCTTTTTAAAAAATTAGTTTTCTTTTTAAAAAATTGATTAATAAATGTTTTTAGTATTTCAAAATGCTTTCACTACAATTTTAATAAATGTAGAGGTTATGTTTTAGAAGAGTTGGAAGTATTGATCAAATAAAATATTCTATATTTATTAGTTAAAGTTTATTTATTTTATTTCGAGGTGATCTTTTCAAGAACTTAACCAAGGTGAGGTTGATATGGAGTGAGCTATTGTCAAATAAAAATATGACACATAAGCATTATGTGTCTAACTCAACCATAATGGTTGACCAAAGATATTGAAATTCTATTGATTTGAAAATTCAACTCAATCCAGCTCATCCATGGCACAATTTTTTATAAGGCCTATTTTAGACCCCAAATTTCCTCTAATATGATAGTATCTATTAAACTAAACATGACTGCTTCATTCCAGTAAATTGCCTAAACAGAAATAAATAAAATAACCCAATGGAACTTAGTAATTTGCAAAAGAGACAAACGGCCCAAGGAGACTGTTCCACCCAACCTTTTCTTGAAGATAGCTCAAATGCTTGTCTTAGGACCCCCGAGTCTGTCCACTGATCCACCAGAATGAAAGAACTGTGTGGAGAAATAGGATTAAATACCCCTGCAACTCAACGAAATTACTTAACAGTAGTACTTATGTCCTTAGCAGTAAAGAACTCAGCTATCAATATGCACTAGTTCTGAAAGAAATCTTAACACTCAAACCACTTCTAACTTTCCCCTCATCGAATCTCTTGTGCTCCTTTCTCAACTTCAAAAATTTCACAAGGTAAAGAATGAACAGCCTCATGCCGAATTCGATGGATAGATATATGCATTCCTAGGTCTTTTTGTTCAGTTTTTCAATTAATGAGCCACCTGCTCTATTCCACTTTCTTGGGGAACATAACCACAAAATTAGGGAAGTTCCCCCCTGCAACATCTAGAAGTGATTGAGGATGCTTCCATGTGTCAGTTTTCTCTCACCCCAGTTTATTCCTCCTAGTGGGTCAGTGGACACTCATTCCACAACCTCCTTAGGCTATTTGTCTCATCTTTTATTTATTAAATAATAAAATATTCAACATAATTAATTACAGTCATCCTTGACCCCACTTGGTCAATAGTCATAAACTTTACAATAAAACTAAAATATAATGTTTTCTTAAACATAAAATGTTATTGAAATTGGGGTACGTGACATACACCCCCCCTTAAGTCCAACATCGTCCTCGATGTTGCTTTATTCATCATCCTCAGAGCTTCCCTAGAACAGAATTGGATATGTTGCCTGCATATGACTCTCCAATTCCCAAGTTGCTTCTTCTGGACTAAGATGCTTCCATTGCACCTTCACTTGTCCAATGGTGCAATTCTGAAGTAGGATTTTCCTCTTATCGAGATACAATATGGTTCCACCATAAAATATCCTTCGGGCTCCACCTGTACATCATTCCAATTTATCACATGATTAACATCATGTACATATATTTTTAAAACAGAAATATGAAAAACATTATGAACTTTAAGATTTGGTGGTAAGGCTAATTAGTATGCCACTGGTCCAACTCTAGACAATATTTCGAAAGGCCCACAGTACCTGGGTTTTAGCTTAGCATAGCTCCCTAATTTTAAGGAACTCTTTTTAGGTTTTACCTTAATGAAAACATGTTCGCCCACCTGGAACTCTTTTTGAGTTCGTTTAAGATCCGCTTGATTCTTACGTCTATCTTGTGCAACCTTTAAGTTACCTTGTACCTTCTCTACAATTAATTATATTTCCTTTAATAACTCAGGTCCTAGTATTAACCTGTCAATAGGGTTACTCCATGGGATGAAAGTATCACATTTTCTACCATACATAATTTCAAATGGGCTGAATTTTGATGAAGCTTGGTAGTGGTTGTTGTATGCAAACTCAACAAGGTGTAAGTAGTCCTCCCATTTACTTGGTTGTTCTCTAACGTACATCCTTAACATATCTTCCAAAATATGATTTACCCTTTCTATCTGTCCATCCGTTTGTGGATGAAAATATGTACTAAAATTCAAAGTAGTATTTAAGCCTTTAAATAAAAATTTCCAGAAGTTTCTCGTGAATTTAGAGTCCTTGTCAGAAATTATAACTTTTGGAATTCCATGCAAATGAAAAATTTGTTTCATAAATATTTCAGCAATGTTAGCATCCTTATGAGTGTTCTTTACTCGTATAAAATGCACTGCCTTGCTGAGTTTGTCAACAACTACCATTATTGAATCATTTTGGTTCTGATTTCTAGGCAAACCTGTAATGAAATCAATGCTGATTATTTCCCATTTCCAACTAGGAATTGGTAACAGCTGTAATAAAACGGTTGGATGCTGATATTCAGTATTAACTTGTTGACATTCAAAACATCTAGCAATATATTCTTCCAACTCATTCTTCATATTCGGCCAAAAGTAATATTTGTGTAACATAGTTATTGTCTTCTGATAGCCATGGTGTCCAGAATAAGGAATTTTATCTATTTCATTCAAAATTAGCAATTTAACTTTAGGTACGTTAGGTATATACAACCTATTTTTATAAAGTATTAACCATTTTTCATTTACATTGTAACCGATATTTAAACTTTCAGTTATATTTTCTTCCACTTTAGCTTGCAATTTTCAGTAATTTTCATCCAATTTTACTCCTTCTTCGAGCTGATCTTATAAATCTGTTTTGTAAGTACTGATTGCTACCATAAAATTTAATTTACATTTCTGCTCAAAGCATCAGCTACTTTATTTTCCTTCCTCTTGATATGTTGGATCTCAAAATCATATTCGCTGAGGAAAGCTAGCCACCTAGCTTGCCTTACGTTTAAATTTGGTCGATCCAACAGATACTTTAAACCCTTATTATTTGTCATTAAAATAATTTTTCTCATGATCAAGTGATGCTGCCACATGTTTAATGCATGTATCATGACAGCCAATTCTAGATCATAAGTAGCATAATTTTTCTCATGAATTTTAACTTTCCTAGACTCGTACAATATTACGTGTCCTTCTTGAGTTAAGACCCCACCAAGGCCATCGTTGGATGCATCAGTGCATACAACAAAGTCCTTGTTAGGATCCGAAATTCTTAAAATCGGTGCAGTAGTTAATAATTCCTTTAATTTCTTAAAACTTTCTTCACATTTTTTATCCCATAAAAATTTCTTCCCTTTCTTCTGTAAAGAAGTTATGGGATTTGGGATCCTTGAGAAACCATTAATGAACCTTCAATAATAACCGATGATCCCCATGAATGACCGTACATCAATCACATCCTTTGGGACCAGCCATTCGTTAATTACTTTTATCTTATCTGGGTCAACCGAGATCCCATCTTTAGTTATTATGTGACCCAAGTATTGTATTTTATCTTTGAAGAAGTCACATTTACTAAACTTGGCATATAGTTGATGTTTCCTTAACACTTGTAAAATGATTTTTAAATGTTCTTCATGCTCTTTTTTAGTCTTAGAATAGATTAAAATATCATCAATAAAAACTACTACAAACTTATCTAGATATTTATGTAATACGATGTTCATTAAACACATGAATACTGTCAGGGCATTAGTTAGGCCAAATGGCATTACAACGAACTCATAGTGACCATATCAGGTCCTAAAATTCGTCTTGAAAATATCCTCCTCCGTAATCCGGACTTGATGATAACCATATCTTAAGTCAATTTTTGAAAATATTGTTGCTCTGTGCAACTGATCGAATAGATCATCTATGCAGGGAAACGGGTATCTATTTTTAATTGTCATCTTATTAAGTTGACGATAGTCAATATATAAGCACAGAGTATCGTCCTTCTTTTTAACAAAAATGATCGGTGCTCCTTAAGGAGACACACTTGGTCTTATATAATTTTTATCTATCAGTTCTTTTAATTGTGATTTTAGTTCAATAAGCTCCGGGATGTTCATCCGGTAAGGATCTTTTGAGTTAGACACCGCACCGGGTACCAGCTCAATAGTAAAATCCATCTCCCTTTTCGGAAGAAATCCTAGAATTTCCTCTGGAAATACATCCGAATAACCTCTCAGAATTGGTATATCTTCTATTTTTAGTTTGTCTTCTTTATTAATGTGTTTTTCATTAGTTATAGTTACAACAAACTTGCTTTACATCCCTTCCGAACAACCCTTTTTAGTTGTAAAGCAGAAATCTGTCTGATTGTTGATTTCCTAGGGATTCCTTTTACTATTATCGTTTCTCCTTCGTTATTTAAATAGGTAAAAGCTTTATCAAAACAATTTAACACTACTCGATGTTGTTCCAGCCAATCCATTTCAATTAATACATCATAGGAGCCTAATGGAAGTACATTCAACTTCACAAAAGTTTCAAACTGATTCATAAATAATGTACAATCGTTTACAAAATCAATTACTTTTCTTTTTGCTTCTGTAGCTAATTGAACCAACCATGACTTTGCAAATTTCTCTAGTAGTTTACTTTTCTCTACTAAACTGGTAGAGACATAACTCAGGCTAGCCCCTAGGTCAATTAAAATAGAAATGGGTTTATGGTTCAACATACCTTCTGCTTACACCATGGAAGTCCAATATTTAGCTTGTCTGTTTTCCAGCGCTGCATTGATTCTGGGTATCCCTCTCGCTAAATCACAAACCGTTATTTCTTCCTGCACAAAATGAATGTTGTCGACGGTCTTCTTTCTGTTAGGATATACTGATGCATAGCGAGGTCTCTGGCATTCCCAACATTTTATTGGTTCCTTACGTTCGTTATTTTTAACATAATTAATGTGATTATTTGTAAATTCTTTATTTCTTGTGACAGTAGGATTTTGTTGTGGGTTACCTTTTGAATTATTTCCTTGAAATTTTCTGTTAGGAATATTGCGTGAGTTATTATGCCCAAAATTTTGATTAGGTGTGAAATTTTTCTTCCTTGATTCAAAATTATTATTAGGCCTTTTTGCTTTCCAGTTTGGCATGTTCTCTCTTTTTTTGGTTCCACTCATAGAAGAAATTTGCTTTTCGCATCGCCTCTTTAAGGGTCTTGGGATTATCATATTCAATTCTATCCTTAATATGAAAAGGTAATTAGCTCAGAAACCATTGTACCTTGGGTTTTTCATCAACAATATAAGGCACATATCACAGTAAGATTAAAAATTTACTATTTAACTCTTTTATACTCATGGTTCCCAACCTTAGGTCGTAAAATTATTTAGGTCGTTCCTTGTAAAATTGCTCTGACATAAATTTCTTTTTAAAGTACTTCTTAAAAGTGCCTCAGTTTATATTATTCTCTTTTATGCCCTTACCTCGCTTTATGTCCTACCACCAGATGTCAGTTTTTCCAGTTAAGTTATATATTACCATCATCGTTTTTAACCGATTTGAATAATTACATATCTGAAAGTACTTTTTCATTCCAAACAGCCATGCTTCGGCTTCCTCTCCTTATTATATTTCGCCATTAAAATTTGGTGGTTTAATCTTTTTGAACTCTCTAGAAATCTCTTCATAAGACTTGTATTTCTTCTTTTAAGAGCGATAATTACTCTCGCTACTGTCACTAGAATTCTGGTGTTTCTTTCTGTGTAAATTATCGTGAATTTTCAGAAAAAGAATTGCTTTCAATTTTAGAGTGTTTTGACCTTTTACTCTTTTGTTGATAGGACATACTATCAGATTCTATCTGTTTATCCTTTTCTTCGTTATAAAACTTTTCCAACATTATTTGATTCAGCTCCTCCTGAGCTCTTAGGATTTTCTCATTTTCTTTTTTAACAGTCTCCATTTTAGTTTTTAGATCCTTAACTATTTGCAGTAATTCAGATGAATTATTAGTTATATCTTTTTTAGGAGGTTCTTTTCCAGAATTATTTTGTTCATTTAACGGGTACCTCTCTTCAGCATACTCTTCGAGTCCTTCCATACATGTAAATCTAATTCAGAAATATTCTGTACAACAACATTTAAAATCATAAATTAGTATACATACTTTTCTATTTGCTTTTTGTTTACATGCGCTAAGCCACTTTAGGTCTAATGTCTGAACTTGTGCTTTGATACCATATGTAACATCTCCAAAAAATTCACAAAAATTTAAAATATTTCTATGTGATATTAAATGTTAAAACATAGTTAGAATGCTAGTTTAATAATTAACTTTAGTCTAGTTTAACATATAGATTACAAGACAAGATATTAAGAGAAACTTAGGAGTTAATTCTCTTTTCTTAACTGTAACTAAAAGGCTACATAATTTACTTACTAACTTATAATTCACATGCCACTAACCATACTCAATCTATAATGATTTTCAATCTTGAATAATAAAATGTTTGCCGACATTTAATGAGTTAAAATAAATTATTAAATCCAGATCATTGATTTATTTGTAAGAAAGTGTATGATTATGATGGTTGTTTTCTTTTCTTATTGAAGGGGGCTTGAGGTTAGCCCAAGGCTTACTTAGCTTTTCTCAAAGCTAACATAAATCCGATGCTTGTACAAGATTCATAGGTAAAAACTTACTTCCAGGTTTACAATGTAAGAATTTAAGGCTCTGAAGACTTAAACGAGTAAGTTAGGAAAGATCCTTATATTTCATTCTTTAGACTTAAACTTCAACTACTATGGTGACTCTATTTATTATCTAGATTATCGACTCTGTATGAGTTTCCATGCCTATAGCAAGGTCTATTCTACCTAAGTAGCAACTGGAAATGGTATCGTGATTATTTGTTCTAAACAATTACATGATGGATGGTTTATAATTATTGAAACATGCTTTTTAATAATTGTAGTACTGGGAGCTTAACTACATTCTCAATATTGTAATGTTATGAACTTTAACCATGTTACTTCTAAAACTTACCTTAGCATTAACATTATTAAATTTGCAAGTATAAACTAACTACAAAAATAACACCACTAACCTCAACATGTAGTCGATGCTTAAAATAACAATTACAACTTAGCTAAGAACTCCAACATCCAAAACTAATACTTATTTAATTTTTAACAAGGAAATAGTATTACTATGTGTAGGTTAAAAACTATATCAAACGAATAAAAGATTTCAATGTTAGTGGAATCCACGTGGTGGATGCTAGTAAGATGGAGGGTTTTCGTAATAACCCCTCAGCATTTACATTTTGTTTTACCCGAAAAATGCACTTGGCTTCATTAGTTGTTTGTTTTTGGGATGAAAGAGTAGGCCAACATGCCCTCGGCCTCCTCGGTTCTCTGCAACAAAGATCACCTTTACCTTGGCCATGGCATTAACAGGTTGTGATCTTTGGTTCTTATCCATTATCATTTCTTTGAGCTCGGTCGTGGTGTTAACAAGTTGTAATCCTAGGGTTCTTAGCCATTATCGTTTCTTCGAGCTCAGCTTTGACGTTAGCAGGTTTTAAGCTTTGGGTCTTAGCCATTCTTGTTTCTTTGACCTCGGCTGTGGCATTAGCAGGTTAAGCTTTGGTTATTCGCCTTTATTGTTTCTTTGACTTCAGCCGTGGCGTTAGTAGGTTTAGTGCTCTTGTTTTTCGTCACTATTGTTTCTTGAGCTCCAAGATGAAACTGGTAAGTAGTCACGAATTCCTCCAAGCATTCTTCTCTTTTTATTTTATTGAAAACTCAACTGATTGATAAACAATTCTAAGTGTTTACTGTTTGATGTAGGTGAAAAAATACTTAGCAATACCCAGTCGAAAGTTGGAGGCGATTCCTTTGAAGTTGAAGGGTGTGAGCAAGATAGGCTTGGTAAGCCTCGGTCCCGACCTTGGGTACCCTTCGTTGATAGTGTTTGCAGTGATACCGATTGTATATGTGGTATGTTACTACGGTGTTCATAATACTTGTATTAGATTGTTGTGTTGGATAAATGGTGGAGGCTGTAAGGCCATCCTTGGTGATAGCCCTTAGGGTTTCGCAAATGGGCTACGGCTTTTGTAATAGTGATTCAGGTTAAACAATAATATTGTTTAAAGGTTTTGTAATCGTTTGTTTAATACTATAAATGCATTATGTGAAGCTTCATCGGCCTCTTGCTTGACCACTGAAATACTTTCGAGGATGTGAAGCCGTTAAGGTATTTTGGTTTTTATGAGTTGAACTAAATGGCGACTGTAATGGTTGAAATTTTGATAAATTGAAGACTATTTATAAATTCTTTTGTTCCTTAAAAGACAGAGCTTACGACCATAGTGTAATTATTTGTTTAGCAATTGTTTGAAATTTTGGTTTGTATAAAGCATTATGCTTGGTAAAAAAAAAATAGATTTCTGTTAAGACAACAATCTGTTTGTAAAATGATTGTACGGCTGCGAAATAGTTTAGGCCATTTGGCAAAATTGTTGTTGAAATTCTATTTGAGCAACCTATACTCTAAAGAATAATCCCAGGGTTTGGTTTTGAAATAAACAGTGTTGATTATTTAGGCTATCTTTATAACTTCGATGAGTTTTGGTATAAATGATAGTAAATTCATGATAGTTTTCCTTTTATTATAGAAGAGTTGGAAACTATCATATTTCATAAATAAGTTTTATAATGGATATGAAAGTTTATTTTTAATAGAGTAGGGTTTAAAAACACAGTTTACAAATAATAATAATTAAGTTATATTGATTGTTTAGAGTTAAGTTGTACTAAGTTCATAAATTCATTTACTGTAAAATAAAAAATGATATGTTTATGATTTAGGTTTTAAAAGTATTAAAATAATGAATGATTTTTCTTTTAGAGGAATAAATGGATTATATTATAGTAGTTATTATTGTATTATACTACACACTGTTTCATGACCATATAAATACCAAGGATAAGTTTTTTTTTTCTTCTAAAAAATCAAACCATTCAATGAATTTGTATAAAAAATCTAATATAAACAAGTTTGAGAACAACTCCACAATGAATATAACCGCCTACGACACGCTTACCACATAAATTTTAAAAAGTCATAACAAACCATTAAATTAAGTGCCACTCATGTTTATCCCATGTCCAAAGGAATAAAGGTCCACTTGGTGGATGAGATTCGTGACGTGTAAGTTATTCCAATTAGTTTCCTTTTGATAAAAGTAAAAACCCACAAAAATATCCTTTCACTCTATTTTAAGAAGAATACACCTAAAAGTTTCCGCATTTAAATTGTAACTAAGAATTAAAAAAACTCGAGGTTCGCTGAATACGTGGATACAGCTAGATTATCCACAACTAAAATCATCCGTAGAAAAACACCTGAGAAGTTAGACGTGTACCCCTGGTTTAGTTGCTTTATTTGTTCACGATTTTATGAGCGCTATTTAAACTTTGAAGTCGACTACTGAACTGACAATTTGCACCGATTCGATGACCTAGCTCGCGTGAGCGGTCACATCCGACGTTGCGGGTCGTCCGATCGGTGCAAATGGTCGGGTAAGTAGGTTACGGCTTTAAACTTTGCCTTCCCCACTTATTGGGTGGATAACATATCTTTGCCTCAATTTATTATATATCATTGTTAAACTTTGTTAGTGTATTGATGGTTGCATAGGGTATATACATAGCATATACAACAGTCGATGCACACGAAAGGGATATTATTTCTCCCCACTAGTGATTGTTGATAATGTTGCACCTTATTTTCTTGTGAGATGCAAAGAATTGGTGAACAATATTCAACATGCAGTAAAGTAATAAATGTTGTGGCAGTAGCAGTATGAGCAGCTAGATCTCAACCTGTTTGAGATCCAACGGTTTACAGTGCTACCTCCACAACATTTATTACTTTGCTGCATGTAAAATATGTTTCTCCCAAAGAATCACCTACTTTTGACTTTTATGAAGGGTGATCAAGACATGCACATCTCAATAGAGGATAAAATTTGAAGGGAATGGTTCTATTTCACTTTAAAGGGTTATAATATATTGAACTTGATATGTTAAAATAAACCTTTCTCTTTATTTGGAAATGTAATTATATATTAAAATTTTATTGTATATTAAAAATAATGTAAGTGAATTTTTAAAAATATGAAAAAATTTGTATTGGTTTTTTCTATGGTTTTTAATAAGCAATTTTTAATCCAAATAACTCAAAAATTAATAGAGAAGAAATTTCATAAATTTTGAAAAACTTTTATAACTAATAGATATTGAATTAAGTAATAATACTTTAACATAAAAAACAAAGTTGGATAAAAATTAAGTACAATCTATACAATTTTTAAAGAATATAGAGATCGATAATTTTAAAAGAGAGAGAATCTAAAAAATATGCCCATGAATGCAAAAAACATTATCCTGAATCACTTCAATAACAAGTTTTATTCATTTCGAAGAAGGAGAAAATAAATACCTATAATATAATACAACAAAAAAACTATTGTCATGCTACACATACCTGAAAAATCATTTAGTTGTAGGAACAACCCAACAAGTCTTGAGCTCCACTAATGGGAGGAATCCTTTTAAATAAATTTTTGGCCACTCAACTCTGTGAAATAGATGAGATACATACTCCCTTAGACGAAATAATTATTAGTGGATGTATCTTTTTGGTCTCTAGTGGCAATGTGCACTTATGGAGGTCGGTGGTAAACTAGTGGTCTTGGGGTGGATGTGTCCTTGCTTTTTTTAGGAGGAGCCCTTGGAGTTTTAAGTGGGTATGATATACCCTATGAATGAATAGGAAAATAAATGGTGGAAATAACATGAGCAGGGTTTGACGGTGATAGTGGAAACAACCTAAGTAAGGGTCGAACCTGACAGTGGAAGCAACATGATAAAGTGTCAAGAGTTGCTTCCGTTCAAATTTGTGATTTTAATAAGAACTTTTTAAGGTACCTCATCCTCTTCAATCTTAATTCACAGAACAAATGCCAAGCCTAGTCGATCATCATCCTTGCAAACATCGATAGTGATATCAATCATGAGGTAACTTTTTTCTCTTATGATTTTGGATCTTTTGAGTAGTGGATTCATCTCTATGTAAATACCAACAAAGCCATTTGAGACAAATGGATTAAGTTTTCCAATCAAGTCTCCATATTAACCATTCACAAACCCAAAGAAAGAGGAAATGACCCACCATCTTGCTTACCATAGTGGATCTTCATTTCTCACTTCTAAATGATGAAGTAAATATTGATCAGAAAATGATCAAGGAACTTGCTCCAACAATAACCTTGATAATTGTGTTTTTTCACCTTCCTGATCTGCTCACTCTATCGATTCTTGATTGAAGCCTCAAGCTACTTGGACCTTGGCATGATCTCCTGACCCCTACCAACTACCATAACTCTAGCATGCACTATAACACATGATAAGGTAGAAATATGGAATTGAATCAGGCTCAAGGCTCGATGGTGACTTTAGAAGTATGCACAACTTAAGCAATGCCGACAAATTTGGAAATTGGAATAATGATAAAGAAAAGTTTAAAGTTTAAAACCAATTTAATTTCAAGCTTTCATAATCACATTTCCAAAATACAATAACCATTTGTTGAATCCACTTTCATAATCACATTTCCAAATTTCAATAACCATTTGATCAACCATAATTCCAAATCGATAATCCCTAATTGCAATTACTTAGTTGCATTAATTATAAACCAGTTAAAAATATGATGAAGGAACTATAATTATAATTTCTAATTATCCGCTCTAGAATTTAATTTTGTATTATGTGATAGCATTCACTATTAATATATTACGTACTCACCTTTCACATAGATTGGTTGGTATTTTAGAAGGAATAATTGCTAAGATGCATTAAGCATTTGGATCCTGTTCTCACCTGATTTCAACTATGATATCCTATCGAAACATAATCATCATTAATGTGTTTATTTTCTATTAGGCTACGAGCATACCACAGGTGATTGTCAATAAATGTTTTATTTTCTATCATGCTACCAACTTACCGAAGGTGATTATCAATAAATGTTTGGTGCTTAGGGTTGTATCATGCATCACTAGTGAAAATAATGGAGAGGTATATACTCTTGGTTTTCATCTATCACATTGTCAATATACTATAGATTCTCCATCAAATCTAACCTATGAGAAAGAGTTATCAAATCACCTTATTTTGAGAAGTTTTCTCATTCAAATCCCTTCATTTTGGACAAGTTTTCTAACCAAAATTTGCAACATAGATCGATACAAAAAGAGTACATAACTCTAAATCCCACATGCCACACACTCTCTTCTCAGAGTTTGGAAATCTTGCTGTACCATTATCCTCCACTAATATAATGTACAGTCTTATTCAATTTTTCTCCCAACCTCCAAACTCACATACAAGCCATAGTTGTTGAAATCATGAATCCATGGGTAGTAACGCAACCACCTTACATTGTATCATGCATCCCATCCAATAGGTGATAATTATTGCATACAATAAACCAGGCATGGATTTGAAAGACATGGTTTTGGAGTATTCGAACCCTAAATGAAGACAAGGTCATGGAGAAGAAGTGTGATGGCTTGCACAATATCCCAATGGCCTCTAAGCCTACAGGAATGAAGAAAATTACCATATGAAAATCCAAGAAAGGGGATTCTATTATCGAAGGAAGAGTGGTAATGAAAATGCAACCATCTTATGCTCTTATGAAATGTGAATTTAAGTCTTGTCAAAAAATGAAGCCATGCAATAAAATAAGAATCATATGTATTAGATCGTATCAATCATGTTATCAATAATAGCTCGTAGATACATAGTGAACACTAGATTCATTGTATACTAGGTACTTGAGATCCAAACCAAATAATTATAGTTTTAATCAATTTAAAAAAATCAATCAAACCATTACAAAGTGGCATAGTAACAAAAAAAATGATCACAACTTTTTGCAATTGCTAAATTCGTTGCATGCATAATTACAAAGACATCGATCTTGAGACAATATTCCATCCATATATTTATGTACAACCTCGTTTGGTTAATAATTTTATGAGATTTCATTATTGAATTTATTAGAGGCTTTAGTTTGTTAGACAACTTTATCCATGTATGGCTTTTATTCTAAGTTAATTATATTTGGGTCCATAAATTATAAAGGATAGTGAAAGTTATCTTGTGTGTTGTGGATGTGTTCACAATTATTTTTCAATGGATTTAATTGAGGTGGGAGAGCATTGAGCAATGAGATGGAAGAATCTATGTGTAATGTGGCACTAACATTTAAACTTATTTTTAAATGTTTTAAAGTTTTAACATGATTTAAATTTTAATAAATAATGTTGATGGAATGTGTGGCAGACTCAACTAGGTTTTTGATGGTTTCTTTGGAGAGAATGTAATTTTATTGGGAGTCTATAAGTTTGAACTGTTGATCCTTCAGGATGGCTTCCTCCTCAGTTTGTGGGCACTCAGATGCAACATCCTTGGCGATGGGGGGGAGTAAGGTTTTTAGGAACCAATCTAGGAAGATTCTATCATCTAACTAGATCTTACACAAGATACAGAGATTTCGCCATTCATGGATATGATCCATGATATGGGTAGCTATGTTTTTTCTACATGATAATATAATTTCCACATCCTCATCATAGCGAACAGGTAGCTACAAGTATTGTAGAAACATTGAGGCTAACAAGGAGAAGTCTGGGTAGGTGGCGTGTGGCAGTTCAATGTACCACTTAGTCGCAACACTTGTGAGTGTGCTTTGGAACAACCTCAATCAGACAGAATCATCCACTATCATGTTAGATGAACACCATAACTGGAACGACATGATATCGTTTTGGGGGTCCTCCCTTGCCTTCCCTTCAAACTTAGGGATGTTAGAAGGGAGTTTGGTAGGCATACGAGGCCAAAGTGGGTTATGACGAAAGGGGTCATTAATCAATCGTGCCAAGTCAAAAAGGTTGATACTAGCCATAAAAGGTATACTAGAACCGAAAGTGGATTGGGAAGGGAAAGCAATGGTGCTGATGACATAAGGAGTGTAGTTCCTATGTGTAACTCGGGGTGGGTAAGGTTGAATTTCGATAGTAGGAATAGTCACTGGTATGGTAGGAATAACCAAAATAGAAGTGGAAGGGCCACTGCTCCCAGGTATAAATGGTGGAATGGTAGGAACCATTGTGGTTGGAGTGGGGCCACCACTAGTGGGTAGCAAAACAACAGCAGTGTGTGTAGTGGAAAATGGCCCACTAGGACCAGGACCTGTCAGTCCAGTTGAAGAGATACTCGTAATGATGGATGAAACAAACATAAGCCCACTATCAATCATCCCCCCTTGGAAGGGATCGGGATGTGCACCAGCCATGGGGCTAGATGGGGCAGTGAACAAGGTAGGTTCGGATTGATAGGAATTCGATTCAAACTCAAAGGTCATGTGTGGATCTGAAGGTGGTGAACAATGTCGAATATGGACTCGATGGTGACGGTTCAAACAACTGAACTAAGGGGTGTGCCCCCTAAGCCTATGTGAGTAATGTGGTGGAGCTATGATGATGTGATGGACTAGTGTTGTGTAATGGATGGAAACTCAAGAGTATACATTATAGGATAAAAAAACCCAACTGCAGTTGAGTGTGCATAAGGAGAGTGCACAAATGGTGGCTCATAGGCCAACAATAATCTCTAAAACCGAACTGCAAAAATGAGTTAGAGAAAGGCAAGTCTACAACAAAGTGGCCAAAAATCCAACAAGTACCACTACCTAGAAATAAAAATGACTCACTATCCTATGGGGTATGAGTGCAAGCAAAATCCTAGCTACAAGCTGGAAGCCCTAACAAATCATATCCTTAATAGGGTGATGAAATCCTAGTAAGAAAATATGAAATGGAAGAACAAATAGGCTAAGAGAATCCCACTATCGAGAATGACCTCTGGCTAAAAGAGCCCTAGAAAGTATGGAAACTAGGCTAGCTCATTCATGACATGTCCAGTTGGTTTCCTGGCGCTTAACCCCTTTGGCCCCTGACTCCCGGCTGGTTGGTGAAAGGAGTACTATGAAGGGTTATCCTTTGGTAAAAGATGGAGTGTGGTATTCCACCCTTACTTCTGGAACCCCTTATTTATAGCTTACTCCTATTGAGAAGGCCCTGCTCCCCGACAGACTTGGCTTAACCGTGTCAACAAGTAAATGAGGATTTTGGTCCCCTAATAGAAAACGACCATGTCTCAAGATGTGAGTGACAGAGGGGCGTTGTTTGGATGCCTATCCCCAATGTCCTAACTTAGCTACAATATTGTTTTGTCCTCAAATGAGGTTACAATGTTTGTTGTATTAAGTTATTTTTTAAGGCTAGATTGGGGTCATCAACCAAGCGTTTTGTTCTTAGGGTGTGAGATGTGTAAAACTGATGTGTATAAACCCCACAATACTATGAAAAATATGTTCCAATATCACTGCCGAGATGCAAAAATATAGATAAATAACAGTAATGATAGTAAAATATGATGCAAAAATATCCAAAATACTCCAAATCGTCATCTAGGAAATGGATCTAGGAACCCCAATGAGTTCCTTGGATCTTGCAGTCATTAATAGAAGGTTTCCTTACAAATTCCAATGGGTATGCATCAATGACCCCTGATTGTTTGATCCTACAAGTGTTTGACATCAAAACATCCATTCACACTTGTTAGTTTGTACTCGAGTATCTTGGATTCCATCATCATTATCGGTGGGCCTCCTCGTATATGTTAACGGTATACATCAATGACTGGTAATCAGATAGTGTTTAGTTAGAATCGACATCAGCTCATTTATTCACATGATATAAAATCGTACTATCATTGGTTTGTTTTGAATACCTTAGGAAATACAGTTCTATCACTCATTTGATGCATTACTTGAGTTGTGCAAGATTAAAATAACATGTCAAAGTACCATGAAGACCTGGATATGTTGCACACATCAAATGTGCACATATACATTTTTGAAGAATTTACTTTTGACATGGATCCAATGTGTATTGTTTGTGACCATGTTTGTTTATTGCTGAGCATGGGTACACCCGCCTCAGGAAAATATTGTATATTTGGGAAATTTCCTTATTTGACTTGTAGGTGTTTCTCCAACTCCTGTGTTCATAAACCATCATTTCCCATCATGCCTTGGTCATTAAAGAGTATCCGTACAAAGAGTATCAGAATGAAAGAGAAATCAATGTATTTCATCCCTCATCATAGCTTTGGACCTCACACATTAGGGGGCATATGTTAACAATAAATTTAACACCCTCGAATATGATGGTTTGAAAACATATCTTCTTTTCTCCTGCAACATGAAGACCAGAATTTGGAACAAATTGAGAGCTTTGATCTCTCATCGAACCACTACTTCCGCAAGGGAAGAAGGATGTGAAGACAAAGGTTTCTCTAAAATAGATTAAGACCAAGACTACTTAAGGGTCAGAACCTAGTTACCACAAATCCTGAAGTTGAAAGAATACATGTCATATGTATTAATTTTCCTAAAACCCTGGAAATTCAAGTAAAATGCCTAAAAATTAAGGAAAGTGGGTTTTCTTAAGGAAATAATAAAAATCTTAAAAAATATTAAACCCACATTCATGGTTAGTAATTGGGGACACAAATCCCAATGCTATATAAGAAAGGCATATGATGTGAATTAGAAGATACAAGTAAGAAAAGCAAAGGCATGGTGAAGTATTTCGAGACTAGATAGAGTCTTTTCCATATCAAGTGTTTTTTTTATCATTAGATTTGATGGATAAGGATGGTTTAGAGCAAAGGAGAAAGGGATTCACCTATTATTGGGTTGTAATCACTTTCCTCCTATTTTTAATATGATGCAATTCTAGTTCCCCCCAAATGTTTTGATTGAATATATGTATTTTCATATTTTTTTTGTCAATGTTTGGTAGATAAATTTCAAGTTTTTTTAAAAAAAATTCAAAGGCTAGAGGTAAGGAACTAGAAATCTAGCTGTGAATGGAGTCCTAAAGGAAATGGATGCTCAAGCAGAGGGATATTGCACAAATGGCACGCTTTAATAGGCAATCTCCTTTCTTCCTCCCCTCTCTCCTCTTAGAAAAGACTTAGAAATTTTAGGAAGCTTTAAATTATTGCATGTATTATGTCGATCAAGATTCACCTCCATGAAGTTAGATTAGGTTGTAGACTTGTCCCTACAGAGAAATCTAATAACAAGGTATATACATGTTTATTATGTTTCATTTATAGATGATTTCTCAAGGAACAAATGGTTTTATTTCCTTCGAAAGAAACCTGAAGTATTTGCTAAGTTTAAAGAATTTAAGGCTCTTGTAGAAAATTAGTCAGAAAATAAAATAAAAGTGTTGAGGATAGATAGTTGTGGAGAGTTCTGCATGAATGAATTTGAGGACTTCTGTAAGAAGTGTGGTATAGAAAGGAAAAATAATACTTTATACACACCTCAATAAAATGGAGTTGTTGAGAGGATGAATAGGACGTTGATGGAAAAGGAAAGAAGCATGTTAAGCAGTGTTGGGATAGGACAATAATTCTGGGCAGAGATTGTGAAGACAACATGTTACTTAGTAAATCTATCACCCACATCAACATTGGTTGAAAAAACTCCACAAGAGGTATGGACTGGTAAGAAACCCTCTATTAAGCATCTGCACATTTTTGGCTATGATTCTTATGTGCATGTTCCAAAAGAGAAAAGGAGCAAGTTGGATGACAAAGATGAAAAATGTATATTTATTGGGTATAAATATGACATGAAAGGTTATAATATTTGGAATCTTGTAACTAAGAATACTATTTACAATTCAGATGTTGTGTTTAGAGAGGTAAAAGAAGTTCACAGACAAAAAGTGACTCCAATGGAAAAGGAACCAAAAAAGATGGAGTTTGAGTTAGAAGGTGAAGAATTTGACTTGATAAAAGAAGTTGAATAAGAAGAAGAAGAACCTCATACCCCATTTTGAGGAGATCATCTCGAGAAACAAGCCAACCAGAAAGGTATTCCCCTCCGAATTTTTTCTCTCATTTTACTTTGTCTATTACTAATGATGATCCTAGAAATGTGAAGGAAGTTGTTGATTCAGAAGATAGTGATCTTTGGAAGAAGGCCATGGTTAAAGAAATGGATTCCCTGGAAAAAAGTGAATCTTGGGACCTAGTCCAGTTACCAGCTAGAAGAAAATCCATTGGGAGAAAATGGATTTTTAAAAAGAAGTTGAATGGGGAAGGTAAAGTGTAGAAGTACAAATCTCGCTTGGTAGCAAAGGGATATTCTCAGGTAGAGGGAATTAATTTTGGTGAATTATTTTCTCCGGTTTCTAAATTAATTTCTATTATATTTCTTCTTGCTATTGTTGTTTCTTTTGATTTTGAAGTAGAGAAGAAGGATGCGAAGAGACTGTTCTTACATGGATATATCAAAGAATAAATCTACATGAAGCAACCAAAAGGGTTCACAGTAAGGGAAAGAAAGATTTCGTATGCAAACTAAAGAATTCCCTTTAAAGTCTAAAGCAATCTCCAAGGATGTGGTACCAAAAGTTTGAGACATATTGACTTGGATTGGGGTTTATGAAAAGCAAGATTGATCACTCTGTATACTCCAAACATATTGGTGATCACGTCATTAACATAGTACTATATGTTGATGACATGTTGCTGATTGGGAAAAACAAAGATGTTATAAAGGAAGTGAAGTCTTTGCTATCCTCCAAATTTGACATGAAGGATATCAGTGCTATAAACTTCATTCTGGGAATGGAGATAAGAAGAGATTGTGCAAACATGAAGATCTACTTAAATCAAAGAAAATATGTTGAGATGGTACTACATATATTTATCATACAGGAAAGTAAGTCGGTCAAGGTTCCTATTCATATAGGTGTAGAGTTATTTGTAGAGCAGTGTCCCAAGACATAGGTGTTCTAAGTTGTACTTAGTGGTTTTTTATCAAGTGAGCCTGGTGAACCGGACAAAAAAATTTTGTTCAGACTTTAGAAGACCTTCGGAAGTGCTCCTAGAAAGCTTTGTTGTACTATGTCACATGTTCATACCCCATGGGGGAATTGTAATAAATGTTCTAGCATGATAGTGTCTGTAAAAGACTCACTCTCTTAGACTTTATTTGTCAATCCGATCAACCCAGTGTGTTTTTTCCCTTGGTTCTTATTGGTTGTTGAATAAACGACTGATAATTTCTGAGTTTTTCACTCCATACCTCCAAAGTTGGGGTGGTCGGCTTGGCATTTAGGCCTATTGAGGTTATTAGAGTCAATGCGTCAATGTATAAACATGCTAGACATCATGGTCGAGTCATATGAACATGTCTAAGTCCCCCTAGGTTTTTTCAATTTTTCAATTTTTTAGTTTTCTTCAGTGTTTTTTATTAAAATTTATTTTTTCCAAAACTTAGGCTATTTTTTAATAGTTTAATTGGAAAAATTGATTTTGTAATAAAAGTGGGCCAAATAATCTGTTTCAGTCATGTAGGTGCTCATTTTCAAGCTAAGAGCACCATGTAAACCCATGGACCCACTATTTCCTAGTTTTGAGTGATTTTCCATCACTCAGGTAAGAAAGCCCCAAAAATCAATTATTGATTATTTTAATTAATAAATTGATGAATAATGGAGCAAATCCAAAAGCATAGATCAGTGGATTCTCAGCCGATTTGATTGAAATTAGTTAGATCTGAACCAAATTGACTCGATCTGACAAATCCTTGACTGAAGGAGGTGATCAAATCAGATCCATAGTTGATCTTCAACATCCTTTATGGGGAATTTCGCCCTCCCTCTCTCCTCCACACATTTTGGCTCATCTGGATGAGTTTTGGTGGATGGTTCAGTCAATAGGTTGAGGTGTCAGTCAGATCAGCTCTCTGATTGACAATTGCACTCAGTGAGACTCAGATATGGCTCAGTTAGACACAAATTAGGAATTGATGGACTCTTCTTCAGCTACAGTGGTCTATCTCCTTGGGATTTGTGCCCCTCCTCGGCTGGATCTCCTATTTTTGTATAAATAAAGCACAAGTTGCCTCTTCCAAGCTAGTTAGAGTTGGATTGAAGGGCTTGCTATTGTAATACTGTTGTAATCTTTTGATTGTTGAAACAAACAAGCTTTGGAGGCCAAATGTTGTAATGCTCTTATATGTGTGGATTAAGCATTGTCTTACGGCTATTGATGTTTCCGGCTCTTCTCTCAAATTCTGCATTTGAACCCTGTATAGCTTGAACGATTCAGTTGAATCAATAGGAGTATATTTGGGCAAGTAAGGTTACTTGTTTTTCTTATATATCATAGCATATATGATTAGAATATCTATATTATACATGTTTAATAAGTTTATTTGCATGTAATTTTTGTCTCTTTTTCATATATATATCCAGATCTCATGAGGTTTCATGTAGGATTGTGTGTTTAGCTTTCAGGTAGCAAGGATTGGACGATCTGTGGATCTAGTTTGACTCCACTATGCATCCAAAACCTTTGTTAAGACATTTCCCCTCAGTATTCCACTAACAAGTTTCCATTGCAGATCTGCTTCAGCAACAAGTACTTCTCTTCTCCTTTTCCTCCTTCAAAATCAATTCTTTTTACCTGGTTACTTTGTTCATAGCTTTGATATTGTTTAGATCTATTATCTTAAATTAAATTTAACATAGATATATCTCCTCAAATCCCATAATCTATATCTTTTTCTTAAAAGGTTTCATAAGCATTCTAGATCTAGCTTTAGGGAAATCGTCCTTTTTGCATGGAATTTTAAAGAGAATTTGTAGCTTGCATGCATTAGATTTCTGTTTTCTCTTATAAAATATAAATCTAGCAATCATTTCACATCATATTGGCTTCCTAAAAGGCAAGCCAAGATCCCAAGGAAATCTTGCTTTCCTTGGTTCCCTTTTTACCTTTTTTAACTAGTTTTAACTTAACTTTTTTTGGTTAAAAGTAAGCTGACCCAAAGGTACTTTCAGAGTGGTTTTGGGAATATTTCAGTCTAATAAGATTGATGGTTTTTAGCAGGTATAACAGAAAATAGGAGGAGCTTCTGTTTGAAAGTGACTTTTGGGCCTTCTGAATCCCCCAAGGGGTCTCCCTTTTTGATTGAAATCTTTAATTTTTACACTTTGTAAGCTCTTGGTTTCATTTTGTGTAAGAATCAAGAGGAATAATATTAGTTTACTGATATTTTAACTGCTGGTAATAAAAATAATTCTGAATAGGCTCTTTCAAGCCCATTCCCCATCCCCCCTGGGGGGATTTGCAACCGTGTCATTTTTTGCTTTTCGTTCATCTTTTTTCAATATAGCGTAGCACTAATCTGTAGGGTAGTATACTTTGATTTAAAATCATTTCCATATTCCATTTATATTGGTTTCAAATTAACTTTAATACTTACCCCACGAGCCTCCTTTTGAGCCGAAAGGTGAAGAAAGGTTCGTGGTAGTCTAATTAGAAAATTGTGGTTTGCTTATCTTTTTATGTTTCATTTGCTATCATCATTTGTTTCAGTAACCATAATAAAACCAACCCCTCCTTGATTCCCCGATTGAGGTCCACTTGGACCGAAAGAGGTTCTTGGAGGGTTTTCTTTTTAACAAGAACATCCATCTCAAAATTTACTAAAATTGACAAGACTCCAGTGTGTATGCTCTGCACTTGGCTGCGGTTCATCCGATCAATCAAGCTGTATCAAAAGCACTTGAGTGACTAGTATAATTAGGATTCACTCTCCCAAATTGACAAACCATCAAGTGAAAATCCAACACCTAGATCAAACCATTACAGTGGCAAAATACCCAAAGCAAGCAGGAGCTTCTGAAAAGTGACCTCGAGGCACCGATCTCTGTCACACCCTAACGGGTGCGTTATGAACAATAGCCCCAGAGACTCCATTCAGCCCACATATTCCTTGCGGGTAGCCGTGAAGGTTTAGTTATGGACATACTCCAAGTACTCTCGGGTATATCTGGAGTCCACTCCTTCGCCTAATTTTAATCAATTCATATTTCACATTAGCTTAAAATGTACCAAGAGGAAATTGCAAAACATTCACTCCAAGCACATGCAAGTACATTGATTATCTATTGACTCCATTTTAAGGCATGGGCTATTTTCTTGCTATATATATATATTGTGTCTTAGCATTATTCTTTCGTGCGCTCATTTTGTATCTTGTCATCTATGGTTGTTTATGGTTAAATTTCAAACTCCTAAGTAATTCATTCAGTTTAACATCACCATACTAAGTAATTAGCCTTAGTAACTTAATAGGGTCTACCCCCCTTGGCTTTGTTAGGAGTTGAGCCTAAACGGAGGAGTCAAGAACAAGGTGACAGCCTTGACTCGAGACTTGCGCCCAAGGACACACCGAGTGGCTTGAAGATTTCTTCCACGTGACCCAGGTGTGTGAAAGGTGGCAAAACTTTTTGGCATCGTTGCCGGGGATAAATATTTTTATTCCCGAGTACAACTTAGCCTAACTTTTTTCTAAACAACTAAAAATATAGAAATTTCTGATTGATGTAGTCTTTAAAAAACATAAAAATTTAAACTTGATCCATCTGGTGACTCCATTGTCTAACATCCCTCCAAGAATTTCTACTCGAAGAAACCGACATCAATTATTCAATCCTCTCCCTGATCCTGAAAGGTTTATTAGGGAAAGATTGAATAGGAAGACTTCTCGTAGAAACCTTGAAAATTTAGGAGACCAATGCCTCTCAGATATCCATCACTTATTTGTAGAGGGTCATGTTCACCAATCTCAAGAAATGACGAAATTGTTCAAACCCCTTTACTTTTCTTAGATAGCAGGTGCTCGCCATGCCATTCCAAAAGATGCTATCAAGAAGCTCCCCATATTTCAGGGCAATAATGCCATCACTGCCAAGTCTCACCTTTGAAAGTTTGAAAAGCACCTGGTCAGCTATTGCAATGATGTTTCCCATGACCATGACGATGTCAAAATGAAGCTCTTTGCTTTATCCTTAGAAGATGATGCTGAAGAATGGTACCTCGACCTAGATGATGATTCATATAAAACTCTTAGTGAATTCCTAGAGGGTTTTCAGAAGAAATGGGGAGAAAAGAAAGAACCAAGACATCTGCTTGCTGCTGTTCATAACATTAAGAATATGGAGAATGAAACCATGGATGAATTTAACACTAAGTTCAGGCGTGTGGTTGCGGACATCCCTAAATAAATCAAGCCGAAGGATGCATCCATCCTCATATCTTACATTGAAGCTTTCACTGGTGATTTGAGGTACCAGTTAAGAGACAAAGAGCCGACCGATCTAAAAAGTGCTCAAGAATTGGCTGAGAAAATAGAAAAGAATATGCAGTCTTCAGGAAAATCCAACATTCTAGAGTACACTAGGGAAAAACTTCATACAACGAAGAAAAGGGAGCCTCTAAAGATCCCATGGAAAAGGTAACAGACATGATAAAAGACTTGGTTACTAGTCAAAACCAACTTATGGCAAATCAATCTAGACAATTGAATCTTATGCACAATAGAATAATCACAATGGAAAGAAATAATGGACCTAGGAACTTTCAGCTTAGGCAGAATCAGATGTATCAAAAGAAGTTTCCTCAGCAAGAGCCTAGGATTCCAAACCAGTTAGACTCAGCTAACATGGTAGAAGAAGTAATTCCATGGTGTAGACCTTGTGAACAATTCCACCAAGAAAGCACTTGTTATGTTGCAAATCAAGTCATGGAACATGGACTTCCTGAGGTCAGTAATCAGGAAACAACTTCAAGCGAGCCTAATCATATATACATGGTTGGCCAAGCCTACTCTTTGTCACCATCTAAACAGTACAAGCCTAAGGATGAAACCATTGCAGAATCTTATAGTGAAACTTATGATGAAAACTGTAATATACATGATGGGACTCCTATGTGTTCTCCATATAATGATGACAGTCTGGAAGCTTTACTACCTTGTGAGATTTTCTCTGAAGAATATGAGTATGAAAACGAGGACAAGTACAGCTTGGAGCATGATACAAGTGATGAAGACTCCTTTATCCCCAACAAAGATGTTGATGAGGAGTCCTGGACATTCATGGAAAATCTAGTCTATGACATGAATAAAGAGGAAAATAATGAACCAGAAACTTTTGACGGTTTTGTTGATTTTTCTGTCTATGGCATATCTAAAGGAGAGAGCATGGACCATGTGGCCTTGGGAAACTTTGATATGAAAAAGGAGCATGCATTTTATCCACATGATCAATCTGAGACATATATCAGTATCAGTAATGAAGACAAAGAGAACTCGATATCGGAACTTGATATCAACAATGGGGAATCTATCACTTATAACATAGATGATGGTGATGACTATTGGGATTTTTGTGGATATCTTATTAAGAATCCTATCTATGCTATATCCAGCAAGGGGAGTGTCTATTTAGAAATTTGTGGAAATCCAATCTACTATACTTCCATAGAGGGAAGCATGGATCTGGAGACCTTGGAAAATCCTAGAATGGAAGAGGAGCATTCAAAGCTCTTATATGATCATTCAGAGTCATATCATGCAGAGCCACACAAAGGTATCAATAATGAAGACATGGAGAAGCAGTGTTGTGAAAAGACAGATGTGATGCAGTTATTAGAATATTAGTCTCAACTATCATCTTCACATATAGAGTTTCCTCATGATTTGGAGCCGCTTGGAGCTTATACAGGGAATTATCATCCGATAAGCCTTGATGATCAGTATGATGGTGTAGTCAATCTGCCTCATCATTCCAATTTGTACATCAACTTTGTCAATTCATGGATAGAAGCAGGCTGTGCAAGCACTTACCAGTTTGGGAGGAAGTTTGACGACATTATTCATGCCTATGATTTCCCATCCATCCTGCCCCTTTCGGATCATCACGCAGGTTTTCATTTTCTGAATAAAGTATCCTTACTTTGGCTGGTAAACAAAGACAAGGAATTTTTTTTTATGTTAATAAAATGATTAGGTGGTTACATTGGATTTCTGATTACACTTAACCCTTTTTATATCATGCTTATAGTAGGAAAATAAGCTCCTTGAAAAAGAGCATTTACTTTCTGCATTTTTTGTTTTGTACTTAGCTATAATCAAACTTTTTTTCATTAGTTAGTTACATTTATTTTGTTTAAATAAATCAGCTTAATGGTTCATTTGGTTTTTTATGTAAAGCTTGTGCTACTGAGGTTTTCTTGTCAAGTTTAGATGTTTTTACAGGGTGTATAAACCAGAGATTCTGGTGTTCTCGTATCCTCTCCTTGCTCTATGACTAGATCGAGCACACGTCCCATAGTTGGAGCCAGAATGTTACCACCTAAGTTGTACTTAGTGGTTTTTTATCAAGTGAGCCTAGTGAACCGGACAAAGATTTTTTGTTCGGACTTCATAAGACCTTCGGAAGTGCTTCTGGAAAGCTTTGTTGTACTATATCACATGTTCATACCCCATGGGGGAATTGTAATAAATGTTCTAGCATGATAGTGTCTGTAAAAGACTCGGTCTCTTAGACTTTATTTGTCAATCCGATCATCCCAGGGTGTTTTTTCCCTTGGTTATTATTGGTTGTTGAATAAACGACTGATAATTTCTGAGTTTTTCACTCCATACCTCCAAAGTTGGGGTGGTTGGCTTGGCATTTAGGCCTATTGAGGTTATTAGAGTCTATGTGTCAATGTATAAACATGGTAGACATCATGGTCGAGTCATATGAACATGTCTAAGAACCCCTAGGTTTTTTCAATTTTTCAATTTTTTAATTTTTTCAGTGTTTTTTATTAAAATTTATTTTTTCCAAAACTTAGGCTATTTTTTAATAGTTTAATTGGAAAAATTGATTTTGTAATAAAAGTGGGCCAAATAATCTGTTTCAGTCATGTAGGTGCTCATTTTCAAGCTAAGAGCACCATGTAAACCCATGGAACCACTATTTCCTAGTTTTGAGTGATTTTCCATCACTCAGGTTAGAAAGCCCCAAAAATCAATTATTGATTATTTTAATTAATAAATTGATGAATAATGGAGCAAATCCAGAATCATAGATCAGTGGATTCTCAGCCGATTTGATTGAAATCAGTCAGATTTGAACCAGATTGACTGGATCTGACAAATCCTTGACTGAAGGAGGTGATCAAATCAGATCCAGAGTTGAGCTTCAACATCCTTTATGGGGAATTTCGCCCTCCCTCTCTCCTCCACACGTTTTGGCTCATCTGGATGAGTTTTGGTGGATGCTTCAGTCAACAAGTTGAGGTGTCAGTCAGATCAGCTCTCCAATTGACAATTGCACTCAGTGAGACTCAGATCTGGCTCAGTTAGACATAGATCAGGCATTGATGGACTCTCCTTCAGCTACAGTGGTCTATCTCCTTGGGATTTGTGCCCCCCTGGGACGGATCTCCTATTTTTTGTATAAATAAAGCACAAGCTACCTCTTCCAAGCTAGTTAGAGTTGGATTGAAGGGATTGCTATTGTAATACTGTTGTAATCTTTTGATTGTTGAAATAAAGAAGCATTGGAGTCCAAATGGTGTAATGCTCTTATATGTGTGGATTAAGCATTGTCTTACGGCTATTGATGTTGCCGACTCTTCTCTCAAATTCTGCATCTGAACCCTGTTTGGCTTGAATGATTCAGCTGAATCAATAGGAGTATAGGTGGGCAAGTAAGGTTACTTGTTTTTCTTATATCTCATAGCATATATGATTAGAATATCTAGATTATACAAGTTTAAGAAGTTTATTTGCATGTAATTCTTGTCTCTTTTTCATATATATATCCAAATCTCACGAGGTTTCATGCAGGATTGTGTGTTTAGCTTTCAGGTAGCAAGGATTGGAAAAGATGTGGATCTAGTTTGAATCCACTGTACATCCAAAATATTTGTGAAGAAATTTCCCCTCTGTATTCCACTAACAAGTTTCCATTGCAGATCTGCTTTAGCAACAAGCACTTCTCTTCTCCTTTTCCTCCTTCAAAATCAATTCTTTTTACCTAGTTCCTTTGTTCACAACTTTGATATTGTTTAGATCTATTATCTTAAAGTAAATTTAACATAGATATATCTCCTCAACTCCCATAATCTATATCTTGTTCTTAAAAGGTTTCATAAGCATTCTAGATCTAGCTTTAGGGAAATCGTCCTTTTCGCATGGAATTTTAAAGAGAATTTGTAGCTTGCATGCATTAGATTTCTGTTTTCTATTATAAAAGATAAACGTAGAAATCAGTGCACATCATATTGGCTGCCTAAAAGGCAAGCCAAGATTCCAAGGAAAGCTTGCTTTCCTTGGTTCCCTTTTTACCTTTTTTAACTAGTTTTAACTTAGTTTTTTTTGGTTAAAAGTAAGCTGACCCAAAGGTACTTTCAGAGTGGTTTTGGGAATATTTAAGTATAATAATATTTCTGGTTTTTAGCAAGTATAACAGAAAAGAGGAGGATTTTCTGTTTGAAAGTGACTTTTAGGCCTTCTGAATCCCCCTAGGGGTCTCCCTTTTTTACTGAAATCTTTAATTTTTGCACTTTGTAAGCTCTTGGTTTCATTATATATAAGAATCAAGAGGAATCATATCAGTTTTCTGATATTGTAACCGCTGGTAATAAAAATAATTCTAAATAGGCTCTCTCGAGCCCATTCCCCATCCCCCCTGGGGGGATTTGCGTCTGTGTCATTTTTTGCTTTTTGTTCATCTTTTTTCAATCCATAGCACTAATCTGCAGGGTAGTATACCTTGATTTAAAATCATTTCCATATTCCATTTCTATTGGTTTCAAAGTAACTTTAATACTTTCCCCACGAGCCTCCTTTTGAGCCGAAAGGTGAAGAAAGGTTCGTGGTAGTCTAATTAGAAAATTGTGGTTTGATTATCTTTTTATGTTTCATTTGCTATCATCATTTGTTTTAGTAACCATAATAAAATCAACCCCTCCTTGATTCCTTGATTGAGGTCCACTTGGACCGAAAGAGGTTCCTGGAGGGTTTTTTTTTTAACAAGAATATCCATCTCAAAATTTACTAAAATTGACAAGACTCCGGTGTGTATGGTCTACACTTGGTTGTGGTTCATCCGATCAGTCAAGCTATATAAAAAGCACTTGAGTGACTATTATAATTAGGATTCACTCTCCCAAATTGATAAACCATCAGGTGAAAATCCAACACCTAGATCAAACCATTATGGTGGCAAAATACCCAAAGGAAGCGGGAACTTCTGAAAAGTGACCTTGGGGCACCGATCTCTGTCACACCCTAACGGGTGTGTTATGAACAATAGCCCTAGAGACTCCATTCATCCCACATATTCCTTGCGGGTAGTCGTGAAGGTTTAGTTTTGGACATACTCCAAGTACTCTCGGGTATATCTGGAGTCCACCCCTTCGCCTAATTTTAATCAACTCATATTTCACATTAACTTAGAACGTACCAAGAGGCAATTGCAAAACATTCACTCCAAGCACATGCGAGTACATTGATTTTCTTTTAAATCCATTTTAAGGCATTGGTTATTTTCTTGCTATATATATATATTGTGTCTCAGCATTGTGCTTTCGTGTGCTCATTTTGTATCTTGTCATCTATGGTTGTTTATGGTTAAATTTCAAACTCCTAAGTAATTCATTCAGTTTAACATCACCATACTAAGTAATTAGCCTTAGTAACTTAATAGGGTCTACCCCCCTTGGCTTCATTAGGAGTTGAGCCTAAACGGAGGAGTCAAGAACAAGGTGACAGCCTTGACTCGAGACTTGCCCCCAAGGACACACCGAGTGGCTTGAATATTTCTGCCACGTGAGCTAGGTGTGTGAAAGGCGGCAACAATAGGAAGAGGAAGACTATATGTCACGAGTTCCAAATACATGTGTGGCACCAAATATTATGCAATGTACTACCAAGGAAGACCTGGACCAAACAAAGTACTAGATGTACATGGATTTGTTGATGCAGACTGGGTTAGAGATATTGATCATGGAAGATCTATAAGTGGGTATGTGTTTAACCTGTTTGGAGGAGCTATCAGTTGGATGAGAAAGAGACATATTGTAGTTTCACTCTCAACTACAGAAACTAAATACATGGAAGCAACACATTCCAGCAAAGAAGAAGTATCATTTGCAGATATTGTGTTCAAGTATTGGGTTTGTATAGAAAGTTGTAAGGTTAGATTGTGATAGGAAAAGTGCAATATTCATGGCAAAGAACGTTGCTTATCATTCTAGTAAAAAGCATATTGATGTGCAATATCACTTTGTCAGAGATATGGTTTAAGACAAGAAGGTGCTATAGGAGAAGGTTGACACCTTGAAAAATGTTGTAGACTCATTAACAAAGTCTGTTAGTACAGAGAATTTCTCCTGGTGTAAAGAATCTATGGGCATTGATACCCTCAACCTATGAATTTATGATTACATGACTCATTTATATGCAAATAAATAAAAAAGTGGCATAATGTTGGGTATATGTTATATTATTTTCATGTGCGTTTGGAGGGGAGGTGCGCCTTCCAACGTTATGATTGACGATCCCTGTTAGCGCCTTCACAGAAAAAGGATGGCAGGTCATTTCCTACGAGAGTGTAAGTGATCCAAAAAGCACATGCAATATATGTATATAGATCAAGAGGATTAGGCTCCCCGGTCTAAGAAATAAAGAGTAGAGTCAGCAGAGACCTCCTAGGCCTTGGTAGAGAAGGATATTGAGGAAAAAGTTCCCAAACAAGTCATTGAATTGAGAAAAAAAGAAGTATTCCCAGGAATACCTCCAATCATATTCATTCCTTACCCTTCTCTGGAATTTACAGTTTCACAAAAAGAAAATTCCCTCACACAAACAGATCTTGTCCTAATTCAAACAGATTTACAATACATCTATACGGATATAAGAAAGGACAATGTGAAATCCATAAATATTAATAGGCAATAAGTTGTGCTTTCTCAAAAAAGGATGCTAACAATGTTAGATACTATTGAGAACAATTTCAGGTATGTAGTCATTGATCTCACGATTCTCATACCAAAAGTTTAAATGATTATAGGGAAGAGGAACACATCATAGACTGGAGTCAGTTTGGTTGCTTAGATAAATTTGATTTTTTCAAGAAATTTATGATGTCATCATGATGATAAGGCTACCAAAACATAAAGAAGATTAAAGGAATCACTTAATAAGGTAGGAGACCTTCTCAAGGCTAAAAATTTGACTACCAGAGCTAAGCAGGTTACATAAAAAGAGTTGGAATAAGATATAGTGGCCTTGAGCTCTAAACCAAATGATGGGTCACAGTTCAATTCCCTTATATAAACAAAAGATAATAAAATTGACAACCTTAAAAGGAATCTCAAGATACCTAATGTACATCCTTTATATACTATAGAGCTTAGACAGGTTGAAAAGGAAGGGGAGTTGTTAGCCACCATGGTGAAATATAAGGGCTTGGTAGAAGAAAAATAAAACAAGATTAGTGAGTAGTCAACACAATTAGCATCTCTAAAATTACATAGTGTTATTAGTATACAGACTTCCCCAATATCAACAATTGCATCAAAGGTGATAGAGAAAACCCAATTTCATATAGAGGTAGATAAAGCTACTCAAGAACCTCTAAATCGGCTTTGTGCCAAAGAAGTAGTTGATCTTGATTCCATGGAAGAATATGAAAATCCAGCTGAACAAGCAAGAATTGTGGAATATGTAGAGACTAAGATCAGAGGCCTGGAAGATGACATCACCCCAAAAAATGATACAATTCTAGAGATAGAAAATGATGTCGATAAGAGAAATTATGACATATGTGACCTTAAAAAAGAGGGAAATGATTTAAAGATTCAAGTTACATCATTACACCTAGATGTTTAAGGAGAAGATTTGTTAAGTAGAACAACTCGAGAAGTATGGCATAGAATAACAAAGTTGTTTAACAATAAATGGGACTTTTTTGAACTAATGAATTTTGAGATGGAAACCTATAATTGAACACTGGATGAAATGAGAAAAGTGGCTATTACATCAGGATAAAATCCCAAAGAGGCCATATAAACAATAGATTATTTGAACGGTAGAAGAAACAAATAGTTGGAAGACCCACAATTGACAAACATAGCCTAGGTGATTAAAATTGATAAACAAATGATTCATAAGTACACATTGTATATAGTAATGCATAACAACACCAACAGTTTAAAATATGACATCTCATATTTCAATACTATGTTCAATGCATAATTTTATCCCAAGGAGGAATATAAAAACATGTTAATGAAAAAGAGAAACGAAGAGTTAGAGGAAGAAGTGCTAGAGGGAATGATAAGTGGAAATCAAGTTGTAGATATGATGGAGCCTATTTTAAAAATCTGGATAGATCTTAAAGCAATTTTAAAATAATTGGCACCCCTATCTTATGAGAGACATTGTGAAGCTGAGATAGCTTTAGAAAACCTCAGATCCCACAATATTCCCTTGGGGAAGAACTGGAAACTAATCACAAGGTATCACAAAATAGATATGCCACCCCAATCATAAGCTACAGAAAAAACATTATTAAATTTGTGAACCATTGATCTACAGGAAAATATGAAAGTTGTAGGAAGGTAATCATGTAGTGGAATAATCAAAGAAAATGTACACTGAACAGGAAATTCATGCCACAAATTTCAAATAAATTAGACAAGAATTTCTTAGATAATCACTATTGACACAGATCCGTTGACAGGGGTTGTCTCTTTGTCAACACCCTTAACTCAACGATCTCACTGAGCACTGACCTAGAAAATTTTTACCCTATCCAGCAACAGCTGCGAAGCAGATGAGGTCTCACCCGAGATGTTCAAGGGAGAACTGTTAGAACTACATTTCTACACTAAGGAGGTTTTGTGCATCTATTGTCTATCTATCGCATCATTACGTCACAGATCCAAACAAGGATTTATTATTGCATATCCATACCATCAATCATCAGATCATATTAAGAAATTCAAATCACAGCAAGATAATTACTTATAAACATATCTACCACCATAACATGATTTAAAACATAAAACCATCGCATCATTCAAAAAGAACCATCATACCATGGTATGTATCACATCATAGAGAAAACATGAAAACATAAAGAGATAAAACACAATGTTTCCATCAAAATTCCGTCATGTCATATTTCTTCCGCATAAAAACAGGTTCTCAAAACATTTCCACAGTTGCGACAAAACATGAAATAATCTTCCGCATAGCATTCAACATAATATGATCTTGATCAATGCATCAATCTATCATAAGCACAAGATCATATCCAAGCTCACATACAATGATCCAAATATTGACAAAAGGTATCTCAACATTACAATCCTATCTCTATTTATAGGCTTGTGCCTTTTACAAAATGGTCCACTTAGATCAACTTCCTAACTACTTGGACCAAAAACTAGAAAATACTGACCAAATCCTACAAAATTATGACCAAGCCAACTCTTTGTCGACCTTTCCCCCTTGTGTGCCATATTCTGCCTTATGTGTCATATTTCACCTTGTACGACATCTTTATCCATTGTGCATCACCCTTGGTGTTGTGCAACTTATCTCCACTTAAACTATCTGCCAACAGGCCCCTAACACAATCTTATGGCTCGTCCTTGAGCCATGTCAACTGGAAATAGTGTAGTCGTTGATTTTAATCTTGTAGTCCTCATATTGTTGTGTGAATTATTTGACTTTCTCCTTTACCTTGTCACTGATTTCCATGCATTATGTAACCTTCCACTCAAGGACATGTTCAGCAATCTTTGCATTCACCTCTCTTCAGTCGTCTTGCACCACTTGAAGTGTAGTAACTGCTTTCGGCGATAGCTACACGCCAATGTCCTAAAACTATTCAAGATGAGTTTTGCACCTCTATTGAAACTCATGTGACTTCGTGACTGACTGCTGCAAATCCTTTAATTCTGTCACTTTTGTTACCTGCACAACTGGGGGCATCGTTCTGAGTGATGTCCTCAGTGTAGCCAGTTGTACCTCCATTTCCCTTAGTTGTGTTTTGAGTTGTTCTAATTGTCTGTCTTGGACCACACTACCCAAAAACTATGAGGTCACATCTATAACCAGCTTGGCCTCTTTCTCCATCTCCTCAAGCTGTGTTGCAATGTGGATGGCTTCAATCAGTATAGGTTTATCATTTTTCGTCCTAGTTTGACTACCTATGAAAAAAAAGTATCTTTTCCCCTTTCAGATGGGATAGTTCTCCTTTGTAAACTTTTATCCTTTTTCAATATTAGGAGAGTATTGTACGAAAAAGAGACCCATTGAAGTCTTCTCCATGTTTTCATACTCTCTAAACATGAAAACACCATCGAGCATTTACCGTCTTAGGCTCAAAAAAATTACACAAGACATTATTATACTGACCATACTTCTATCCCTTCTTCGAGCTCCTTAAACTATGAAGAAGGCCCAAACAATGCCTCTCGGTTCCCACCCATATGTCATATAGTTTCACATTATGGAACCATTCCCCCCATTCCCCCCTTGGATCCCATCGATATCACTTTTCCAGTTCCTTACCCATGTATCTCCAATTGCGGTCATCTCCTCAGTATCATCTACTTCTAGGTAAACCCTACAGTTATACTTTGAATAAAGTAAGTTCGAGTCCTTCATACTCCCCTTCCCCTTTTCCCCATTCAGTTTCTCAATCCCAATATTATTCCATATCTTTGGTTGTCCCCCTCATGCTTCTATCAATGAAACATCATTTCCTTTGTAGTTGCAAGTCTCCCCATGTCAACATCAACACATCTATTCCAGAGGATAGAACCAGAGGTCCCTGTATCTTAATGGTTTCATCCACCTGATTGATGAGTCCCTTGGACCACTTGAAAGGAGTCCTTAGTTCCCTTTGCGTTGTTTGTGTCTCACTTGCTCAACTTCAGCTACATTATCACATCATTGAGATTTGTACAGGGTATTAGTTCCTTCATTATTTGGTCGAAGATCCCAGTTTTCACCTGACTCTAGTACATTGGTGAGTCTCTTTGGGACACATATAGTTTCATGTATTTTGTGATACCCAAGCTCCATTGGCGACAGTGTTCGGAAGCCCTTAGTATCATGCTTCCATATATATACAATATCAAATGTCATTTATTGTACCTAAGAGATTCTGACACTCAGTTGTTGATTCCATGCAGTTGTGTACACCCTCAGATTCAACAGAGCATAAGTTATTATGATATTTCATTCCAAGAGAATTCCATTGTTTCTATGTACCAATTCTTCAGATCAATATTTCTATTCATCCTCCTATTGGTGCCACCATTATGTACTACCAGTTATATGTATTGATTGGCTCCCCTTGTTTGAGCCTTGATCCCCATGTTTATATTGAGACATTTATATGAGCATGGGTATGCATGACTCTTCCATATATATGTATGATATTATATGTGCCTCATCCATTTTGAGAAGCAATACAAACCAAAATCCATTGCAGTTCGAATGAGGAGACTCCAACTCTTCGTGGTTCTCTTCGGTTTGTCTAGTGTTGTAACCATTCCTCCCTTGATCCTATGATGTTTGTCGGCCACACAATGAGCTCCTTCCCTCACACATCAGGGGGAAATATATTAAGACAAAAAAATTTCCACATATCTCTCTATGGTTAACACCATAATTATATGTCATAATCCCATCATTAGTCCCCTCATTTTTTCCTTCACAATTAAATTCCCTCTAAATTGGTCCAAATAATCATTATTCCTTCCCTCATAAATATAGGGAAGATGTGCATTTATTGTAACAAAACCCCATTCTCTAAAAAAAGGACTTAAAAACCCTAAAATGAGAATGGGTCAAAAAACCATGGACCAATACCATGGGCAACAAAATCTTGGATCGTCCTATAAATACATTGTGAAGGTCTCCCCTCACTGACTTTTACTTACTTTGAGTCCCGAAAACATTTTTTGGTCACACTTTCCACCTTTTAGCCACATATTTCCACATCACATTGTATGTTGGGTTTACTCCATACAATCCTTGATTCCATTCCGATTGGAAATCCTAGTTGGAGAAAATCGGAGAACCAGATCGTGGAAGCCATTGGAACAACTCCTCAAATGGCTGCAGTTCCCATTTATAAAGGTATGAGTACTTGCACTTATTTTGTTAATTAAAATAAAGTCTAAAAAATATTTTATTTATTGTTTGTTTATAAGTCAATGTTGAATGCTTTCCCTTGCACCATGAACTCTACCTTGAGATCCCTTTAATCTAAGGTTGGTGCTTTTGCATGTAGCCGAAGAGAAATCTCCACTACACATATTACTTAATTTATTTACTAAACCATAAATCTTTTAAAAAATTGTTGCAAAGGGAGGGAAACATATAAATTTTGATCCATCACTCTGTCCTTTTATGTGTCAAGATATGCTTCCTAAATTTATGGATTTGGAATCAATGAAAGTGGTTATTGCTTTGTCTAGGGCACTCAGAAACTATGAATAACATTCAAGTGAATAGAGAGAACCCATAGGTAAAAAAAGAGAACATGCACCCAAAGCAATGATTCCCACTATGACAAAACAACATGAATCCAAGTATACAATCCTAATTCATTATTTTTGTAATATTATTCAATTTATTTATTGAACCAAGATCATAGAATTATGCAATATTTGAAATTGAACTTACAACATATTATTGATTTTAAATTAAATTAATAATTGAAATGCCTGGAAAGATTTGCAATTAAAATTCCTAAAAAGAAAGTGAAACTGAAATGTCTAGAAAAATTTGCAATTAAAATTCCTGAAAATGGTGACTCTGTAAGGGATGTTTCCCATAGAGAAGAAGGTTCCATGTATCCAACATCTTCCTAGTCATATAAGGTAAGTATTTCTAGACTTCTCCTTCCTATATTTATGTTAGTCTACGTCTAATTACATATTTTGTATATAGTTCAAGTAACTACAAAGATGAGGAAAAGAAGAGAAATACAAGGCCGAACTGATAGATATGCATCACCACCCAATGTGGGAGAGAAATAAGAGTACTTACAATGTAAGATTCAAGGAAGGATGAATCTAGGCTCTGTGTCTCTAATATAGAACTGAATATGTTTGATAATAGAACTGAAAGACACTCGTCCTAATTTAATGGTCCTAAGCTTTTCTACCATCGATCTTATATAATTTTTCATTAGAATTTGCATAATTTGCAAATAGTTACACAAGTTCTAATTTGTGAATCTTCATTGAAACCACACTATATAAGCATTATAACCAACAGTTCTAATTCTAAGATGGTAAGAATAGGTTGTATGTGTCTCACATAATGTGTTTGTGTTTGAATGCAAGGTTATCAACGCCTATATCAATTCCTAAATCTAAGGTGGTTGAATGGTATTCAAGGTTGAGAAAGAGAGTGACGAGGTTACTTCACAGTTGCATTATCTCACTATCTAGTAGCCTCTAGCCATAGGCCATTCCTTTGACATCAATAAAACTAGTGTATCTAATCTAAGTAGTCAAGCGAAAAGCATCAATTATTACTGCAAATCAATATAAACCTAAACGATAATTAAAATCAAAGTGGAAAAGCGGAAGTGATGCACAAAATTGAAGTGATAAACAATGAATCTATTTTTAGGTTCACAAACCAAAGAACACTGGAAAAATTAGAAACAAGCACGATTTCCTTCCAAGAAATATATTTTCGACAAAATCATCAAAGTAGCTCTCCACAAAGATGTCTATAGATTTTTGCTCAAACTATGCATGAGGAGAACCTGTAGAAGCAATATTGTTTCCTCGCAAACTTTGCAACAAACAAGAAAACAATTCATACATTGGCTATGGACCTCAAATCAACCCATCTTCACTATTCATATTGGTATAGATGCTTTCACACTAGTCAAATAAAATATAATTTGTAGAAGTTTAATTTCACACATGCTCTGGTGCTGACCTAAAATAACTAGTACAGATCAAATAAATTGGATTACAATGCCTCAAGGGAAAATGATTCCTAGGGAAATGTTCAATGAGTTGAATAGCTCATCTTTAAGGGGATCTATGCCCAACCTATTGTTAAGGCTGATGTTAAGCCCTAAATGTTGGGAACATTTCCCCCTATAGTATGGTATATTATATTAGTCTTGATATTCGGTTTGGTCTATTAGTGGTAATTGTCATTAGTATTTTTACATTAGTTATGGCGGATTGGGTCCATTAGTTGTAATTGTATTTCTTTGTCTCCTATATATAGAAAGGAGACCTTTTCATTTGAATCATGTATCTTGTCTTGCCTTGTGTACTTAGTACATTGTATACGGAGGTTTTCCCCTCAAATAGGATTTCTATTCATTTATGTTCTTTATTCCTAAGGCATGGATTAGTCTTTCTGGTCTATTTGTACTCTTTTGTGGAATTGGTTGCATAACATTTGGTATCAAAGCTCTTTCCTCAAGAGTGATTTATGCAAAACGAGTCATCTTGGAATTTTCACTATAATTTTTTTATATGAGGTTTCAGACAATGAGGCTTGGAAACCATCTAGGAAATAGGCTAAACCATCTATGATGCAATTTTCATATTCTCATTAGAGGAAATTTGAGGTATAATATGGGCCTCCTAAGGAAAATGATAAAATAATAGTTAAAATAATAAAATAATAGTTATTAATTTTGGAGGAAGAATGAAAAAAACTACTTTTTTTATTCATATTTTCGACATATCTTCCTGTGTTTTTACTCAAATTCTGATAAGGAGAGATTTTTGGATGTGGAATTTAATTTTGCATCCAACTAGTACCCACACTGCATACTTTGATGGACCCCGCTACCCCAAAAATAAGAAATACCTAAAAAAATGTGATGATGACATCATCATCATGTTTTTTCAGGTATTTCTTATTTTTGGGGTAGTGGGGTCCGTAAAAAATATGCAATATGGGTACTCGTTGGATGCGGAATTAAATTCTGCATCCAATGAGCTCTCTCGCTTGAAATTTGAGTAAAAACACAAGGAGATATGTCAAAAATACGAACAAAAAAAGTAGTTTTCTTTTATGACAAATATGTCAATTCAACCATTATGGTTGGCTCATTTTATTGAAATTCTATTGGTTCTTGAATTCCAAACCACAAAATTGAATGTTGGCGCATTTTCTTATAAGGCCCATTTTAGACCCCAAATTTCCTCTAATGGAATCCTTAAATATTTGGAGTTATTTGTAGCGGAAGTTAGGGTTTCTAACTAGTCCAAAAACTAGTCTCAAACAAGTGTTATAGGAAGAATAGGAATACTATGGAGCATGCAAGATACAAATTGAGTGATACCTACTGCAAAAAAAAAATATCTTTGTTATAATTTTCAGAATCGGATCCAAAATATTGGACACGTGGAAATCCATACAAGTCCATTCTTCTGAAAGGACAAAAAATAACAAGTGTTGGGAGATTTTCCATATCTTTTTACTAGCACCACAAAATTAGGTCATACCTATGGAACTACAAAAAGAAGATATCAGGATATTGTAGGAAGGATTTTCATACTATGAGGGTTTGAAATCATAGATTTATCATAGTTGGAAGGTCGGCTAGAAAAGTAGTCTTCAAATCAGGGTTCGATAAAGGTACACCATTCTAAATTTGAATAATTTTTAGTAGAATGATATATTTGAGGTGAACACCATGGTGTGATATCTATTTATAGTGTTCAAAATTCCACCCATAGGAAATGGAAAAAATAACACTCCACTTAAACTACCTTATTATGCATCCCATAGGTATGATGAAATGGAAGACCTATCTTTTGGAATGTCCAAATTGGAAGATATGATGGGAAATATGGAGGAAAATATGAAGGGGGATATAAAATATGTTAGAAAATTAATCCACCACTTAGTACCTTAGTCTAAATCCTTAGCCAATTTTAATTTCATTTATGCAATGATATGCAATAGTTTGGACTTAGGGAAGTTAATCCAACATAATAACCGGTTAATTTGTTGCTTTCACACCTATAGGAGCACTCAAGCTCAATCATAATCCACATGTGCACCCTCATTTATGACAGGTGTGCTCCCATTCCTTGAATTGAGGAATTGTGGTTGACTAGGAGCGCTAGGGGTGGTTTTAGCCCAAATTTTAGATTGTTGGAGCATTTAATTCACACCTTGAGCCTCCCACTCACCTTATTTTGCACACCCACGCATGCCAAGGAGTCGTGATTGCTCCATAACAATTCAAATATGTCCACACCACCATTCATGACCATGTGGGTTGAGTTGGAGCAAGTTTGACCCACCTAGGGGGGATTGACGCCAATTTGGCCAATTTCACATGTACACTCTGATTTGGCTTTAAAAGTCTCTCAAATTGAACTAGATTTAATATAAACCTATTCTAAACATATTCACATGTTAGACAGTCAAATAATTTCTAGTTTCTGTTCACACTGTGTATGTTAAATTGTTCCTCTTTCATGTTTTTTGTTGGTTTTTGCAAGTAATTCGATTTGTGAGTTTCTCTTAGGATCCTAGATATTGATGTAGATCAAAATTATCGCATGGTATCATAGCCAAGTGGATATGAGTGGACTTTCAGATCAATCTTGAGTGTTTGAGATGATTTTTTTAGAGAAATTCTAGATAAAATTGAGTGTTTTTTGTAGGAATTTCAGCAAATTTCTCACATTTAGTGCAAGTAGAGATGGAGTAGAACCACATATTGCTTAACCCCTTCAATTTATTTGAATAGAAGGAAAAAATGGTTATTCGATTGATATCTAAGGGTCTCTACAGAGTTACCATGGGTACATAAGTGGAGCCAAACTCTGTTGTAAAGAAATCTAAGTACTTCAATAGACTTGATGAACCCTATGGATTTCTATGCCTGAGTATTTCAAGATAAATCTTATTTCATATAGATAGATTGACAACCCCAAATAAATCCTAGGTTAAACTAGAATCATTCTTTGGGAAAGCTGATGAATTGAGAGGACATCATCTTGAAAACAAGTTCATAAGCCTGAGCCCAGTGCATTTTGAAACTATCTAGGAGTTCTTAAATAAGAACAGGTCTCTAGTACTTTAGCTGAAGCAATGTGGAATTAAGAAGACAGAGGATCAAATAATACTATCCATCCTTTCGAAGTTAGGCCTAGAATTTTCAGTGTTTGTGTAACACCCCGGTTTTGACCCCATGGTATTGAAATTGTACATGATGTATATATTGTATGTAAATCATGGCAAGGAGCTCAAGGCCAAGGCCTTTCCATTGATTTGGTGTTTTGTGTATAGGTGATCCAGGTTGATACCTATGGTTATGTACTAAGTATGGCACATTACATTTTGATGATGTCATGTAAATACACAATTTAATAAAATACCACAGCTGGCTATGCATTGCAATGTAAGATATGGGGGCATGATTTTACAAGGAATAGGGAGGGGATTTAGTCAAACTCCTGATCCATAGGGTGAGACTAGGTTTTAATGGGGGAAAACATGAACCCTCATATACCTATTTGTCCTCTATCCTCAATCATTCAATTCTTCCAGAAGAGCAGTTGTGGCAATTAATGTCTTGGGCAAAGCAAGGCATGACAGTCAATTTTCATGTATGAGAAAGCCTGCAGCTTGCAGTCTGAGAAAACCTGTAGCCCACAGTCCGGGGAAGCCACATTCTTACCTCTGAAGCAAGCAACTGCAGGATGCGTTCCCAGTCTGTCATCCGAAGTCTCCTAGGGCGTTTTGATGGCCATTCTGTTCCATCCGGATCCATTCAAACATTTTGTTCACTATCATGAGTTGAGGAAGTGGTTGTTCGGGGATTCTGGTTTTTTAGGAGGATAATTCTTCCCTATCCCGCAGTCATGATTGCTCTGGTGAAGAATTTTGATCCATTCACTCATTGTTCACTCTTGTGAGTCGCGAGATGGGTTGTTCTACAAGTATTTTCCTTTGCTGAGACCTTGGTTGATGGTCACATTGTTATTCTGAACTACAGAGTGGTGTGAAACATTGTTTCTCTGTGTTACAAAGTGGAGCCTGTGTTGTTGTGTCTTCGTGTGGTTTGTTGTGATGTGTACCCTAGTTTGAGTCTGAATTGTATGCAAGAATTATGAGTGGAAGAGATGCTGAATGGGATTGATAAACCTAGTGAAGAGAGGAATCTTAGGAAAATATAAGAGTGCATGGTGATTCTTCTATGCATGCCCTGAAGAGAGCTAGAAGGGAAGATATAGCTCGAGGGACTGTGTAGCAGAGAAGGGGATACGTCCTTGTGTTGGGGTGTAGGTGATGTGGATTCCAGGCTAGATAGATCTTGTGGAGGTGTCCCTTTCTCTTGAATGAGCCACTAGCTTAGCCATTCTTCCTTTCCACTACATTAGAATCCAGTGAAACCCAAACATTGATTGGCTTGGATGACAACCTATGAAACCCAATTGTATATTGGCTTGGTAGGGAAGCCTATGAAACCCAATCGGATATTGGCTTGGTTGTGTCTTGTTATGCATTTGGCAATGTGAAATCCTTGGTTGGTTAGTAATGTGAATGTTGGATTAACTATGTGTAGTCTATGAAACCCAATTGTTAGCTGGCTTGGTTGAATAGCCTATTAAACCCAGTAGTGAGATGGCTTGGATGAGTAGCATGTGAAACCCATCTATTTGGCCTGTTTTCCTCCATCCTGATAAACCCAACCGTGTGTTGGATTCGATGGACAATCTGATAACCCAAACTGAAGGCTGGCTCAACTGTGTGTGATATGATATAGTTGTATGTGAGTCTGTTGTTCCCTAGTTCCTTGTGGAATTCATGCCCAGCTTGGGGGTGGCAGTTGTGTTGAGAGATTAATGAACACAACTAGCCTATGGCTGGGTAAAATGTTGCAGCGACATAGATAGTTGCGGGACAATTTCATCTTCGAGCTAATTATTCTCTGATATTCTTATTTATGCAATGTATTTGTTTATGAATGAATTGAATATGATGAATTCTTGTTAATGATTTCAATAGAGTTTACTGTTGTTAAATCTTCTTGAATTTGCATATATATATATATGCCTTGTATGTTTCAATGTATTCTTCTTACGATCATGGAGGCTAGAATCCTGGTTATAGAATCAAGAGGCAGTTGACTTAAGCGTTTCCGCACCCTGGAAGAAAAAAGGCGGGAGACAGAAGAGAGAATTTGAATGAGGCATAATGTTGGGTTTTCCGAACTCCGAGATTCACCTACAAAAGGTGGAAGTGGATAAAGAGCCAGAAATTCTAAGGCAAAAGTGTGTTTTCTACACCCCGAAATCCACCTATAGAAGGCGGGATGCAAAAAATGGGAAAAATTTTAAGGTAAAAAGTTGGTTTCCCGATTTTCGAGGCCCACATCGGAAGGTGGAAAGGAGGAAGTCAGAAGGTAGAAAGTTGTTAAACAATTCTGTCGAAAGTTGGACTTTCCAACTTTCGAGGTCCACAACTGAAGGAGGAAGGGTGAAAGTTGAAAGGCGGAAGGTGGTTTGACAGACTTCGTCACGTATTGTGTTCCCAATTCCCAAGTTCCGCAGCAGAAGCAGGAGGAGGAAAGGATAATGCGGAAAGCAGAGTGCACAAAGGGCAGGTTCAGTACGGAAATGACCTTTCTGGTTATAGAGTGGATCTGTCAAGGGAAAAACGACTATTACAGTGTTTTCTAATCCCGAGAATGAATGTTAAAGGATGTTACATGACCCATGACTGTGTTAGAAGAGAAATATAATAAGTTTCAAATTATTCTACATATTAGTAAGGTGTATGGGCATCGGGTTCATGAGATCATGGTATACCAGAGTAGTGGGTATGCTATATTGTGGTATCATAGAGCAATTGTAGTCGCGGTCCTCCCTTATATGTAGTGGTTGAGGGGAGGGGACGTGACATTGTGGTATTAGATCTATTGGCTACAACATTAGGCCTAAATGGGCCAAGTTAAATAGTTGCAGAGAGAAAGCTGCAGCAAGACAGAGTGCTAAACCACTAAATTTAACTAACTCGACCAATATCTCAGGAAAGTCTCATTAAAGAGAGGACTTCAAATTGAAGATGAACCCGATTGCATAAATATTTCACACCCAACTTCTACTACTAAATTACTTGCTAGTTAGTTAGAGAAATAAACTGATAGTCGTTGATCTTTCTTTGCCCAAATCCTGACCATTGAAATATGCGGTCCCTTTTAAACCATTGCGCTCCATAAAGTGACTTTTATACCTCCAATATTCGAGTGTGATTTCCAATGGGGAGGGGGCACGTCATTTACACACATTTCCTATCGTGCACAACAAAATTTTCTTTGTTTGCGCTAATTCTCCCAACGAAATTGCTGTCAGTTGTTGATCTGCTTGAGGATCAACCTTGTTCGTTGATTTTAAATCTCTTTCATGGCGATTAGTTCCCATTTTTGCAAATCAACACCCTTTTATCCTCCTCGTTCTTTTATTTACGAAATTCACCTTGGTCATAGATCTGGTTCTACCACGATCTCGACCATCTACACCTGTAGTGAATAGTCGGTAAGTGATTTTTGAATTCTGAGATTATCATGCAGCTAACAATGGTGTTTATTAACACATTTTACAGAGTCATCGTGCAATTTGGAAAAGTTGGTTTGTGGCTCAGCCATGAAAACCTACATCATGGATGATGCACAGGACCCCTATGGTCACGAGGAAGATTATATGGGGAAAAAAAATTCGAGTTGGAAATGATGAAACATAATCCAATGGGAGGAGATATAAAGAGACTACCCTAGATATTGCAGCCACCATGAGAAGCCTAAGGGTGGAGATGCAAAGTTACAAAGAGGACAATGAAAGAATGATTAAAGCTCAAGAAGAGAAAAATCAACTGAATGTAGCCATGCTGTAGAGTTTGATACACATCCAAAGGTGGATGAAATATGGGCATCAGGCAGTAAATCCAGAAGGAAGTAAGAGCAGTTCCAAAAGAAAAAGGAGGTCTTCTAGTGGATCATCTGACTCTCAAGGATCCACTAGTGGTTCAATCTCTTCATCTCATAGGAATAAGAGGAAGAGGCATTTCCAGAACTGTTCACGTAATGAATTTAAGAAGGCAAGGCTACCTACCTTTAATGGTGAGGTAAATACTGGTCAAGAAGTTGAAGCTTGGCTTCTTGGGATGAAGAAATATTTTCAAGTCCAAGACTATTTGGGAAATATGAAGGCAAGGGTATCCATCTTCAATCTGAATGGAAGAGCATCTATATGGTGGGATCACCTCAGGCAAGTGAAGAAGATCAATGACAAAAATATCATGCAGAAGCAGTTCAAGAAGTAATTCAAGCATAAGTACCTCTCTGATAGGTACTATGATGATAATATCAAAGAGTTCCATGAACTGAAATTGGGGCAATTGACCATGGAAGAATATGCAAAAAAATTCTTGGAGTTGTTGAGGTATGTCATGTACATAAAGGATGATAAAGTGAAAATCCAACGTTTCCTAAATGTATTACCTCAGTCATACAAAAACAGAATTTACTTTGATGAACCTCGAACTCTAGAAGAGTCTATAAGGAAGGCCAAGTATTGATATGATTAGAACAAGAGAAAATATGATATCTATAAGGCATAGAAGGATAGGAATAATGAGAAGTTTGACCAAAGGAAGAAGGGTTTCAAACCTTTCTTCCTTCTGAAATCAGCAACGAAAGCCATCATAAGATGTGGCTAAGTCATCCAGAGTGATGGAAGATGGGCCAAGAAATCTAAAAGAAATCAGAGAACCACTCCAATGCTGGAGATGTGGAGAAAACCACATGCGTGTGAACTCTTTGCTTGAGAATGGGTATGTAAGGAAAGCTCACGATGTCCAAGAAGCTAAAATAGTGGGTCAAATAGCAAGGACTGTCCCTAGAATTTACACGGTGCTAGAGTACCATTAGGCAGATGATAAATCAACTGTGGTTTAAGTTGAAGTTAATATTGCTGAGCAATCTGTTTCTGTTTTGATTGACCCTGGATGTACTCACAGTTATATCACTCCTAGAATTGTTGAGGTTTGTGCTTTTAAGAAGTTAAAGCATAGAAAATCATGGCTAGATAAACTAGCCACTTGAACCAAGAGAAAAGTTAGTGAAGTGATAGAGAAATGTCCATCAGTCATGGATGTGTTAGTCACTTGTGCATACTTGAATGTTCTTCCACTTGGTTCCTATGATATTCCCATTGGAATGGATTGGTTAGAAGTGCACAAAGTTAAGCTTGACTGTTACAATAATACTTTTGAATGCATGGATGAAGAAGGAAACCCAAGGGTTGTAAGAGACATTCCAAAGGTGATTTATGTTAGGCATATTTTAGTAATGCAACAAAAGAAGTTCTGTAGGAAATGTTGCAGATTGTATGCATTCCATGTTTTGGAGGTAATAGAGAATGAAACTCCTAGGTTGGAGTACTTTCATGTATTGCAAGAATTTAGGGATGTTTTTCCTGATGAAATTCCAGGGCTTCCTCCAAAGAGAGACATTGATTTTACAATTTACCTTGTTCCTAGAGCAACACCAGTTTCCAAGACACCCTACAGGATAAGTAGAAGTATATTATACCAAGTGTGTCCCCTTGGGGAGCACCAGTTCTGTTTGTGAAAAATAAAGATGGTACACTCAGATTGTGTATTGATAACAGACAGTTGAACAAATTCATTCTGAAGAATAAATACCCTTTACCTCAAATTGATGACCTTTTCGATCAAATGAGAGGAGAAAAGGTATTTTCCAATATTGACTTAAGGTCTGGTTACCATCAGGTAAGAATCAAAGATGAAGATATTCATAAGACAACTTGCAGAATAAGGTATGGGCATTATGAGTTTGTAATGGTACCATTTGGTCTTGTTGTTGCCTTTCACACACCTGGGTCACGTGGTAGAAATCTTCAAGCCACTTGGTGTGTCATTGGGGGCAAGTCTCGAGTCAAGGCTGTCACCTTGTTCTTGACTCCTTTGTTTAGGCTCAACTCCTAACGAAGCCAAGGGGGGTAGACCCTATTAAGTTACTAAGGCTAATTACTTAGTATGGTGATGTTAAACTGAATGAATTACTTAGGAGTTTGAGAATTAACCATAAACAACCATAGATGACAAGATACACAATGAGCGCATGAAAGCACAATGCTGAGACACAATATATATATAGCAAGAAAATAACCAGTGCCTTAAAATGGAGTCAAAATAAAATCAATGTACTTGCATGTGCTTGGAGTAAATGTTTTGCAATTGCCTCTTGGTACGTTTTAAGTTAATGTGAAATATGAGTTGATTAAAATTAGGTGAAGGGGTGGACTCCAGATATACCCGAGGGTACTTGGAGTATGTCCAAAACTAAACCTTCAAAGCTACCTACAAGGAATATGTGGGCTGAATGGAGTCTCTGGGGCTATTGTTCATAATGCACCCATTAGGGTGTGACAGAGATCGGTGCCCCGGGGTCACTTTTCAGAAGTTCCAGCTTCCTTTGGGTATTTCGCCACCGTAATGGTTTGATCTAGGTGTTGGATTTTCACCTGATGGTTTGTCAATTTGGGAGAGTGAATCCTAATTATACTAGTCACTCAAGTGATTTTGATACAGCTTGACTGATTGGACGAACCACAGCCAAGTGCAGAGCATACACACCGGAGTCTTGTCAATTTTAGTAAATTTTGAGATGGATGTTCTTGTTTAAAAGAAAACCCTCCAGGAACCTCTTTCGGTCCAAGTGGACCTCAATCAGGGAATCAAGGAGGGGTTGATTTTATTATGGTTACTAAAACAAATGGTGATAGAAAATGAAACATAAAAAGATAAGCAAACCACAATTTTCTAATTAGACTACCATGAACCTTTCTTCACCTTTCGACTCAAAAGGAGGCGTGTGGGGTAAGTATTAAAGTTACTTTGAAACCGATAGAAATGGAATATGAAATTTTTAAATCAATGTATACTACCCTGCAGATTAGTACTACGCTAGATTGAAAAAAGATGAATGAAAAGCAAAAAATGACACGGATGCAAATCCCCCCCGGGGGGATGGGGAATGGGCTCGAAAGAGCCTATTCAGAATTATTTTTATTACCAGCGGTTACAATATCAGAAAACTGATATTATGCCTCTTGATTCTTATATAGAATGAAACCAAGAGCTTACAAAGTGCAAAAATTAAAGATTTTAGTAAAAAAGGGAGACCCCTGGGGGGATTCAGAAGGCCCAAAAGTCACTTTCAAACAGAAGCTCCTCCTCTTTTCTGTTATACCTGATAAGAACCAGCAATATTATTAGACTGAAATATTCCCAAACGCACTCTGAAATTACCTTTGGGTCCGCTTACTTTTAACCAAAAAAAGCTAAGTTACAACTAGTTAAAAAAGGTAAAAAGGGAACCAAGGAAAGAAAGCTTTCCTTGGGATCTTGGCTTGCCTTTTAGGCAGAAAATATGATGTGCACTGATTACTATATTTATATTTATAACAGAAAATAGAAATCTAATGCATGCAAGCTACAAATTCTCTTTAAAATTCCATGCAAAAAGGACGATTTCCTTAAAGCTAGATCTAGAATGCTTATGAAACCTTTTAAGAACAAGATCTAGATTATGGGATTTGAGGAGATAGATCTATGTTAAATTTAATTTAAGATAATAGATCTAAACAATATTAAAGCTGTGAACAAAGTAACCAGGTAAAAAGAATTGATTTTGGAGGAGGAAAAGGAGAAGAGAAGTGCTTGTTGCTGAAGCAGATCTGCAATGGAAACTTGTTAGTGGAATACCGAGGGGAAATGTATTCACAAATATTTTGGATGTATAGTGGAGTCAAACTAGATCCATAGCTCATCCAATCCTTGTTACCTGAAATCTAAACACACAATCCTACAGGAAACCTCATGAGATCTGGATATATATATGAAAAAGAGACAAGAATTACATGCAAATAAACTTATTAAACATGTATAATCTAGATCTTCTAATCATATATGCTATGAGATATAAGAAAAACAAGTAACCTTACTTGCCAAACTATACTCCTATTGATTTAGCTGAATCGTTCAAGCCAGACAGGGTTCAGATGCAGAATTTGAGAGAAAAGCCGGCAACATCAATAGCTGTAAGACAATGCTTAATCCACACATATGAGAGCATTACACCATTTGGTCTCCAAAGCTTATTTATTTCAAAAATAAAAATATTACAACAGTATTACAATAGCAAGCCCTTCAATACAACTCTAACTAGCTTGGAAGAGGCAGCCTGAGCTTTATTTATACAAAAAATAGGAGATCCAACCCAGGGGGGCACAAATCCCAAGGAGATAGACCACTGTAGCTGAAGGAGAGTCCATCAATGCTTGATCTATTTCTAACTTAGCCAGATCTGAGTCTCATTGAGTGCAATTGTCACTTGGAGAGCTGATCTGACTGACACCTCAACCTGTTGACTGAAGCATCCACCAAAACTCATCCAAATGAACCAAAACATGTGGAGGAGAGAGGGAGGGCAAAATTCCCCATAAAGGATGCTGAAGATCAACTCTGGATCTGATTTGATCACCTCCTTCAGTTAAGGATTTGTCAGAGCCAGTCAATCTGGTTCAGATATGACTGATTTCAATCAAATCGGCTGAGAATCCACTGATCTATGATTCTGGATTTGCTCCATTATTCATCAATTTATTAATTAAAATAATCAATAACTGATTTTTGGGGCTTTCTAACCCGAGTGATGGAAAATCACTCAAAACTAGGAAATAGTGGGTCTATGGATTTACATGGTGCTTTTAGCTTGAAAATGAGCACCTACATGACTGAAATTGATTATTTGGCCCACTTTTATTACAAAATCAAATTTTCCAATTAAACTATTAAAAAATAGCCTAATTTTTGGAAAAATTAAATTTTAATAAAAAACACTGAAAAAATTAAAAAAATAAAAAAGTTGAAAAAACCTATGGGGACTTAGACATGTTCATATGACTCGACCATGATGCCTAGCATGTTTATACATTGACACATAGACTCTAATAACCTCAATAGGCCTAAATGCCAAGCCGACCACCCCAACTTTGGAGGTATGGAGTGAAAAAATCAGAAATTATCAGTCGTTTATTCAACAACCAATAATAACCAAGGGAAAAAACACCCTGGGCTGATCGGATTGACAAATAAAGTCTAAGAGACTGAGTCTTTTACAGACACTATCATGCTAGAACATTTATTACAATTGCCCCATGGGGTATGAACATGTGATATAGTACACCAAAGCTTTCCAGAAGCACTTCCGAAGGTCTTATGAAGTTTGAACAAAAAATCTTTGTCCGGTTCACCAGGCTCACTTGATAAAAAACCACTAAGTACAACTTAGGTGGTAACAGGTCTCACAAATGCACCAACTACATTTATGTGCCTTTATAGCAAGTATCTGGACAAGTTTGTTCTTATCTTCCTGGATGACATTCTTATTTATTCTAAGAATGAGGAAGAGCATGAAGAACATTTGATACTGACATTGAAATTGCTAAGGGAGCATAAGTTGTATGCAAAGTTGAGCAAGTGTGACTTTTATAAAGATAAAATTCATTATTTGGGTCACATTATCTCAGAGGAAGGCATATCTATGGACCTTGAGAAGATTGAAGCCATTATGAAGTGGCCAACCTCAAGAAATGTGACAGATGTGAGATATTTTATGGGACTTGCAGGATACTACAGGAGATCCATTGAAGGATTCTCCAAGGTTTCACATTCAATCACTTCTTTGAAAAAAAAGGAGATAAAGTTTGAATAGACACCAAGATGTGAAGAAAGCTTCCAGCAGTTGAAGAATCTTGTTACAAGTGCACCAATTCTGAAAGTTGCAGACCCATAAAAATACTTTGTGGTGTGTATTGATGCATGTAATAAAGGACTTGGAGGAGTTCTCATGCAAGACAACCACGTGGTATGTTACGAGTCAAGAAAGTTGAATGAGCATGAGAAGAACTATGCTATTAATGATTTAGAACTTGCAGCCATAGTACATGCTCTCAAGATGTGGAGACATTATTTAATGGGTAGAAAATTTAAGCTAAGGACAGACCACTGTGGTGTGAAATATTTGTTTGTTCAGCCAACTCTAAATGCTAGGCAAGCTAGATGTTTGGAGTTTTTGTGTGATTTTTATTTTGAGATCAAACACACAAAAGGAAAAGAAAATAAAGTGGTTAATGCACTCAGCAAGAAGGCACATGTGGCATCTCTCAGTGTTTTCCAATTAGATTTGAGATAGCAGATTATTAATCTTGTTGTTGAAGATGAAATGTATGTGCAGATCAAGGGAAAATTGTGGTAGCAAAGCCTTGAAAATAAGTTTGAGGGATATAAATTGGAAGAAGATGGACTTCTTACCTATAAGAACAAAATTTATATTCCAAATGTGGTAGACTTGAGGAGAATTGTTATGGATGAAATCCATCAAGATCCATATTCTGGTCACCCAGGATATCAGAAGACAATTGCTACAGCTAGAAAGTAGTATTTCTGGCCAAGAATGAAAAAGGATATTGCTGAGTATATTTATAAGTGCATGAAAATTTAGTAGGTAAAGGTTGAGCATCAACACCCAGGAGGTTTATTGCAGCCTTTTCCAGTCCCATAATAGAAATGGGAAGTTATTTCCATGGATTTTATTACAGGATTGCCAATGACTTGGAGACAACATGATTCCATCATGGTTGTGGTGGAAAAATTGACAAAGGAATCACATTTTATACTGGTTAAGTCCACATATAAGACTGATGCCATTGCAACAATATTCATGAAAGACATTTTCAGATTGCATGGATTTCCTAAGGTAATAATATCTAACATGGATCCCAAGTTTACTTCTAAGTTTTGGAACGGTTTGTTTGCATATTTGGGTACCAATTTGAACTTCGGCACTTCCTATCATCCTCAAACTGATGGGCAGACAGAGAGATTGAATCAAGTGCTTGAAGACATGCTTCACATGTATTTGATGGACAAACCATCCAAGTGGGAATATTATTTACACTTGGTAGAATTTGCATATAACAATGGACAACAAGCATCATTGGGAATGAGTACATATGAAGCTCAGTATGGGAGGAGGTGTAGGACACCAGTGACTTGGGATAATCCAGTGAACAAGATTATTGTTGGTCCATATTTTCTCAAGGAAATGAAGAAAGAGGTTGCAAAGATCAGAAAGAGCCTGAAAGCAACCCAATATAGATAGAAAATATATGTAGATAAGCATAGAGTGCATAGAGAGTTTTGTGTTGGGGATCATGTTTATTTTAAAAAGGGCCAAGGAAGAGTTCCTTGCAGCTTGGAATTTGTACCAAGATGTCACCTAGATATTGTGGGCACTTTGAAGTGCTTGAAAGAATAGGGCTAGTTGCATATAGACTTGCATTTCCTGCTAGCACTAGAGCTCATAATTTTTTCCATGTTTCTTTGCTTAAGAATTATGTACATGATCCTAACCATGTGATAAATTGGGGTTTGATTTAGGTGGAACCCGAGGGAGAGATCCAAATTGAGCCATTTCACATCCTCGACAGGAAGGTCATAGTTCTACAGAATCGAGCCGTTGGACAGGTAAAGGTGCAGTGGAAGCACTAGGGGTTCGGATGAGGCTACGTGGGATCACAAGGATGCCATGCGATTGGCACATCCAATTTTATTCAATTTTGTAAAGCACTAAGGACAGTTCTAATGAAGTGGAAGGGGAATGTAATACTCCAGTTTTGACCCCATGGCATTGAAATTGTACATGATGTATATATTGTATGTAAATCATGACAAGGATCTCAAGGTCAAGGCCCTGCCATTGATTTGGTGTTTTGTGTATAGGTGATCCTGGTTGATACCTATGGTTATAGTGCTAAGTCTAGCACATTACATTTGGATGATATCATGTAAATACACAATTTAATAAAATACCACAGCTAGCTATCCACTGCAACATAAGAGATGGGGGCATAATTTCTCAAGGAATAGGGAGGGGAGTTAGTAAAACTTATGAGCCATAAGGTGAGACCAGGTGTCAATGGGAGAACCCATGAACCCTCAGATACCTTTTTTTCCTATGTCCTCAATCATTTAATTATTCCAGAAGAGTGGTTGAGGCAGTTAATTTCTTGGGAAGATCAAGGCATGGCAGTCGAGTTTCATCTCTGAGCAAGCCTGTAGCCTGGGGAAGCCATGTTCTTGCTTCTGAAGCAAGAAATTGTGGGATGCATGCCCAATCCATCATCCATATTTTCCCAGGGCATTTTGATGGTCATTTCATTCCATAAAAATCCATTCAGACATTATTTTCACTATCCTAAGTCGAGGAAGTGGTTGTTCGGTGGTTGGGGTTGTTTAGGAAGATAATTCTTCCATATCCCGCAGTCACGATTGCTCTGGTGAATCATTCTGATACATTCACGCATTGTTCACTCTCCTCAGTCACCAGATGGGTTTTTCTGCAAGTATTTCCCTTTTCCAAGACCCTAGTTTATGGTCACATTGTTATTATGAATTATAGAGTGGTGTGAAACTCTATTTCTCTGTGTTACAGAGTGGAGTCTGTGTTGTTGTGCCTCCTTGTGGTTTTTTGTGACGTGTACCTTGGTTTGGATCTGAATTGTATGCAAGACTTAGGAGTGGAAGAGATGCTGAATGGGATTGATAAACCTAGTGAAGATATGAACCTCGAGAAAATATAAGAGTTGTTGGTGATTCTTCTTTGCACGCCCTGAAGAGCACTGGAAGGGAAGGTATAGCCCGAGGCACTGTGTAGTAGAGAAGGAGATAATTCCTTGTGTTTGGGTGTAGGTGATGTGGATTCCATTCAAGATAGATCTTGTGGAGGTGTCCCTAGCTCTTGATTGAGCTGCTAGCTTAGCCATTCTTCCTTTCCATTGCCTTAGAAACCTTTGAAACCCAAACATAGATTGGCTTGGCTGACACCCTATAAAAGTTAATTGTATATTGGCTTGGTTGGGCATCCTATGAAACCCAATTGGATATTGGCTTGGTTTTGTCTTGTTGTGAATTTGGCCATGTGAAATCCTTGGCTGGTTCTTAATGTGAATGTTGGCTTGAATGTGTGCAGTCTATGAAACCCAACTATTAGTTGGCTTGGCTGAATAGCCTGTGAAACCCAGTAGTGAGATGGCTTGGTTGAGTAGACTGTGAAACCCATATGTTTGGCTTGTTTTCCTACATCTTGATAAACCTAACTATGTGTTGTCTTGGCTGGATAGTCTAATAAACCCAACTGAAGGTTGGTTTGACTATGTGTGATATAATCTGGTTGTTTGTGAGTCTTTTGTTCCCTAGTTCCTTGTGGAAGACATGCCCAACTCAGGGGTGGCAGTTGTGTTGAGAGATTAATGAACACAACTGGCCTACGGTTGGTTAGAATGTTGCAACGACATAGCTAGTTGTGAGACAAATTCATCTTCAAGATGAGTATTCTTTGATATTCTTATTTATGCAATGTATTTTCTTATGAATGAATTGAATATGATGACTGCTTGTTAATGATTTAATTAGAGTTTACTGCTGTTAAATGTTCCTGCATTTACATCTATATATGCCTTGTATGTTTCAATGTATTATGCTTACGATCATGGAGGCTAGAAGCCTATTTATAGAGTCAGGAGGTAGCTGACTTAATTGTTTCCGCAGCCCAGAATCCACTTGTGAAAAGAGGAAGACGGGAGGCGAGAGAGAGAAGTTGAACAAGGAATAATGTTGGGTTTTCTGCACCCTAGGATCCTCCTACGGAAGGTAGAAGGTTGAAGCAGAGAAAGAGCCAAAAATTCTAACGTAAAAGTGTGTTTTCTGCACCTCGAAATCCTCCTGCGGAAGGCAAAAGGTGAGAGGCATAAAATGGGAAAAAGGTTAAGGTAAAAAGTTGGTTTTCCGATTTCTGAGGCCCGTAGCGGAAGGCAGAAAGGCTGAAGTTAGAAGGCAGAAAGTTGTTAAATGATTTTGTCGAAAGTTGGAGTTTCTGACTTTCGAGGTCCATAGCGGAAGGAGGAAGGGCAGAAGTCATAAGGCAAAAATTGGTTTGACAGACTCTGTGGCACATTGTGTTCCTAATTCCCAATTTTTGCATCGGAAGCGTGAGGCGAAAATGATAATGCATAAAGCAAAGTGCGGAAAGGGCATGTTTAGTGTGGAAATTACCATTCCAGTTACAGAGTGGATCTGTCAAGGGAGGAACGACTGTTAAAGCAGTTTCTAAGCCCGAGAATGAATGTTAAAGGATGTTACATGACCCATGACTGTATCAGAATACAAAGAGATAATAAGCTTCAAATTATTTTGCATATCGGTCAGGTGTATGGGCACTAGGTTCATGACATCGTGCCATACCAGAGTAGTGGGTACGTTGCATTGTGGTATCAGAGAGCAGTTGTAGTCGTGTTGCTCCCTTATATGTAGTGGTTGAGGGGAGGGGACATGACAGTTTGTAAGCACCTTTCAGTCCGACAAATTGACATTTTGAAATTGGAAAACGCCAACACTAGCCAGCTTCATGGAATCCCTCACCCAGGAGTAGGACAAGATAGTTCAAATGGGCATCATCAAAGATAACAAAGATCAAGATTTGTCCATGGGTGTTTCGAAATCCTTGAAGGGAAAGCAGAAGGAAATTAATTCGAAGCAGTCAGAGAAGAGGAAACCTGATAAACCCAAAACTAGTGATGGGGGTTCGAATCCTCCTAAGGAGAAGGACAAGAAAGGGAAGGAGTAAACCAAATGTAGATATTTCCAAAAGGGATGGCATCTAGAGAGCTTCTGTATGAAGAAAACCATTGATCAGATGGTGTAGTTGCTTTAGAAAAAAGCATCCCTGTCCCAGTTGACGTAAGGAAGAAAGATGGCACCTCAAGTCCAGACAACAAAAATAAATGCCATGCCTTGGTAGCAAGTAGTTCTAATTCCTCCACCTTCATTACTGATTCAAGGGCATCTATATATATGGTTTCCACCAAAGATATCTTCTCCTCTATGCATTTGAATAGTGGCCCAGTTGTTCAAATGGGACATGACTTTGAAATCCAGACCAAATGAGTTGGTAAGATTGACTTGGAGCATGGTTATTTCAGTGATGTTCTCTATGTAGCAGATTTGGCAGCAAATTTGTTGTCAGTCTATAAAATGACCCATACAGGAGAAGCTAAGAGAATAACATTTAATCCTGACTTGGTAGAGATAGCAGAAATCTTTTCAAACCAAGTTGTGGCAATTGGGTGTGTATACCACCAAGAGAGGATAAACAAGTTCTCGAATTTTCTCCCTAGTTCTAGTGACCAAGTGCTCCTCTCTCATGCCAATGACACCCCTAATCTATGGCATGAAATATTTGGGCACATGAACTACAAGTATATTCAAGCACTACACAAGGATGAGATGGTGGAAGGGCTTCCTTCAATCAAATCTTCCAATGGAGCTTGAAGTGGTTGTTTAGTTGGGAAGCATTGAAAGCGTAGCTATGGGAAGGGGAAAGAAAGGAGAGCCACAAAAATATCGGATTGGTACATTCATACCTCATTGGTCCTCTTCCCACTCCCTCCTATTGTGGATCAAGGTATGTACTCACCTTCATTGATGACTACTTGAGATTCTGTTGGGTATACTTTCTAAAATTGAAATCTGAAGTATTTGAGCAATTGAAGATTTGGATTGCCTTAGTGGAGAATCAAAGTGGGAATAGGATAAAAATCCTTAGGATTGACAATGAGAAAGAATATGTCAATAAAAACTACAACATTTTTGTGAAGAATGTGGCATTCAAATGCAACATTCAACTCCATACACACCACATCAAAATAGTGTGGCAGAGAGGAAAAATAGATCTCTTAAAGAGATGGTTGTTGGAATATATTATATTCCTTGGAAGGTAATCATGTCTTTGTATTATGTCGGAAGTTGTCTACAATCTTATGTAAAACAGTAATACATTTAACCCATATTTATATGGTGTTGTATTTACTCATGTAGAGTATTTGTCCATGGTATTGTATTAAGAGATGTTATTTTGGAGAATTATATTATCCCACATGCAATATGTGGGAGTAATTCCTCCTCATCTCTTAGTATATAATAGGGTCAAGTGAGTCTCTACATATCATGTATTCTTGATGTAGTAGTGGTACTATTGTGACACTATTGTACATCATCTATATTCTTTGGGGTATTTGTGCTTTGCTCTCTTGTAAGATTGGAGAAGACATTCTGGAGATAATAGAAGACTACCTTCCTGTGGATGTAACCCATTAGGGTGAACCACGTATATCAGTGTTTTCTTGTCCTTTTCTTTTCATGTTCTTATCTTTTATTATTTGTTGTTAGTTGCTTAGATAGGTTAACTAGTTTAGCTTGACTCTACTATTCTAACATGGTATCAGAGCGGGTTTCTATGATCTAGTACCTTCTATAGCTTTCAATCAATAACGATTACCATTTGGGCATTATTATTTTGTTGTAGATTTTCTTTCTATCTGGTAGCCATTAGGCTTCTCTTCAGATCTGGGCATATTTCTGTATTTTTTTTTAACCCTAACCCTAACTTGTTGTGTAAGATTTTTACAGAGTTTTTTCAAAAGTTTCTTGATACTTTTTCTGTAGATCTACATGATTTCAGGGCTCTCCTCAAGGAGATCTTTCTTTCGATTATAAAAATGGAAAATATAAAAAATGGTCATAACTAGGTCAGCTTTTACCGGAATTTTTATTATAACCTGTTTTTGGAATTGGAAATGCCATTATGGATCCACCTACATGACCAGAACAGAAAACTGGGTATTTATGGGCTTCCTTTCGGTAATAAAAATGACATTTATACAAAAGGGTCGTAACTTGGTCATTTTTTAATAGTTTTTTTTATTATAACCTATTTTTGGAATTGGAACAACCATTGTGGATCCACCCTATTGACCAAAACATAAAACTGAGCATTTATGGGCTTTTTTTCGGTAATAAAAATGACAGTTATTAAAAAGGGTCGTAACTTGGTCATTTCTTACTGGATTTTTTTATTATATCTTGTTTTTGGAATTGGAACAACCATTTTGAATCCACCAATGCGACCAGAACAGAAGACTGGGCCTTTCTGGGCATATTTTTTTCACAGGGTTGTAAGTGAAAGTTTCTCCTCTTTTCTTTACTGTGTTTCTAACTGTGCTTTTGCAGTTTCAGATCAGTAAAGTGTAATTGTTTTCAAGTTCTTTACTATTTTTCTGTCATTTTTCAGTATTAGGGTTTCTTATTTCTTGACAAAATTTCACTCATTATGACTTTCGAAATAGCTCCTGTTCTTGAAATAGTTGGTTCTAACTATCTTTCCTGGAAGAGAAAGATTATTGATGTTTTCAGGAGTAAGAATTTTTGGAGGCTATTTAATGGTGAACATAAGACACCTACTGATGCTAATGCTTTGGCTATATGGGAAGCTAAAATTGATCAAGCAAGGGGGCTCATTGGTCAAACTGTTGCAGATAGTCTTCAGGCAAGTATTGAGGCAGAAGACAGCCCGGTTCAGGTATGGTAAATTCTTTCCTCTTTATTTGATAAATCCGATGATGTTTCTACATATTATCTTAAAAAGAAGATCTTTGACCTCGAACCTACTGACTTTGAAAGAGTTGAGTTATATCTTGCTGAATTGAAAACTTTAAATGAGAAATTAAATAGTTGTGGTAAATATTACAAGAAAACAGACATTGCTCTTATTATTCTTGTAGAACTTAAAATGCCATATTGTTTTGATATGTTCATCCAAACTAGGAATAGAGCTCTAGAATTGTCTCAAAGTACTATGAAGCAAACTTTTGATGATTTTTGTAAATGATTGATCAATGAGCAAGAAAGGTTAATTGCTTCAGGACAACTCACGCCTAATAAAGCTCTAACTGCACTTAATAAGAATCATAAGAAAAGTTTTAATAATGCTAAAGGTTCTAATCCTTCTAATACTAATTCTGGACATGCTTCTCGTGCTTCTAATGAAAATAGTAAACAAAACAAAGTGTATGATCATTGTAAACATTGTGGTAAAACTAACCATCCTGAAAAGAATTGTTTTAAAGCAAAACGTTTAATGGCTAAAGCTAAAAAGAAAACCTCTAATGACTATCAAGTAGATTTATGTGCATCTATTGTTTTGCCTAATAATTCTTATTCTAACGTGGAATGGATAATGGATTCTGGTGCATCTAAACATATGACTGGTGATGCTTCTTTATTTACTTCCTATGAAAATCGTAAACACATATCTCAGAAAGTTTCTATAGGTGATGGTAAACAACTTTCTGTAATTGGTTCTGGTAATGTTAATGCTACTCATGGTCAATTGGAAGATGTTTTTCATGTTGAACACATGCCCATTAACTTACTTTCTATTTATCGTGCTTGTCAAAAAGGGTTTAAATTTGAAGCATGGCCTGACAAATATGTTCTTAAAGATATCAATCAAAATTTCAAAGTAGTTTCTTCCGGTCCCGTTGATCATACTGTTGGTCTATATAAATTTGATGGTTTTAACTCAACTAAAAGACAACCTTTTTATTCCTATGTTTCCCACGCTGATGAACAAAGTAAATTATGGCATGAAAGATTAGGTCATTTGAATTATGGTAAAATGCAATTGTTAACTAAAATGGTACATGGCTTGCCTCATATTTCTTCTACTAACGGTGTTTGTGAAGGTTGTGTTCTTGGTAAACATCATAGAGAAATGTTTGAGAAAGGTAAAGCTTGGCGTGCTAAAGAACCTTTGCAATTAATTCATAGTGACATTTGTGGTACTCTTGAAGTTTCCTCTTTATCTCGTACAGTCTATTTTCTTACTTGTATTGATGACTTTAGTATAAAATCATGAGTTTATTTCTTGAAAAATAAAAGTGAATTTTTTTCAATATTTCAAATTTTTAAATCTTTGGTTGAAAATGAGTCTGGTAAGAAGATTAAGACTTTAAGATTAGATAATGGGGGGGAATTTGTTAAGAATGAATTTGAAGCATTTTTATCCAAACATGGTATTCAACACCAAAAGGCTATACCTTACATACCTCAACAAAATGGTGTTGCTGAAAGGAAAAACAAAACTTTAGTTGAAATGGCTAGATGTATGTTTTATTCTAAAGGATTACATAAAAACATTTGGACTGAAGCTGTAAGTTGTGCAAAATTTATTTTAAATTGAGTTCCTACAAAAGTTGTTAGGCATGTTACCCCCAAGGAAAAATGGAATGGCCCGATATTAGTAACTTTAAGGTGTTTGGTTGTGAATGTTGGGCTCATATTCTTGACGATAAATGGAAAAAGTTAGATCCCAAGTCTCACAAATGTATATTCATTGGTTAATCTGAGGATTCTAAGGCTTACAGGTTATTTGATACCTCTACTCAGAGTGTTATCATCTGAAGGAATGTTCACTTTGATGAAGTATCTTCACCACTCGATTCTGTTGAACCTCATGTTACACTGAATATCCCATTGCCTCTTATTACTCCTATCTCAGTTTCTTCTTCCAGTTCTGTGCATGTTGTTGATCCTAGTTCACCCTCTTCTTCAAGTATTCCACCTGAATCTACTGAAGCTGAAGAAACTTTAGTTTCCTCTAACCTTCCTATTTGGGCTCGAAAAACTCTTGAATCTGTAGGTTGTGAGGTCGGTAAGCCTTCCGACCCTCGTAGAACTAGATCTAACTTTTCCCTTATGACCAAACTTCTGGCCACGGATGATCCTACCTCTTGCGACTCAAGCTCAAGGTAAACCTCAATGGGAACAAGCTATGACTGTTGAGTATGAGTCTCTTATGAAGAAAAAGACTTGGTCTCGTGTTCCTCTTCCTGCTGGTAAGAATTTAGTTGGTTGTAAATGGGTTTATAAAACTAAGTTCAATGCAGAAGGACATATTGAAAAGTATAAATCTAGGTTAGTTGCAAAAGGCTTGAATCAACTTGAAGGTAAAGATTATAATGAAACTTTTGCTCATGTTGCTAAAATGAATACAATAAGAACCATTTTATATATAGCTTCATCTTATAAATGGGAAATACACCAAATGGATGTTAAAAGTGCTTTTTTAAATGGTAATCTTAATGAAGAAATTTATATGCAACAGCCTCCTGGTTTTATTAATGCTGAATCATCAAACTTAGTATGTAAATTACATAAGTCTTTATATGGTCTCAAACCAGCACCCAGGGCTAGGTATGATAAAATTGATGCTTTTTTATTGAAGAATGGTTTTAAGCGATGTATATCTGATCCAAATTTGTATGTTCAGAACTTTGGTACTAATATTATCATTGTTGTTTTATATGTAGATGATCTAATCCTCACAAGCGGCCAGCTTACATTAATTCAAAATATTAAAAGTGATATTCAAAAGCAGCTTGAAATGACTGACATTAGTTTATTGCATTATGTCTTGGGTTTTCAAATCTAGCATATGGAAGATGGTATGTTTCTATCTCAACCAGAGTATGCTACAGACATGTTGGCTCATTTCCATATGAGTGATTGTAAATCTGCTCCTACGTCATTTCAGTCTGGTGTAAAGTTAACTGTTGAATGTACCACACCACTTGTTGATGCTACTCTTTATCATCAACTTGTAGGCAGTTTGATATATTTAAATCACAACCGACCAGATCTCCCTTTTACCGTCAGTTTGGTTTCTTGGTTCATGCAGCAACCTCATGAAATTCATTAGCAGGCAGCCAAGAGGATTCTGAGATATTTACAGGGGACAATACACTATGGTGTTTTTTATTCGAGCAGTACTACAGTTTCACTCTCTGGTTACACAGATTCTGATTGGGTAGGTGATAGTTATGATCGACGATCCACTACAGGTTATGTATTTCAACTTGGTTCAGGTATGATTTCTTAATTGAGCAAGAAGGTGAAGACTCTTTCTTTATCTTCATGTGAAGCAGAATATAGAGCAGGCAAAAAAGCAACTAAAGAAGCAGTTTGGTTACGGCATGTTCTTACAGAGCTTGGTCTGGCTCCAAAATCACCCATTGCATTGAAACGTGACAATCATGGTGGAATCCAGCTTAGTTATAATCCGAAACTCCAAGACAAAGCATCTCAACCTTGATGCTCATTACATTTGTGGACTTGTGGAATATGGTATTCTTTCTCTTCAGTATTGTCCTACTGAGCAACAGGAAGCAGATATCTTCACCAAATCCTTCACTGAGATGAATTTTGTGCATCTTCATTGCTTGCTTGGAATGTGGGAAGTTGTCATCAAGGGGGAGCAGTAATGACTCCTTCCTTTCTTAGTGTTAGTATGGGCCCTTCTCCCAGCCATTATTAGGGGGTGGTGTTGAAATATATTATCTTCCTTGGAAGGTAATAATGTCTTTGTATTATGTCGAAAGTTGTCTACAATATTATGTAAAAGAGTAATACATTTAACCCATAGTTATATGGTGTTGTATTTACTTGTGTAGAGTATTTTTCCATGGTATTGTATTAAGAGATGTTATTTTGGAGAATTATATTATCCCACATGCAATATGTGAGAATAATTCCTCCTCATCTCTTTGTATATAATAGGGTCAAGTGAGTCCTACATATCATGTATTCTTGATGAAGTAGTGGTACTATTGTAACACTTTTGTACATCATCTATATTCTTTGGGGTATTTGTGTTTTGCTCTCTTGTAATATTGGAGAAGAAATTCTAGAGATAATAAAAGACTACCTTCCCGTGGACGTAACCCATTAGGGTGAACCACATATATCGGTGTTCTCTTGTCCTTTTCTTTTCCTATTCATCTTTTATGATATGTTGTTGGTTGCTTAGATAGGTTAACTAGTTTAGCTTGACTCTACTATTCTAACAATGGACACATGCATGATTGAGGCAAGGGATATTAGTCCCAAGATATGGGATAAGGCTATAAATTGTGATGCATATATACAGAACAGGGCATTCCATAAATCAATCAAAGGAAAATCTCCCTGCGAGGCATGGTTTGGCCATAAACTAAATGTCTCAAATTTCAGAATTTTTGGATCAAGAGCATGGGCTTGAATTCCATCAGAAAAGAGGAAGGCTTTGCTGCCACAAAGAAAGGAATGTATAATGGTTGGTTATGGTGAGGAAACAAATGGTTATAAGCTCTTTGACACATCCACACTCAAGAGTTTCATTGAGAGGAGTGTGCAATTCGAAGAGGAACCAATACCATATTTTGAGCTTGCACTAGGGGAATGCTCTTCTCCCCAACACCTTGATGAAGTAAGTAATGATTCAAGCTCTGTATTTTCTGATAATTCTAATAATTATATGGTTTTAGATGAAATTTTTGTATATTACTCATGTTGATTGCATGGGCAGACCCGGGTTTACTATAATCAATCAACAACACCCCTAACTCACTGGCCCTTTCAGCAACAGACCACGAAGCGATCTGAAGTCTCACCCGAAGTGAATCTAATGGGTTGGCCAAGACTCAAGTGTCTTGGACCAGGTTCTGAGCATCCTATGTCTCTTTTCTTACTCCTGTGAGTCACAAGGTCAGCTATATCTGCGCATCGCACATCCCCTTCTACTCGCAGCACTTTTAGCCTTGCGATTCTTATCCACGCGCAAGTCACACGGTTTCTTCCCGCGTCGCACGACTTCCACTTACTCAAAATATCCCCAACCTTATCGCATCTCTGCGCACCACAGGACACCCAACCTCTCCTCAACGCTAAGCCCTCAGCTCGCAGTATCGCGCACCGCAGCTCCTCTGCCAGTGCGATATCGCCTCTCTGTGATATCCTACCACTACGACTTTGCACTCTTAGCGTTGACTGTGTCACGGTGCGAAACTCTACTTCCCAGAAGTTATATTGTGAGTAAATGGTCGTTAGAAACAGACGTAAAGGAGTCTTTAAGTAGCTTACTAAAATACTTCAACTTATCTCTATCATCTTGCATTACCATGAGCTGAAAAATACATACATTCACTTACTGCAACTAACATCATATGCGTAGTAACCAGTAACAATAAGCAAGTACAATCACATTCATGCAACACATAACACGCAGATTTAATGTGGTTCACCCCCGGGATGGGAGCTACGTCCACCAAACTGTGCTTCTATTATATATCTTGAGGGAAGTTAGCACAGTCTGTTGCACTGCATATGCAGCGCGAGATCTCTTCTAGATCTTTGGCCTATTTCTATCTCTATATTGCCTTTCTTTCAATATATCCTTCCCTCTCTTTCCTCTCTATGGATGGTTACATATAGACTCAAATGACTCACAGACAAGCTAGGTGTCTGGATCGTTACAACACAGTCTGTCTGACTGACTCCCGAGTCTACTTCAAAAATAATCTACTGACCAACTAACGACTCATCCTACGAGCCAACCAACTGGCTAACTAACTGATTAGCTAACCCTTTACAATACAAAATGCAAGCTTTTATAGGCGGCCCGAAGGTCTCACCATTACAACACTGTGGGCCTGTCCCAACACTAAACCCAAACCCTAAATAGTGACAGTCGGTCCTCTCTGTCCTTGAGGTAGCCGCTTCCCGTCACACCACAGCTCTCTGCAGTCTTCCATGCTTCCCGGCACTAACCATGGGTACTATGCACCGCTTCTCTTTCTGTCCTTTGCCTTCAATGCTTGAGCCTCGTTGCTCCTTCTTCTTTATGAGGGTCACTGAGCCCTCCTGTCTTCCACCGCTGCCTTCAATGCAGTGGTTGAGATTTCTTCTCTCGGTCGCTCAGGTACCGTTGCCTTCTTGAATTTTCTATCCCAAAAGTCATGGTTTCCAGCTCTGCTCTCCAGCTGGAAATGTGCTACGGCGTCGTAGCTCTGCCTTGTCCTCGTTCCGCCAAAACTTATATCTTTCCGCCAATACTTATATCTTTCCGCCAAAACTAGCAGCTTCTTCTGTAGCTACGGGACCCTGCTCCAACAGTCCCCTAACACTTACTTGTGGCTTGTCCTCGAGCCACCTGCAACAGGCTTCTCCTGCTGCAACTTATCCTTCGCCTCCTGCGAAGTGCGCTGTAACCTGCCTTGAAGTCCTGCGACTTCATTCTTCATCTCCTCGGCGCACTGTTTCACCGAATCAAGCAATGCTTGATCAATCTTGGAGTGCTCTGTTCCTTCAATTTTCTCTCTGGCGGTCATGAATTCCTTCACCTTCTGCTCAACCACGTCAACTAATTCTGTGATTTGCTCCTGAAAGGGTTGAAGCAGGTCAGTGATGTGTAGCTCCTTTGTTCTTAACTGCTGCACCTCTTGCTGTAATTGGTTCATCTCCTTCATTTTCCTCATCTTCTGAAGAGCTTCCAGGATCTTGATTTCTTCTTTCATGGCCACTGCAGTGTTCTCTACTTGCTGTATACTCTGCTGGATCTCGACCTTCTGTGGTGGCTCATCTAACTTGGCCCATGTGTTCATCGCATTTGTTAGTAATACCCGGGCTTCGTGAATGCATGATTGTATCTGCGCAGAGGTGAGTCGAAAGGCTTCCACTCGCGCTTTTTAGTCTGTGAGGGAGGTGTCTTGTAGACGTGCCTCAAGCTCCGCGATCTGCATCTCGTGGTCTGCCTTTATCCTGGCTACTTTCTCATCCATCTTAGCTACAGTTTCTTCGAGAACCTTTGCTCTTTCTGCAACTCTTTGTAGCTTCTCTGGGGTAGGCAGTGCGAACTCGATGTTGCAGTTAGGGAGTTCTAGTGCAATATTCTGTAGTACCTAGGAGAGTTCGTGATCCTTATTCTGATATGTTTTCAACTCGTCTACCTTTTTCTGATAGCTGGTGACAAGTGCTGCGTTCTTTTGCTTTAGCTGTGCATTCTTCTGGTAAGTCGCAAGCTCTCTACTCCTGAGCTCTGCGCTTAGCTACTGTTGGATTCTGTGCAACTGATCAATGTGAACCTCTGCGAGGTTAACCTCAAGGGGTTGCTTAAACTGGACTAGTGGGTTCGCTGCTGTCACCGAGAGTCTGATACTGCCCGGTGGGATCAACACAATGTTGAGGCGATCTTTTGCCAATCTTTCCTCACGGGGTAGCGGCGGTGCTGAAGTTTCTCCAGTGGGCACCTTTACTAGTGGAGCATGTATCATGGCATCCTTCTCTATAATTGTTCGTATGTCTATGAGCTGATTTTCTACGGCGCTCTGAATCTTTTCCTGTCATTGCTTCACCTCATCAAATGAATCCTTGAGTGTATCACATGTCCTTGTTGCGATGAGTTCGTAATCATCTTCTGTTAGTGCCGTCTTCAGAGTCGGTTTTGAAGTTTTCTGTTTCTTCCTCCCCTGTGTCGCTGTGGTTTCCTGGCTTCCATCCTTTGTAGTGGGCGTTGTTGCTGATTCTTCTGGCACATCTCTTTTCTTCTTGCCTTGTGGTGGTACTTCTGTTGTTTGGTGTGCCTGGGTGTTTAGTTTGTCTTTGCCTTTTTCTGGTGGGCCTGTCTGGTCGGTCTCCATTGGCAGTGGCGTGGTATCTTTGTATTCATTTTTCCATTGGTCATCAAAACATTTGATGACATTCTCGACGTCCTACATTGTCATTCTGAACCAGCTGGGAGCCCAGTCGTCCCTTTTAGTCCTTTTAGGCCTTAGGTATATTCTATGGCTGTCCACCATAAAATTAAGCCGGTTATCATATGCATCCACAGTCTCTGTGCTGATCCTTGGTGATTGCTGGATAAGGTTTTGCAACATCAAATAATATTCATAAAATACTATTGCGTTAACCTGTTTCCTTGCTTGACTGCTGGTGTCCCATAAACTGGCATAGCGCACACCCCTGGATGTTCCTCCTGGGATCTGCGGAAACTGGCTGTTGGGCGGTTCCTTCCATGCGACGAATGCACACAGTATGAGCAGCCACGAGAAGTGGAAAGGGCGGTTGGCTTGATCTTGGGCTGCCAAAAAATCTTCCTGAAACATGTTTAATAAAAATAACGACCAATTGAACTGCTCTCCTTCGGTAACTTGTATGGCCAGATTGATCACCAATCCTGTAACTTCCTTTGGTTGGACCTTGGTAAGCAGTCTGCCTGCAAGCAGACTGGCTGTAAATCTGAGTGTCTCATTCTGTAAACTTGTGATATCATAATCCCTGCCTCCTCGTTGTAGCTGATACTTTTTAACTAATGCTGGTGGCAGTTTGGAGTCCTTGGTCTTTCCTGTTATCTGTATTTCGGGAGCTTTACCAGTTTTAGACAGGCCAGTAACACGGTGTATCAAGTCGACATTGAGGTCGATTTTGTGACCTAGCCAAAGATAGCCTCCATGTACACATGAGAGGAGGACACGCACCACAGCATTAACCTCTGCGCTACGCCCAAAATGGGGTAGTCTCAACACGTTGAGCAGACCTGACCGCTCAAGAATCTGGACATGCTGCAGGGGGATGAATTCTTCTCTACCTGTCCTTGGGTTCTTCTCGAGCACAAGATACGAATCTGGCTTGAAGTGAGGGTATGTCTTACCGTCTGCCAGGTTGTAATCGATAAATTTGACAACATCAGCATATCCTACTAAATCGCCATTTTCCTTTACTCGAGAATCTATTGGCAGTATGGGCACAGGAAGCTTACCGCTCTTGGAAAGTTTGATGTCTGGAGCACCTTCAACTCGTGGTATGAGGTAGTCCATTGAACTATGGACTTCATCTTCCCTCTCGGAACTGGATTCCTCCATGAGCTGGGAATGGCTTCTTGTCTTTGGTGCTTCTCTGGTTCGGGACGAGCTCGGCGGGTTAGCTGTAGATGGCGACGCCATAGCTCTGGTAAGGCCGTGACACTGAAATCTTCTCAAAATGTTTTCCAGCGGCTCATCCTCAGATAGGACCCACTTAGCATAAAATGGCGGATGTGCAATGGTTGCAACTTCTGAGGACCACAACACTCTGTAACAACTTAGCTCGACACAGGGAATGCTTAACACTTAATTTCCAGCGCTCGGTTTTTCTACAGGCGTAACCGTCCCAATTGAATACTTTCTACTTTTATGCCAAATACGACAATCCCGGACATAACGGTCGTCTAGACTGGGTGTGCCGGTCATATTAATTGCATGGATAAGACCACACCCGTCCTTCAATCCTCAATAAATGCTAAAATCTGATCAAATTTTCCTCGAAGCGTGTGTACAGGTGCCGGTCTCGTCAGAGATTTAGCAAATCTGGAAAATTTATTATACTGCTGCCAAATCTATGGTAGGGGATACCGGTCATTTCTTCATTAACTACCTATCAGATAGTGACTTGACTAGCCCACTGTCGGTTGCAAACTGGGTACGTGGCAGGGGGAAACATCTTATTGCTGCGATGCAACTCCGCATCACCTGCGCAAACAAACAGTGTTAAAAATATATATATATTTTTTTCGGGTGTAGACTCATTTCCGGTGCGATGCCTCCTTTCAACTACACTGGACATCTGCACCGTCATAAACTGTTCATGCTAGGGCTGAGAGGTGGGGAGGCTGTCACTATAGAGCTTAAGCCTACTGCCGTTAATCCATGTGGGCAAGAGCTCCCCGTTTAGCTGGCTGAGCTGAACGGCACCTCCTTCTGTAACTTGTTGGATCTGGTATGGTCCCAGCCAATGCGTCTTAAACTTTCCTGGGAACTTGATGAATTTGCTGTCATAGAGGAGCACTAGGTCTCCGGTCTGGAAAGTCTTATTCTTAATGTGTCTGTCATGCCAAGCTTTTTCTCGGGCCTTCTGCACTTTCTGATGGAATCCAGCGATGAACCAGTCTCATTCTAAGGCAAGCAGCTGTGCTAACCTTGCTTCGACTGTGTCTGTATCAGTCATCCCGGTAATCTGAGCGATTCTTAAACTGGGGAGAATATACTCCATAGGCATAACAGCCTCTTGTCCATATACCAAGCTGAAAGGTGTGTGTCCCGTAAGTTTCTTGCATGTGGTTCTGTATTCCCATAAGACAGCATTAACTCTGAGGTCCCAATCATTCCTCTAGCTATTACAAATCTTAGTAAGAGCATTTTCTAAAATCTTATTGAAGGCCTCTACTGTACCCTGGGGGTGGTAGGGAGTACTCTTATGGTGCTGAATCTGGAATTCTTCTGTTAATGCCTCAATAGTACTGTTCAAGAAATGTGTACCTTGATCACTCATCAAAATTACTGGGCATCCAAACCTGCTGATGATGTTTTCAAAGAGGAACTGTGCAGCTGTAGCAGCATCACAATTTCTTACTGCTGTGGCCTCTGCCCATCTGGTGAGGTACTCTGTTCCAGTGATAATATATCTCACACTAGTGCGCTTCCCTGGTGGGTTGATTGGACCCACAAAATCTATAGCCCATTTGTCAAATGCGCACAATGTGACCTACGGTCGCAGCGGCATTTCATCACGTCGCGAGGGTTTTCCTACCCTTTGGCAGATATTGCAGCATCTGCAAAAGTTCTTGGTGTCTTTGTGCAATGTAGGCCACCATAGTCCTGCCTCTAATATTTTCTGCACAGTTGGTTTTCCAGCGAAATGACCTCCTGCGGTTCCTGAACGTGCTTCTCTGATAATAGCGTCTTTTTCATGTGGCATTACACATCTGCGTAGAACTTCGTCCGGGCCTAACTTGTATAGGCATCCTGCAATGAGGGTGAAGTCTGCTGCCTTAACAACCAACTGTTTCTTTTGCTGCTTAGTAAACTCATCAGGTGCTACTCCTGTGGTGAGGAATTGAATAATGTCGGTATAGTACTCATCTGCAATCTGTATGGAAAACAACGGTGCATCTGGCAGATTGTCTTCTAGGTTACTAGGCTCTTCTCCTGAGTCTAACCGCGACAGATGATCCGGTCCTGAATTCAGTTTTCCTGGTTTCACAATGATTTCGAAATCATACTCCTGGAAGAGGAGTAACCATCTGCAGATTCTCCCCCCTAACACTGGTTTATTGACTAGGTACTTCAATGCGGAATGATCAGTAAAAATTTTAAATGAGGCGCCCAATAGATAGTGCCTGAACTTCTGCAGCGCATATACCATATCTAAGCCCTCCCTTTCTGTTGTGGTGTAGTTCTTTTCCGCTGTGGATAGCTTTCTGCTGGAATATGCGATGGGATGGTCAAGATCCCCTTCTCCTGGCTGGGTCAAGACGATTCCTAATGCAATGTCGGATGCATCCACATGTACATGGAAAGGCTTAGTCCAATCCAGAAATACTAGGATGGGTGCTGTAACCATCTTCTCCTTAAGTATGTCTAGACTCTGCTGGCATTCCTCGTTCCATAGGAATTTTACATCCTTCTTGAGCAACTTCTCCATCGGTGCTGTAATCTTTGCGTAGCCCTTGATGAACTTTCTGTAGTACCCAGTATGATCAAGTACTGTCCTCATTTGCTTGACTGAGTTGGGTGCTGGAAGGTTTACAATGATAGCGATCTTGGCGGGGTCTACCATCAAGCCTTGTCTGCAAACAATGTGACCCAACAAGATACCAAATGGTGCACAGAATATACATTTTTTCAAGTTTAGAGAAATCTGGTACTGCCTACATTTCTCTAACATCAGTCTTAGATCGCTTATGTGCTTATCGATTAACCCAAATACAGTCCAGTCATCGAAATATACTTCTAAAAACTTATGAATGTATTCTTTAAATACAGCAACTACTACTCTAGAAAATATAGCTGGTGCATTCTTAAGACCAAAGGGCATTACCGTATACTGGAACGAGCCCCATTATATTGCAAAGGTGGTCTTGGATCGGTCTTCTAGATGTATTCTGATCTGATGGTAACCTGAAAACCCATCGGTGAAGGAGTAAACCTGCTGTCCTCCCACGTTGTCTAATACTTCGTCAGTGAACGGTGTTGGAAATGGATCATGAAGTGATGCATCGTTGAGTTTGCACAGATCAACACAGATCCTGATGTCCCCTTTTGTTTTCTTCTCTTGCACTACCATAGGGCTAACCCATTCACTTTCCTCTACTGGCTCAATGATGCCTGCTGCTAGCATTTTATCAATTTCGTCCTTTACTTTTTCTTTGTAGCACGGATTCAATCTGTATGGGCGCTGCTTAACTGGTCTAGCATCCTCCTTTAATAGTATCCTCATGACTCCCAGGTCTCCAACTATTCCCTTCATCTCTATGAACTTGGTGGAAAATAGGTCCTGATAGTCATGTAACAGATCTGCAATGTGGCCGATTGTTTCATCATTCTAGTAGTCTCCAATAGATGCAAACTTAGGTTCTGCGTCTGTGCCAATATTGATCTTTTTAATCTTGATGGGCTCGGTGATTGCTGGAATCTCTAACTGTGGTCCCTCACATCACGAGTGCCTTCTGATTCAGGAATGTTGGTATTGCGAGGATCCTCATCCGCCTCCTCTGATTCTGATGCAAAATTATAGCATTCCAACGCCTCTTCTAGCTGGATAGTCCACTCAGGTTGGACTGGTACTGAGATGGTGCGCTCCTCAAAAATCTTTGTCTTGATTATGTCTAGGGCCTGAGCAACACTTGGATGTTCTGACTCAAACGCAAAGGTGAGTAGGAAGCTGTCCGTCATAAGTGACCATGTGGTTGTTCCTTTGCGCAGCTCGGTCTCTGTATACCAATTCCTTGGAATTGTGTCCAATGTGTGAATGAATCTGTGAACCCATTCATCCTTTGGAATGTTCGACCAGTTCTGTTCACATGTCTGAATGTGTACCCTGGGGTCAGTTTCTCCTGTGTATTTCTGCTGAACATACCCTCCGTCGTCAGAAAATCTGATTGCCATCAGTCTTTTTATATTATCCCATGATGCGATACTCTCTTTATGCGCATACCACCATCTTGCAGGTGTGGCTCGAACTGCAAGGTCCATAGTGGCAATCCTCTGCTCATGAGGAATTTGTTGCTCAATCTGTTCAAAAAAATCTTGGATATCCGTCAGACCATGATATGATGGAGTCTCAGTGATCTCGGCGCCAATCCATCGCAGTGACTTACTTATAAACGCACATCTGCGCATGAGATGTCGCATCGCCAACTAATATGCCCTTCTGCGGTTGGATTTATATAGTCGTTCTGGTCTACAGTCATCTGGTAGAGACTATCGATGTTATGTGCCTCTTCCTCTGCTCAGATGGGTTCAATATATCTAGGACCTTGGTAAGGATCCAGCGGTGCGATGACCCGGATCTGTGCATCCTCAAAGGTCATTTGTCGTTTCTTTAGGTCAATGACAGCTTTGCTACCAATTGCCCAATCAATACTTAATAGTGCTGGATATGGTCGACTGTCACCCATGATTTCTATAACCTCGAAGTCCACAAAAGTACGAACTCCGTCAATATCAACTGGCACCTGCGGTAGTCGACCCAATGGTGATACTCGCTGCTGATTAGCTAATCTCAGGTGGATAGGTGATAGGGCTAACTGAGGGCTACCCATCTGTTCCCATGTCTTCTTAGTTAGAACATTCACCTCTGACCCTAGATCTAAGACAACCTCATCCATTTCAAATTCACCAATCTGCGCTATGAATTTCATCTCTCTTCCTGTCCTTGTATGTCTCGTAATATTATGGACAGCGCGGTGTGCACTGCCCGAGAGAGAGGGTTGCTGATACTGATCTATCATGTGCTATAGCTCACCAACAGCTTTATCATTTCTCAGGAGTTTCAAGCAGCTGTGCAGGAAGGCTTGTACACTTCCTGTCGATTCATCCTCGTCACATCTTCCCGATGTGGTAGCCTGCTGTGCCTGCTCAGGGCTATTGCTACAAGGTACTTGCTGCGGTACACCCCTAGACGGCGGTACCTACGGTCTTGATGGTGTAAGTTCATCAAAGGAAGTCTTGGATTCATGAAAGGTCTCTTTAGTCTGTTGTAGGTTGAGTGCTGTTACTTTACTAGGAGCTCTGTGCACCCACCCCTGACTTGTGTTCTTTCCGGTCTCCTGTGATGTGCCTCTGGTGGAAGCACCGCTCCGAGTCACAATGTTAACTGCTGGTTCTGGTTCCTTAGGTTCAGCAGCAATAAGCTGGATGTTCTGGTGTGCTGTGGGCTTAGGGTCTCTGATCTTAGCTATCAATATAGGACACTCTTCTATGGTATGATCATAAGATTTGCAGTAGTTACAATTAGTAGTGGCGTTTTGACAGTCCCTAGCATAGTGTCCTGTGATTCCACAATTATAACAAGTGACTGGTCTGCGACCTTGGCCAAAACCTCCTCCTCGGCCAAAGCCTTCTCCTCATGCAAAGCCTCCTCCATGGCCTCGTCCTCTGAATCCTCCTCCACGGCCTCCATACGTCTGATCCGGCTGTGGTCCTATTGCTGGACCCTGTGTGTCTGCTCGGACTCTGTACACATCATGTGTTCTTTCTGACATGAGATCATAAGCTCAGTAGTCTTGTTGATCATGCCCGACGGATTTGTAGAAGATACAATATAGGTTTTTAGGTGTCTGTACATACTTTTGAAGCAAAGGGCATTGCTGAGGTGGATGTCCTTGTGTTTTACATATTTCACACCATGGCCCTTGTGTTCGTGGTGAGGGGTTAGGAGCCCCTGACGCTAAATATTCTGCAAAGACTAGACAGTTATCTTTACTATGGCCCTGTGCTCTACACTTTATGCACCATATGTCTTGCATAACCTCTTTCCCTTTTTTAAGTTTGTGTATCTATAACATGAGGTTGGCCAACTGGGTTTGTATAGTTGTCATGCCTGTACTGGTTTCTGCTAAAGGTGAAGCCTCTAGTTTCATTGCCATCTCCAGCGCTTCATCTTGAGTAGTAAGTTTCTGCTGCATTAGTGGCATTCTGATATGAGGGAGCAGCGCTACAATAAACCATTCCTTATGCTGCTGTGGCGCAAACTCAAAACTTACTTGGTCTATAAGAGCTTTGAATTTCTGGTCAAAGTCCCATACCGACTCTGATGGTAGCTGCTTAATATCCTTAAGCTCTGTAATGCACTGAGACTCAGACTTAGGTTTCTTAAATTCTTTAATCATGGCGTTCTTGACCTAGGCAAGCGTCTTGGGTAATGTAGTATACTTTATGTACCACGTCAAGGCTCTGTCTCTGAGTGTGGTGACCAACTGTACAAGTTTAAGGTTATCATCGTTGATTGTTTTAATGGTCCACATAGCTTCGCATAGGAACCAATGCTGTTCTGGGTCTTCTGCTCCTGTACCTTTAAAAATAGGTAGCTTCATGTTGTCTCCCATTCTATTTCTCTGTGGTGGATTCTGATTGACTGGGGTACTACCACTCAGCGGTGTAGGTGAAGGTGCTGTAGCGGGAGTAGGTACTGACTGTGAGCTACTAGATGGAGTAGCGATGGGGTTATTCTGAGTCCTCGTCTGCTTCTGTGGAGTGTAGGGGTGGTAAGGGATACCCCCCTCGGATTCTTCTGTGGTGCTAGGGATCTATTGTCTAATACTGTCTGAACTGTATTCAAATACAGGAAAACTAAAATCTACTTTATACTTCTTTCCACTACGTGTTCGTCCAATGTCATCAAAATCACTTTCAAACTCTTGTGACATTACTATCTTTACTTATTCATCTGAGACTAGATCCATTGTTCCTTTTTCATATAGTAGCATTTTAAGGGACAAGTTTAGAGATCTTAGGTACTTACCACGGTATCCTCTGAAGAAGTATCGTTCAGCTGCACTGAAGCTCTTTCTCTGGTCAACTGCAAATTCTGTAACAAAGCTTTCTAGCACACTTGTCAGCCAGAAGTCCACTGCTCTCGTAATCGGATTGTCGAGGTTCTGCACGGTCTGAATCAGCTCCGGTGTCCAGACAATGTGTCTTTTCTTTTTGAATGTGTTCTCATCTGTCAACTTGGATAACCAGTCGAAAAGATCGTTTCCATAGGTTGCAAAAAATATAGCGTGTATGTCTGAAGCGATATGCTTTTCTAACTAGGCTTTTGTGCTTAGTCTCGGACTCCTATTCTCTTTCTTGGCGAACTCCCTTAAGTCTGAATCCAGCCACTGGTGAAACTCTTCTCTGGTAGGGTGCCAATAGAACATTAAATCCCAGTCATTTAAACCGGCAACGAAACCATTTGTTGATTGCATGGGCAGACTCGGGTTTACTATAATCAATCAACAACACCCCTAACTCACTGGCCCTTTCGGCGACAGACCGCAAAGCGATCTGAAGTCTCACCCGAAGTGAATCTAATGGGTTGGCCAAGACTCAAGTGTCTTGGACCAGGTTCTGAGCATCCTACGTCTCTTTTCTTACTCCTACGAGTCACAAGGTCAGCTCTATCTGTGCATCGCACATCCCCTTCTACTCGCAGCACTTTTAGCCTTGCGATTCTTATCCACACGCAAGTCGCATGGTTTCTTCCCGCGTCACACGACTTCCACTTACTCACAATATCCCCAACCTTATCGCATCTCTGCGCACCGCGGGACACCTAACCTCTCCTCAATGCTAAGCCCTCAGCTCGCAGTATCGCGCACCGCAGCTCCTCTGCCGGTGTGATATCGCCTCTCTGCGATATCCTACCACTACGAATTTGCACTCTTAGCGTTGAATGTGTCACAGTGCGAAACTCTACTTCCCAGAAGTTATATTGTGAGTAAATGTTCGTTAGAAACAGACGTAAAGGAGTCTTTAAGTAGCTTACTAAAATACTTCAACTTATCTCTATCATCTTGCATTACCATGAGCTGAACAATACATACATTCACTTACTACAACTAACATCATATGCGTAGTAACCAGTAACAATAAGCAAGTACAATCACATTCACGCAACACATAACACGCAGATTTAACGTGGTTCACCCCCGGGATGGGAGCTACGTCCACCAAACAGTGCTTCTATTATATATCTTGAGGGAAGTTAGCACAGTCTATTACACTGCATATGCAGCGCGAGATCTCTTCTATATCTCTGGCCTATTTCTATCTCTATATTTCCTTTCTTTCAATATATCCTTCCCTCTCTTTCCTCTCTGTGGATGGTTACATACAGACTCAAATGACTCACAGACAAGCTAGGTGTCTGGATCGTTACAACACAGTTTGTCTGACTGACTCCTGAGTCTACTTCAAAAATAATCTACTGACCAACTAACGACTCATCCTACGAGCCAACCAACTGGCTAACTGACTGATTAGCTAACCCTTTACAATACAAAATGCAAGCTTTTATAGGCGGCCCGAAGGTCTCGCCATTACAACACTGTGGGCCTGTCCCAAAAGTAAACCCAAACCCTAAATAGTGACAGTCGGTCCTTTCTGTCCTTGAGGTAGCCGCTTCCCGTCACACCACAGCTCTCTGCAGTCTTCCATGCTTCCCGGCACTGACCATGGGTACTATGCACCGCTTCTCTTTCTGTCCTTCACCTTCAATGCTTGAGCCTCATTGCTCCTTCTTCTTTATGAGGGTTGCTGAGCCCTCCTGTCTTCCGCTGCTGCCTTCAATGCAGTGGTTGAGCTTTCTTCTCTCGGTCGCTCAGGTACCGTTTCCTTCTTGACTTTTCTATCCCAAAAGTCATGGTTTCCGGCTCTGCTCTCCAGCTGGAAACGTGCTACGGTGTCGTAGCTCTACCTTGTCCTCTTTCCGCCAAAACTTATATCTTTCCGCCAATACTTATATCTTTCTGCCAAAACTAGCAGCTTCTTCTGTAGCTGCGGGACCCTGCTCCAACAACTCACTATCAAGTCCCAAATGGGATGAAAAAATCATACAAGCTGTAGGGGAATTGGTAGGAAATCCCCTGGATCCTAGGAAGACAAGATCTCAAATTCACAATGCTTCCTATGCAAGTGAGAGTGATATTTTTGAGCACTGTTATATGATGATTAGATCTAATCCACAGTCATATCAGGAATATTTTCATGATCCAAGGTGGCAATCAACAATGCAAGATGAATTCAATTCTCTCCAAGAGAATGAAACATGGGAATTGGTTCCCCTTCCTCCCAAGAGGAAGCTTGTGCAATGCAAGTGGGTCTTCCAAACAAAAATTTCTATAGATGGTTCAGATTTTATGTACAAGGGAATATTGGTTTCTAAGGTGTTCTCTCAATTCCAAGGCATGGACTACACCGAAACCTTTGCACCGGTTGCAAAGATGGATTCAATAAGACTACTTCTAGCAATTGCAACTAGTAAAGGTTGGCAAGTCCACCATATGGATGTCAAGAGTGCATTCTTACATGGTGAAATATAGGAGGATATCGACATGCAACAACCTGAAATTTTCCATTAGGATCTTTCACTTGTTTTTAGGTTTAAGAAATCACTTTATGGACTCAAGCAAGCCCAATGGCTTGGTATGAAAAAATGGATAGTTTCTTGCTCTCAATTGGTTTCATTCAATGAAAATATGATCCAAATGTGTATTTGCAGCAAAATGGTATTGTATTGCAGGTTACTATACTGTATTTATATGACCTCTTAATTATAGGGATATTCAACAAGCAAATTGTATCAATCAAGGAATTCGTACATAGTGAGTTTGCAATGACAGATCTAGGATCGCTAAAACAATTTATAGGATTGGAAATTGAGAAATCTAAAAGAGGTATCATGCTTAGTCAACCTAAGTATGCTTCAAACCTGCTAATGAATTTCAATATGGACGATTCTAAGGCACCCAAGTTCCCTTTTCTCTCTGGCATAAAACTAGGTGAATTTGGTGATTCTCCTTTGGTAGATTGTACACTATACAAGAAGCTAGGTGGTAGTTTGATGTACCTTACACATACCATACCTGATTTGTATTATGTTGTAAGTGTTGTAGAAAGGTATATGCACCAGTGACATGAGCTCCATTGGAAGGAAACCAAAAATATCCTCTAATATGTCCAAGGAACAAAGAGTTTTGTGGTACACTATGCAACTAGTTCTTCACTTCAGCTAGCTAGATTTTCTGATTCAGATTGGGATGGAGATCCCACTGATAGAAAGTCCACTTCAGGTTTTGTTTTTATACTTTCTGAAGGTCCTATTTTCTAGTCTAGTAAGAAACAGCACACACTTTCTCTTTCTTCAGTAGAGGCCGAATACAGGGCAGCAGTGAATGCAACCACACAGTGTGTTTGGTTGTAAGGAATTCTTCAAGAGTTTGGTGTTGCAATTGATTCTCCTACCAACATTTGGGTGGAAAATAAAAGTGACATCAAGATATATATTGATCCAATTCAGAGGCATAGAAAAAATCACATAGATATCCATATGCAATACATCCGAGGCTTAGTGCATGACAGAGTGAATTCCTTTCAGTATTGCCCATCTACCGAGCAAACTGCTAACATATTCACCAAGAGTTTTACTGAGAAGATCTTCACTTACTTGATATATTTTCTTGGAGTGAGTGATAGATGGTGATTGCTGCTATTTTTTATAGGTTTTTAACTCCATGTCCATTCTTGAGGGGAGGTTTTGTCCCTTGAGGGTTTCCTTCTTTTCCTCATTTTACATGGACAAATAAAACTTCTGTTTGTATTGAGGTGACTTGAGCCTTTGTTTCCAAGGCCTCCCATAAAATTTTCATGATTTGTACTAATTTATGTTTAAGGGGGGGTGTTAGAATAGTAATCCACCACTTATTACCTTAGACTAGATCCTTAGCCAATTTTAATTGCATTTATGCAATGATATGCTATAGTTTGGACTTAGCGAAGTTAATCCAGCATAATAACCAGTTAATTTGTTGCTTTCACACCTACAGGATCACTCCATGTCAATCAAAATCCACATGTGTGCCCTAATTTATGACAGGTGCACTCCCATTCATTGAATTGAGAAATTTTGGTTGACTTGGAGCACTAGGGCTGTTTTTAGCCAAAATTTTGGACTCTTGGAGCATGTAATGCCCACCTTGAGCCTCCTGCTCACCTTATTTTTCACACCCACACATGCCAAGGAGTCATGATTACTCTAGCATATTTAAGCTACGTCCATACCACCATTCATGACCATTTGGGCTGCGTTGGAGTGAGTTCGTCCCACCTAGGGGGGATTGAGGCCAATTTGGCCAATTTCTCATGTACACTCAGATTTGGCTTCCAAATCCTCTCAAATTTAACCATATGTAATATATACATGTTCTAAACATATTCACATCTTAGACGGTCAAATAATATCCAGTTTATGTTCACATTGTGTATGTAAAATTGTTCCTCTTTCATGCTTTTTTGTCGGTTTTTGCAAGTAAATTGAATTTTGAGTTTCTCTTAGGATCCTATATCTTGTTGTAGATCAAAATTATAACATATTAAGTCGATTTACTTAATATAGAGGAGAATTTTATGGGAGAATGGAGACAAATATGAAAAATATTGCTAATATTATCCAAAATTCAAAGGTTACTCTCCCTACATGTAATGATGTGTTCTAGGGTACTCAAGAGGAAAAGCATAGTAAGAAATCCCATAACAGAAGTCATCAAGGATTCCCACCAAGGGGTACCCAACTTCCCAAGATTGACATGATAAATTTTGATGGAAATGATCCAATAACATGGATATTTCAAATGGATCAATTGTTTGATCTACACCAGGTACCAAATTTGCAAATGGTAACTATTGCATCATTATATTTAGAGTCTGGTAAACTTGTATGGTACTAATGGATTTGTGATCGTAAAATGGGATCTATTTTATCTTGTTCTATATTTACAAAAGAATTGATTTCACATTATGGGGATATTAATAGAAACACCTTCTTTATCCAGTTAATAAATATCAAGCAAAAAGGTCCAGTTACATAGCACATCAAGCAATTTCAGAAGCTAAGCCTTAGAGTGAAGAATATTTTAGAAGATAATTTGTTGGATCTCTTTATTGGAACCTTGAAGGATAACATTCAATATGAGTTGTGTTTCTTTGAACCACCATCACTGGAGAAGGATTTCATGATGGCAAGGAAGGTTGAAAATAAAAATATGGCGATCGATACTAGAAATACCACCTACAATGATTAAAAAGAGATTGATGTTCGTTATTATAACCCACCTCAGAGGGTAACACCTCAACAACTTGAGGAAATAAGAGAAAAAGGTCTATGCTTTAATTGTGACAAAAAGTATAGTAAGGACATAAGCATGGAGAAAATCAATTATTCTACATATATTGTGAAGAGGAAGAACCAAAAGAACAAGAACCACCACAAGGGAACACAATATAAGTGATTACTCCCACCGTATCTTTCCATGCTTCGGATGGAGTTAATACTCATCAAACTCTTAATATAGAAGGATATATCAAAAGGAAAAAGGTAACAGTCTTGATTGATTCTGGTAGTACTCATACTTTCATTCATTTTAAAGTAGCCAAAGATCTAAATTGTTTTGTATATCCAGCACCAGAATTTCAAGTAATGATTGTAGATGGAGGAACTATCAATTGTTCAAGAAAATTCCATAATATCAATCTTAACATGCAGTATATGTGTTGAATAGTCCAATTATTTTTATCCCAATGGGTGGTTTTGATGTTGTATTAGGGATTCAATGGTTACAATCATTGGGAACAATGTCTTTTAATTTTTAGAAGATTTTCATGAAATGTTTCCTAGGAAGGAAAGGAATTTGTGTTGAATGGTATCATAGGGAAATAAGGCACGACTGAATCTAATGGTATGAAAAAATTGTTAAAAACAAGGTGTAACTCCATAGTTATTCTCACTAGATGTTTAAACATACAAGGCTCATATTTCCCCAGATATCCAAAGGGTCCTTAATAAGAATTCTAAGGTATTTGAATATATTCCCAAAATTCTTCCACCTCTTCGAGATTTGGACCATGTTATTTACTTAATTCCAGGAAGTGCTTCTTCTAGCACCAGACCTTACAAATTACCCTATGGACAGAAAAATGAAATGGAGCACGTGATTGAATAAATGTTAGTGGCTGGAATAACTAGGCCTAGCCAAATTTCTTACCTAACACCAGTGGTAATGGTACACATGAAGTATGTATCATATTATAGGGATATTTCTATCCCTTTTAATGCAAGTACAATAGCTGCGTCCTCCATGGAAACAGTGCAGAAGTTACATGGAAACTGGATGATTATTGTAAGCAATATAGATCCAATTTTCACTAGAAAATGTTGGACTAAGTTATTTTATTGTTTGGGTACCCAGTTGGCTCATAGTTCATCTTATCATCCATAGTCTAATGGGAAAACTGATATAGTGAACAAATGTTTGGAAGCCTATCTTCGTTGCTTTGCAATTGATAAATAAACATAGTGGGTGGAATAGTTGTCTTAGGTGGAATGGTGGTACAATACTTATTTTCGTACATCATAAAAAATCTCTCCATTTATCGCACTTTATGGGTACCAACCTCCATCTATCACATCTCCATTAAAAGGAAAATTTAAAGTTCAATCTATTATAGATCGCATAGAACACCAACAAGAAGTTATCCAATACTTAAGGACACATGGCTATGTCTAAAAATAGTATGAAACAACAAATAGATCAACATCGCAGTGAAAGGATTTTTGAATAAGAAAAATAAATATGGGAACCTAGACAAATCATTGAAGGAAAAAACAAATAGCTACAAAATTGGGATATTACTGAGTATCTCATCAAGTCGAAGAAATTACAGTTTCCTATTCGAAATGGGAAGATGATTCCTTCATACATAAGCATCTACAACTAACCAAGTGTTAAGGACAACAATTTTCTGAAGGGGAAGGGAATGTTGGGCACATTTCCCCCTATAGTGTGGCACATTATATTAGTCTTGATGTCAGATTTGTTCTATTAGTGGTAATTTTCATTAGTATTATTATATTAGTTATATCATCTTGGGTCCATTAGTCGTAATTATACCTCTTTGTCTCCTATATATAGGAAGGATACCCTTTCATTTGAATCATGTATCTTGTCTTGTATTGTGTACTTAGTACATAGTATAATGAGGTTTTTCCCCTTGAATAGGAATTCTATTCATCTTTTTTCGTCATTACTAAGTCGTGGATTAGTCTTTATGGTCTAATTGTACTCTTTTGGGTAATTCGTTGCATAACAACCAAGCTAGAAAACTATTGAGAAACCCCAATAGTATGTTATAATTTGTCCTATATGCATAATATTAATCCTAGAATCAATTTATGTTATTTAGTTACATAGATTAAATGGAAAATAAACAAATGAAGAAGAGGTCTCCAAAACCCGGATACCAAAGTTCAATAGTTGCAGAGCAACTTGTCAAGAAAACCTATAGCTATTGTAGAATTTTAGATGATGCATTGGCACATTTTCACCTTAGCTTACCAATCCTAGGGAACTACAACACAATCCATAATCAAATACAAACATAATAGAATACACAATAGAAACATAAAGTCTCATTTTTTCAAAACATAAAGTCATTTCAAATTTCAAATTTTTAAATCTTTGGTTGAAAATGAGTCTGGTAAGAAGATTAAGACTTTAAGATCAGATAATGGGGGGGGATTTGTTAAGAATGAATTTGAAGCATTTTTATCCAAACATGGTATTCAACATCAAAATATTGTACCTTACATACCTCAACAAAATGGTGTTGCTAAAAGGAAAAACAGAACTTTAGTTGAAATGGCTAGATGTATCATTTTATTCTAAAGGATTACATAAAAACATTTGTGCTAAAGCTGTAAGTTGTGCAAACTTTATTTTAAATTGAGTTCCTACAAAAGTAGTTAGGCATGTTACCCCCGAGGAAAAATGGAATGGTAGAAAACCTAATATTAGTAACTTTAAGGTGTTTGGTTGTGAATGTTTGGCTCATATTCCTAACGATAAATGGAAAAAGTTAGATCCCAAGTCTCACAAATGTATATTCATTGGTTAATCTAAGGATTCTAAGGCATACAGGTTATTTGATACCTTTACTAAGAGTGTTATCATCTGAAGGGATGTTCACTTTGATGAAGTATCTTCACCACTTGAGTCTGTTGAACCTCATGTTACACTGAATATCCCATTGTCTCTTGTTACTCCTATCTCGGATTCTTCTTTTAGTTCTGTGCATGTTGTTGATCCTAGTTCACCCTCTTCTTCAAGTATTCCACCTAAATGTACTGAATCTGAAGAAACTTCAGTTTCCTCTAACCTTCCTATTTGGGCCCGAAAAACTCTTGAATCTCTTCTGACCCTCATAGAACTAGATCTAACTTTGCCCTTATGACCAAAATTATGGCCACAGATGATCCTACCTCTTATGCTCAAGATCAAGGTAAACCTCAATGGGAACAAGCTATTACTGTTGAGTATGAGTCTCTTATGAAGGAAAAGACTTGGTTTCTTGTTCCTCTTTCTGTTGGTAAGAATTTAGTTGGTTGTAAACGGGTTTATAAAACTAAGTTCAATGCAGAAGGAAATATTGAAAAGTATTAATCTAGTTTAGTTGCAAAAGGCTTTAATCAACTTGAAGGTATAGATTATAATGAAACTTTTGCTCATGTTGCTAAAATGAATACAATAAGAACCATTTTATCTATAGCTTCATATTATAAAGGGAAATACACCAAATGGATGTTAAAAGTGTTTTTTTAAATGGTGATCTTAATGAATAAATTTATATGCAACAGCCTCCTGGTTTTTTTTTTCCAAGGAAAAAAAGCGTAATTTCATTCATCTTTTGAGATCAAAATTACATTCTTAATGTTCACTTATAAGTGACTTTCTGAAGACCAAAAATTGGTACTAAGAGAGGGACTAAAGTATCTCCGGATAGGGGATTTCTACATGTGCATACGCAGATGCATTTCCATGAGGATATGTTCAAAGACAATGAGCTGTTTCACAAAACATCAAAAATATGGTGCTATTTTACACAGCCAGGTTCACAATCAACATCTGAGCCATCTGAAAAATAAGACATTTAGATACAGTCTATCATAATGATATATAATATCGAGCGATATATCCATATCGTTTTCAAGAATATGATCAAGGTAAAAAACAAGAGCTATAGTCTGAGGATAGACAGCAGCCGCGATCTGTTCATTCAGCCGAGGTTCAAAAAAGATCAATGAACGGCCTGTGATAAAAGGCCTGCTATCTACCATTTACCATTTCTTTCACCAACCAAATGCCTTCTGCCAGCTGGAGCCCTTCCTTGGAAGCTTTGTCCGCTTCTTTGTTGTTTTCCCTGTAGACATGCCTGCAAGTGAAAGTATTAAGTCACTGAAGCAGCTGTCGAATAGATAAAATAACATGTGCAAGTCTCATGTGCCTGCACTCCTGGGTAAGATTGATCCAGTTTATTACATTCATAGAGTCTCCCATAATATTTAGAACAATACAACCTTTCTCTAAGGAGAACATCAGAAGTAGTTTAAGGCTGAATAACTCAGCATAGTTATTTGTGCCCCCCCGAGTCCCATAGACAAAACATAAAAATGGTTTTCAAATAAGTGAAGAACAGCACCTCCACCGCACATATTGTTCTATGCTGCCCCATCAAAGAATGCCCACGGAGAAGATCTGTCTATATTCACTTCTAATAGCCTTCGTTCTCTGGCAGCCCTTATGCAAACAGGAAAAGAATTGTAAAATCCCGCAGCCATCATCCCAGTTATCGCCGGCGTACTTGGTAAATCCTTGAAGATTGCCTTGTTACGTGCAATCCAAATTCCCCAGATGACCAGCAGTGGCAGCATTTTTAGTTGCTTTTGTGGAGTCCTTCTCCACCAGGAATCCCAAGCACTCCCAATTGTGTCCCCTTCCCACTGACAATTGACCCCGATCACCGAAGAGACTTCCTTCCAAACTTCATTAGAGAAGCAGCAAGATAAGAACAAATGGTAATTGGTTTCCATTTCTTTTTTACACAAGACACACCAGCCCGGCCCTTGAAAGGATCGTTTTTGAAGCACCTCCCACATAGGTACTTTGTTATTTAGCACGCACCACATAAACAGTTTGTTTTTTGCAGGGCATTTAAGCTTCCACAATGGCTTCCACCACCAGACTTCATCCCTATTTTCCACTTCTACACTTAGAGATAAATACCCTACCTTTGGAGAATAAGCACCCCCCGGATCTGCATCCCATACCAGAGTATCTTCTTGTTCAGAGAGTACATTATGAGCTCGAACCAGTTCCCTAATGAAACCCTCCATCAATCCAGTACCCCTTTCTCCCAGCCCTAAAGAGTTTGCCCTTCTCCAGAGTTGATTCCAAGGTTCATCTAGCCTTGGAATAGCTAGCTGATTAAGAGAAGTAATCCCAACATGACCAAGCTCCTCTATAACATCGGGAGGGAGTAAGTGCTGTTGTGAACTACCCATCCAAGGATCCCTACCGATTAGAAAATTTTCTCCATTTCCAACATCCCATGCTAAATTGTTCTCAATCAAGGGGAAGGAATTGACAATCGCTTTCCAAATCACTGATCCACCAGAGTGTGATTTCCTGGGATTTCTGATCCAGTCTAATAAGCTCTCATGTGGGATGTATTTCATCTTTAACACCCTAGTCCACAGGCTGCTAGTTTTCACCAACCTCCAGCCTCCCTTAGCTGCCAAGGCTTTAGAAAATAAAAAGATGTCCTTTAAACCCCAACCTCCGAGACCTTTTGGTTTTTCAATCCTTTTCCAATTCACCCAGGGAGTAGTTTGTTCTTCCTTTTTTCCTCTCCAAAGAAATCAGAAGCAGATCTTCCTTATCCTTTCAAGAATTCCTTTCGGAATCCAGGAGAGGGACATCCAATATACCGGGATTGCCTCCAATACAGCTTTCACCAGAACT
>LPNX010724776.1:89268-185145 GCA_001517045.1 Pseudotsuga menziesii
TGATACCCTCAGCCACCAGAATAAAAAGGAGCGGAGACAAAGGACACCCTTGTCTTAATCCTCTTTCAGCATGAAAGAAAGGAGAGGCGGCTCCATTAATCAGCACAGAGAAAGAAACCGTAGTTATACAAGACATAATCCAGTGAATGAAACTGATGCCAAAACCCAGGTGTGTTAAAAGCAGCCTTATATAAAGCCAGCTAACTCTGTCATAGGCCTTAGAAAGGTCAATTTTTAGAATAGCCCCCTTTAGTCTTCTGGTCTTTAAGCTATGAAGGCCTTCCTGCGCTACACCAATTGCCTTGTGGATCTGACGACCTTCCAGAAAACCAAATTGTTCAGCAGAGACATGAGCTGAAAGAATAGCTTTCAATCTTTGAGCAATTACCTTTGAGATTATCTTATAGATGCAGTTACAAAGCGAAATAGGCCTGAATTCGTTGAGGGAAGTTGCATTATCAGTCTTCATAATGAGAGCAATGAAAGTAGAGTTGAAACTAGCCGGAATCCACCCAGCCGACCTTGAATCTTCTACAACCTGCAAAAGGTCCCTCCCTAGGATCTCAAAGAGTTCCAGAAAGAACTCGATCGTCCAACCATCAGGTCCAGGGCTTTTATCTTTCTGGAAACTGCCCAACACCTCCTTAAGCTCTTCTTCCGATACTTCCTTCATAAGATCCCTATTTCCCCCCTCATCCAAAAAACGTGGGAACATCAGAGCCGTTCTAATTACCTCTGCTATGGAAGCCTGCGGAGGAGCTTTAAACATAAGCTGAAAGTGTCTGACCCCACAGCTGGCCTTATCTTCAAAGGATACATGGGAACCCTCCTCATCCTGTAGGCTCCAAATAGTATTTGCCACCTTCCTTCCTCTTGCATAAGCATGAAAAAACTTAGTGTTTTCATCCCCGCACTCCAACCAAATGGCCCTGCTTTTAAGTCTCCATGCTTCCTCCTTTTCTAACAACAGAGTATTTCTTCTTCCCTCCATCCTAGACAATGCCTCCTTGGACTCTTGAGTTAGAAAACCACCACCTTCACCTTCATAAATCTGCAGAAGATCTGCTTCAACTTTCTTTAATTCCACTTCATCTCTGATTCTCTTAGCAACTGCCCATTCCTTGATATGTACTTTAAGTCTTTTGATATTATCTGCAAACTGGATCGCAGCTGATCTATCATTTTCCCCCCTGATAGGGTTCCAATAAGATAAAAAAATATTTCTGAAAGACTCATCCTGAAGCCATACCTTGTTAAATTTTAAGGGACTCGGACGGTTGTGTGGCCCCTTTTTTATTTCAAATAAAATAGGAAAGTGGTCAGACAGGCCCCCACTGCCCACCCATTGTCTAACTAAAAAAAATCTGTCCACCAGCTGCTCTGCTACCAAAAAACGATCGATTCGTTTCGCCACCCTCGCATCCCCACTCCGGTTGTTTCTCCAGGTCGGTTTTAGCTTAGCAGGCTCAATATCCAACAGCCCCTTCTCCATCAATTTCTGAACAAAAAACCTTGCCAAAGAATCTACCTGGGAATGAGGCCCCCATATCTCACTATGCCCCAACGAAAAATTTAAATCTCCACCCAGCACTACCGAATCTCCATTCACTAGAGTACTTTGAAAAAGAGAGTTCCAAAATGGGACTCGATTAAGAAATGGTCCATAAACATTGACCACAGAAAGAGGAATCCCCAAGTCTTCAGAGAATACTTCAATACCCAACATGGCCTCTGTACCCCATGCATTAATCAACTTAACACAACAGTTTTTCCATCCCACCGCCAATTCCCCAGAACGACCTTTAGCATCCACATTCACAAAAGACCACCCTGGTAGCCAAATTTCCAGCCTTTCCCGAATCACCTCCCCTTCTCCCATAGTCTCTTGCAGCATAATCACATCCGGGTGTTCAAGAGTAAGCACCTTGATGAAGGCTAGTTTCTTGCCAGGCCCAGCCAGCCCTCTACAATTAAAAGACAGAATCTTCATAATCGACCTTTGTTCTTGGCCTGCTCTGCTCTAAGGGCCTTTTCAATTGAAATTTGTTTTCCTCCCAGGAGGTCCTCCTTGGCTCTAGATTGAGCTTTGGAAAGATTTGTCTTTCTACCCCGTCCTCTTCTCACTGAAGCTGAATTTTTCCCCAACCCAAGCAAAGGCTTCTGACTAGATCTTAAGAAATAACTTGAATCTGCAGGGTCTGAAGGGGAGAGGCAAGACTCCTCAATAAGAGAAACAGGGTCTGGATCAGGTTCAAAAGAGGATAGATCAGTTACGGCAGGAAGGGAAACAGGTTCGGTAACCAAAGGAACCACAACATCTTGTGTACCCACCCCCCGAACAGCTTCAACATTAACACGATGAACAGGGATAGACAAGGGAAAACCATGTTGTCCCGAGAGGGAGAGCTTTCTCAGACCTTCAATCCAATCGTACCCAAGAAAAGAGACATTATTCAAAAACAAATTAACATTTCACAGGTGGGGGATAGTATCAGTACCAGGATCAGGAAGATCCCCTTCAGCTGAACCATGAAGCGATAAAGAGACTGGAGCTGGCATATCTCTAGGACCTTCGGCCATTAAATCATCAGGAAAGTTCAAGTCTTCTGAGGACGGGTCACTACCAATGTCTTATGCAAATGTCTGGGCCGAACCCGAGGAGGCTGTAATCTTCTCCGAAGGGCCTTTGCATGCCGCCCCTGAACCATTCCTTCTATTTCCTTTCGGATTCCTCCCTGGCAAAGTGCATGCTGAAACCGGATGACCATAAACATGACAGCGTCTGCACCGGAATGGAACATTTTCATAATCCAGAATTTGGGGGATGATCACCGGTCCCCAATCCAAGTTAATCGATTCTGCCAGACCCTCCCTTAGATTAATATTTACCAAAATCCTCGCTACCTTCATCACCTTGGTTTCAATGAAGGAGAGGTCTGCCCCCAGAAAAGTTCCAAGGATATCACCTATCCTTTTGAAATGGTACATATCCCAAAAGTGCAAAGGAAGAGCAGGCAACCTGACCCAAATTGGTAAAACATCAACCCTTTCTCTGCTTGCATCGAAAAGTGGACTCCATGGCTTCAGGAGAATAGGGGAATGGTCAATATGCCAACACTGGGACTGGATCCATCGTAAGTCCTCCTCTTTCTCCATATTAACCGCGAACCAGCCTCTGTTTAGCTCCCTGAACTCCGGCGCATATCCGAGCTGATTACCCCATGACGCCGCGGCCCACTCCTGGAGTGTTTTTTGAGCAAAATTCCTGCCCACGGCTCTACCAACCAAGGTGCACTGTGCCATCTTCAATACGCTATCCCAAGCAAGATCTTCGCCCACTGCATAATTCCGAACCACTTTCTTTTTTATCCAATTCTTTCGACGCTTCTTAGAGGAACCATTATGCACTCTCCTCCCGTCACAGTCGCCCGGATCCCCTGAACCATCACCTGAAAAATCCCTTCTTGGTGACTCAAACCCTCACTGTTCAGCTACATCCAGAGGCGCCCTCCTTTCTTCCTCTGAATTGTCTCTGCTCAAAATCTTTCCTTGTAAGACCTGACCAGCCTCCCCTTCGGATGGCACCTCTGCAGCACTCTTCACAACCTTGAACCTGTCTAGAAAGTATGAAGCCGAAAAACCTGTCTTCCAGTTGGAGAATAAACCCGAATCCCTCCGGCTCGAAGACCCCAACAAAACTTCCGGCCGATGGGAAAAAGACTTCACCAGTGGGGCTACCGATAGAAGCTCCGACGAAAGAACAAGAAAGTCAGATGGGGACATAACTGCCTCCACCTCCATAAAACCCTCTGCACCCACAAAAGCCTGACCCGGTCTTGGGAATTCCACTAGTTGCTCCAAAAACCATCCACCTGGCATCTCCCAGATGTCAGTGCTTTCCAGTCTGTCACTGGAATAATCTACCACGTCCAAATCCTCCATTAAACCAGGGAAGAAAACCGTAACAGTCAAGAAACTCTCAAACAGCCACAAGTCTTGAAACCCTACCACTCCACCATCACAGATTGAGATAACCCTAGACCGACTTCTCCATGGTAGACTTCTAACATGTGCAAACAATCCAACAGCCTCCTGGTTTTATTAATGTTGAATCATCAAATTTAGTATGTAAATTACATAAGTCTTTATATGGTCTCAAACAAGCACCTAGGGCTTGGTATGGTAAAATTGATGCATATTTATTGAAGAATGGTTTTAAGCGATGTATATCTGATCCAAATTTGTATGTTTAGAACTTTGGTACTAATATTCTCATTGTTGTTTTATATGTAGATGATCTAATCATCACAAGAAGCCATCTTACATTAATTCAAAATATAAAAAGTGATCTTCAAAAGCAGTTTGAAATGACTGACCTTAGTTTATTGCATTATTTCTTGGGTCTTCAAATATGGCATATGGAAGACGGTATGTTTCTCTCTCAACCGGAGTATGCTACAGACCTGTTGGCTCGTTTCCATATGAGTGATTGTAAATCTGCTCCTATGCCATTTCAGTCTGGTGTAAAGTTAACTGTTGAGTGTACCACACCGCTTGTTGATGCTACTCTTTATCTTCAACTTGTAGGTAGTTTTATATTTAACTCAGAACCGACCAGATCTCTCTTTTGCCATCAGTTTGGTTTCTCAGTTCATGCAGCAACCTCATGAAAGTCATTGGCAGGAAGCCAAGAGGATTCTGAGATATTTACAGGGGACATTACACTATGGTGTTTTTTATTCGAGCAGTACTATAGTTTCACTCTTTGGTTACACATATTCTGATTGGGCAGGTTATAGTTCCGATCGATGGTCCACTGCAGGTTATGTATTTCAACTTGGTTCAAGTCTGATTTCTTGGTCGAGAAAGAAGTTGAAGACTCTTTCTTTATCTTCATGTGAAGTAGAATATAGAGCATCCAAAAAATCAATTAAAGAAGCAGTTTGGTTATAGCATGTTCTTACAGAGCTTGGTCTGGCTCTGAAATCATCCACTGCGTTGAAATGTGACAATCAGGGTGCAATCTAGCTTGCTTATAATTCGACACTCCAAGACAAAGCATCTCAACCTTGATGCTCATTACATTCACAGACTTGTGACATATGGTATTCTTTCTCTTCAGTATTGTCCTACCGAGCAATAGGAAGCATATATCTTCACCAAATCCTTCACCGAGGTGAAGTTTGTGCATCTTCATTCCTTGCTTGGAATGCGGGAAGTTGTCATCAAGGGGGAGGAGTAATGACTCCTTCCTTCCTTAGTGTTAGTATAGGCCCTTCTCCCAGGAATTATTAAGGGGGGGTGTTGGAATATATTATATTCCTTGGAAGGTAATAATGTCTTTGTATTATGTCAGAAGTTGTCTACAATCTTATGTAAAAGAGTAATACATTTAACCCATAGTTATATGGTGTTGTATTTACTTGTGTAGAGTATTTGTCCATGGTATTGTATTAAGAGATGTTATTTTGGAGAATTATATTATCCCACATGCAATATGTGAGAGTAATTCCTCCTCATCTCTTAGTATATAATAGGGTCAAGTGAGTCTCTACATATCATGTATTCTTGATGTAGTATACTATTGTGACGCTTTTGTACATCATCTATATTCTTTGGGGTATTTGTGTTTTGCTCTCTTGTAAGATTGGAGAAGACATTCTGGAGATAATAAAAGACTACCTTCCCATGGATGTAACCCATTAGGGTGAACCACGTATATCATTGTTCTCTTGTCCTTTTCTTTTCCTATTCATCTTTTATGATATGTTGTTGGTTGCGTAGATAGGTTAACTAGTTTAGCTTGACTGTACTATTCTAACAATGGACACATGCATGATTGAGGAAAGGGATATTAGTCCCAAGATATGTGATAAGGATATCAATTTTGATGCATATATATAGAGTAGGGAATTCCATAAATCAGTCAAAGGAAAATCTCCCTGTGAGCCATGGTTTGGCCATAAACTAAATGTCTCAAATTTCAGAATTTTTAGATCAAGAGCATGGGCTCGAATTCCATCGGAAAAGAGGAAGGCTTTCTATCCATAGAGAAAGGAATGTATAATGGTTGGTTATGGTAAGGACACAAAGGTTTATAAGATCTTTGACACATCCACACTCAATAGTTTCATTGAGAGGAGTGTGCAATTCGAAGAGGAACCAATACTGTATTTTGAGCTTGCACCAGGGGAATGCTCTTCTCCCCAACACCTTGATGAAGTAAGTAATGATTCAAGCTCTATATTTTCTGATAATTCTGATAATTATATTGTTTTAGATGAATTTTTTGTACATTACTCACCATCAAGGCCCAAATGGGATGAAAAAATCATACAAGCTGGAGGGGAATTGGCAGGAAATCCCCTGGATCCTAGGAAGACAAGATCTCAAATTCACAATGCTTCCTATGCAAGTGAGAGTGATCTTGTTGAGCATTGTTATATGATGATTGGATATTATCCACAGTCATATCATAAATATTTTCATGATCCAAGGTGGCAATCAACAATGCAAGATAAATTCAATTCTCTCCAAGAGAATGAAACATGGGAATTGGTTCCCCTTCCTCCCAAGAGGAAGTTTGTGCAATGCAAGTGGGTCTTCGAACAAAAATTTCTGCAGATGGTCCAGATGTTATGTACAAAGGAATATTAGTTTCTAAGTTCTACTCTCAATTCCAAGGCATGTACTACACCGAAACCCTTGTACCGGTTGCAAAGATGGATTCAATAAGACTACTTCTAGCAATCACAACTAGTAAAGGTTGGCAAGTCCACCATATGGATGTCAAGAGTGCATTCTTACACAGTGAACCACAGGAGGATATATACATGCAGCAACCTGAAAGTTTCCATTAGGATCTTTCACTTGTTTTAAGGTTTAAGAAATCACTTTATGGACTCAAGCAAGCCCAATGGCTTGGTATGAAAAAATGGATAGTTTCTTTCTCTCAATTGTTTTCATTCGATGAAAATATGATAAAAATGTGTATTTGCAGCAAAATGGTGTTGTATTGCAGTTTATTGTACTATATTTAGATTACCTCTTAATTATAGGGATATTCAACAACCAAATTGTATCGATCAAGGCATTCGTACACAGTGAGTTTGCAATGGTAGATCTAGGATTGCTAAAACAATTTATAGGATTGGAAATTGAGCAATCTAAAAGAGGCATCATGATTAGTCAACCTAAGTATGATTCAAACCTGCTAATAAATTTCAATATGGATGATTCTAAGGCACCCAAGTTCCCTTTTCTTTCTGGCATACAACTAGGTGAATTTGGTGATTCTCCTTTGGTAGATTGTACACTGTACAAGAAGCTAGGTGGTAGTTTGATGTACCTTACACATACCATACCTGATTTTTCTTATGTTGTAAGTGTTATATAAAGGTATATGCACCAGCCACATGAGCTCCATTGGAAGGAAACCAAAAATATCCTCCAATATGTCCAAGGAACAAAGAGTTTTGGGGTACACTATGCAGCTAGTTCTTCACTTCAACTAGCTGGATTTTCTGATTTAGATTGGGATGGAGATCCCACTGATAGAAAGTCCACTTCAGGTTTTGTTTTAATACTTGCTGAAGGTCCTATTTTCTAGTCTAGTAAGAAACAACACACAATTTCTCTTTATTTAGCAGAGGCCGAATACAGGGCAGCAGTGAATGCAGCCACACAGTGTGTTTGGTTGCAAGGAATTCTTGAAGAGTTTGGTGTTGCAATTGATTCTCCTACCAACATTTGGGTGGAAAATAAAAGTGACATCAATATATATATTGATCCAATTCAGAGGCATAGAAAAAATCACATAGATATCCATATGCACTACATCCGGGTCTTAGTGCACGACAGAGTGAATTCCTTTCAGTATTGCCCATCTACCGAGCAAACTGCTAACATATTCACCAAGAGTTTTACTGAGAAGACCTTCACTTACTTGATATATTTTCTTGGAGTGAGTGATGGATGGTGCTTGCTGCTATTTTTTGTAGGTTTTTAACCCCATGTCCATTCTTGAGGGGAGGTTTTGTCCCTTGAGGTTTTCCTTCTTTTCCTCATTTTACATGGACAAATAAAACTTCTGTTTGTATTGAGGTGACTTGAGCCTTTGTTTCCAAGGCCTCCCATAAAATTTTCATGATTTGTACTAATTTATGTTTAAGGGGGGGTGTTAGAATAGTAATCCACCACTTATTACCTTAGTCTAAATCCTTAGCCAATTTTAATTGCATTTATGCAATGATATGTTATAGTTTGGACTTAGGGAAGTTAATCCAGCATAATAACCAGTTAATTTGTTGCTTTCACACCTACAGGAGCACTCCATCTCAATCAAAATCCACATTTTTTCCCTCATTTATGATAGGTGCACTCCCATTCATTGAATTAAGGAATTTTGTTTGACTTGGAGCGCTAGGGCTATTTTTAGCCAAAATTTTGGACTGTTGGAGCATTTAATGCCCACCTTGAGCCTCCTACTCACCTTATTTTTCACACCCAGGCATGCCAAGGAGTCATGATTTCTCTAGAACACTTCAGCTACATCCATACCACCATTTGTGACCATTTGGGCTGAGTTGGAGTGAGTTCGACCCACCTAGGGGGGATTGATGCCAATTTGGCCAATTTCTCATGTACACTCAGATTTGGCTTTCAAATCCTCTCAAATTTAACCATATGTAATATATACTTGTTCTAAACATATTCACATATTATATGGTCAAATAATATCCATTTTATGTTCACACTGTGTATGTAAAATTGTTCCTCTTTCATGCTTTTTTATCACTTTTTGCAAGTAAATTGAATTTTCAGTTTCTCTTAGGATCCTATTTCTTGTTGTAGATCAAAATTCTCACAAACGAAGTTGATTTACTTAATATAGAGGAGAAATTGATGGGACAATGGATATAAATATGAAAAATATTGCTAATATCATCCAAAATTCAAAGGTTACTCTCCCTACATGTAATTATGTGTTCCAGGGTACTCAAGAGGACAAGGATAATAAGATATCCCATAACGGAACTCATCAAGGATTCCCACCAAGGGGTACCCAACTTCCCAAGATTGACATGATAAATTTAGATGGAAATGATCAAATAACATGGATATTTCAAATGGATCAATTGTTTGATCTAGACTAGGTACCAACTTTGCAAATGGTAACTATTGCACCATTATATTTAGAGCATGATAAACTTGTATGGTACCAATGGCTTTGTGATCGTAAAATGGGATCCATTTTATCTTGTTCTATATTCACAAAATAATTGATTTCACATTATGGGGATATTAATAGAAACACCTTCTTTATCCAGTTAATAAGTATCAAGCATAAAGGTCCAGTTACATAGCACATCAAGCAATTTCAGAAGCTAAGCCTTAGAGTGAAGAATATTTTAGAAGATAATTTGTTGGATCTCTTTATTGGAACCTTGAAGGATAACATTCAATATGAGTTGTGTTTCTTTGAACCACCATCACTGGAGAAGGATTTCATGATGGCAAGGAAGGTTGAAAATAAAAATATGGTGATCGATACTAGAAATACCACCTACAACGATTGAAAAGAGATTGATGTTCATTATTCTAACCCACCTCAAAGGGTAACACCTCAACAACTTGAGGAAATAAGAGTAAAAGGTATTTGCTTTAATTGTGACAAAAAGTATAGTAAGGACATAAGCATGGAGAAAATCAATTGTTCTACATATATTGTGAAGAGGAAGAACCAAAAGAACAGGAACCACCACAAGGGAACACAATATAAGTGATTACTCCCACCGTATCTTTCCATGCTTCAGATGGAGTTAACACTCATCAAAATCTTAATATAGAAGGGTATATCAAAAGGAAAAAGGTAACAGTCTTGATTGATTCTGGTAGTACTCATACTTTCATTCATTGTAAATTAGCCAAAGATCTCAATTGTTTTGTATATCCAGCACCAAAATTTAAAGTAATGATTGTAGATGGAGGAACCATCAATTGTTCAAGGAAATTCCATAATATCAATCTTAACATGCGGTATATGTATTGAATAGTCCAATTATTTTTATCCCAATGGGTGGTTTTGATGTTGTATTAGGGATTCAATGGTTACAATCATTGGGAACAATGTCTTTTAAGTTTTAGAAGATTTTCAAGAAATGTTTCCTGGGAAGGAAAATAATTTGTGTTAAATGGTATCATAGGGAAATAAGGCAAGGCAGCCGACTCTAATGGTATGAAAAAATTATTAAAAACAAGGTGTAACTCCATAGTTATTCTCACTAGATGTTCAAACATATAAGGCTCATATTTCCCCATATATCCAAAGGGTCCTTAATAAGAATTCTAAGGTATTTGAAGATATTCCAAAAATTCTTCCACCTGTTCAAGATTTGGACCATGTTATTTACTTAATTCCAGGAAATGCTTCTTCTGGCACCAGCCCTTACAAATTACACTATGGATAGAAGAATGAAATGGAACACGTGATTGAATAAATGTTAGTGGCTGGAATAACTAGGCCTAGCCAAATTTATTACCCAACACCAGTGGTAATGGTACACATGAAGTATGTATCATATTATAAAGAATTTTCTATCCCTTTTAATGCAAGTACAATAGCTGCCTCCTCCATGGAAACAGTACAGAAGTTACATGGAAACTGGATGATTATTGTAACCAATATAGATCCAATTTTCACTAGAAAATGTTGTGACTAGGTTATTTTATTGTTTGGGTACCCAGTTGGCTCATAGTTCATCTTATCATCCACGGTCTAATGGGAAAACTGATATAGTGAACAAATGTTTGGAAGCCTATCTTCATTGCTTTGGAATTGATATATAAACACATTGGGTGGAATAGTTGTCTTTGGTAGAATGGTGGTACAATACTTATTTTCATACATCATAAAAAATCTCTCTATTTACGGCACTTTATGGGTACCAACCTCCATCTATCACATCTCCATTAAAAGGAAAATTTAAATTTCAAGCTATTATATATCGCATAGAACACCAACAAGAAGTTATCCAATACTTAAGGACACATGGCTATGTCTAAAAATAGTATGAAACAACAGACAGATCAACATCGTAGTGAAAGGATTTTTGAAGAAGAAAAAAATATGGGAACCTAGACAAATCATTGAAGCAAAAAACAAATAGCTACGAAATTGGGATATTACTGAGTACCTCATCAAGTGGAATAAATTACAGTTTCCTATTCGAAATGGGAAGATGATTCCTTCATACATAAGCATCTACAACTAACCAAGTGTTGAGGACAACAATTTTCCGAAGGGGAAGGGAATGTTGGGCACATTCCCCCCTATAGTGTGGCACATTATATTAGTCTTGATGTCAGATTTGTTCTATTAGTGGTAATTTTCATTAGTATTATTATATTAGTTAGATCATCTTGGGTCCATTAGTCGTAATTATACCTCTTTGTCTCCTATATATATGAAGGATACCCTTTCATTTGAATCATGTATCTTGTCTTGTATTGTGTACTTAGTACATAGTATAATGAGGTTTTTTCCCTTGAATAGGAATTCTATTCATCTTTGTTTGTCATTACTAAGTCGTGGATTAGTCTTTATGGTCTAACTGTACTCTTTTGGGTAGTTCGTTGCATAACAACCAAGCTAGAAAACTATTGAGAAACCCTAATAGTATGTTATAATTTGTCCTATATGCATAATATTAATCCTAGAGTCAATTTATGTTATTCAGTTACATAGATTAAATGGAAAATAAACAAATGAAGAAGAGGACTCCAAACCCCGGATACCAAAGTTCAACAGCTTCAGAGCAACTGGTCGAGAAAACCTATAGCTATTGTAGAATTTTAGATGATGCATTGGCACATTTTCACCTTAGCTTACCAATCCTAGGGAATTGCAACACATTCCATAATCAAATACAAACATAATAGAATACACAATAGAAACATAAAGTCTCATTTTTTTTTCAAAACAATTTATTTCTCCACAATAATCACTAAAACCCTGAATTCCCTTCCCAGTTTTTCTTTCAAAGAGTCCTAGTGGTTCATCGAGGCATTTTGAGAGATCTTCTTTTAGGGAGGCTTGATGGTTTGTTGAGGCTTTTCAAACAATGTTCTTTTAAGGAGGCTCAAATTTTTATTAGTTAATTTCAAAATAATTTCTTTCAATTTGACCTCATTCTCGATGAGGAAGGTGTGATTTTTGTTGTTTTTAATGTGGTCAGTGGCCTATTAAGGACATCTTTCAAATAGGCACAATGTATTATTCAAAAGGGGTCAATTATTTAGGTGTTTGTGATGTTTGAATATATGTGTTGGACTTTTGTTCAACAAAAACATGATAGGATATTTCAAATGGGTTTGATGGGTTATTAAAATGAGGCCCTATGGCTTGGCTATGTTCATATTTTGATTAGGGTCACTAATCTATTTGAAAGGGTGCTTGATGGATATGAATGTTTCTTTTGAATAAGTGAATATACATACCTTTAACCAAGTTCAATAAAGTCTCAAGGAATGATTGAGTCTTGAAAAATTGGATTATCCAAGAAATTATATAGCATAGAAAGGGATGGTAAATCCCTAAAATTTTAAATAACTGAAAAGAAAAAAAAAGATAAATAAATAAAAAAAATAGCCTAATTCCTTGAATGTGCTACAAACGAAAATGACAAGTAATTATTTATGTATCAAAATATATTCAAAATTAAAGTAAAAAAATATGTTAGTATAAGTGAGTAATTATATTAGTATATGTGAGCAAGGTTGTTCATCCTGTCCATCATTGTTTTCTTTAGTAGCTCTGAAACCATATGGTGATGGAATCCCTTCATTGACTATATATATATTGGTGAAATATCAAACTTTGATTATGTATGTATCATAACTAATATTAAACATTTAGTTAAAAACATGTAATAACATCAATAGGATGCACATCTACAAATATGTAGATGAATTTAGAAAAAAATATTTGGGATCGAATATAATGTCTTCAAATAGTAATATCTTGTTACATGTTAACCTAAAAGAAATTTTTAACACTTGCAACTAACCAGCATAGATCCATGTTAACTCTATATCTATCCTACACTGAAAGAGATCAAATCAATTCATTTACAAACATATTTAGAGTTGAAAAACTTGAGGAAATATTTGTGCTCCCCTTTCCACTCATGATATATCCATGGTTAAGATGGATCTATATTGGTATTTAATTATAATAAGTTCTACCCTTTCACATTATCCTTTAGAATGGTAACCAAACAAAGTAAAGGAATCCAATGCATTTTAAATTGACATCTTGTCTCAATGTTAGGATTATTGTAATCCATCATAGTCTAAATGTCATTTTCCTAGATTACGGTGTCATTGTCACTTTCATTAGTGTATGGAGATGTCTTCGAGGACCCACTAGGCACTTGATGCATCCTCATGTGTCAATCTAGGATCTCCAGAGACCAATCCATTGATTTTAGGAGATCACTCCGAGTTACGGGAGTTCCACCATCAATTAACCCTAATAATTGTTGAGTCATGCTCTGATGTATTAGGATTTAACAAGCATTAAAATATGATAACTTGCAAGAGAAATAAAATTATACAAGCAACAATTAACTATAGGCACACAATTTTTACATGGAAAACCCAAAATAGGGAAAAACCACCATAATAGATCTATTATCTCCCTTGACCTAAACTAGACAGGTCGGGCCAAGTGAGCTAGTCACCACTCACCTCCAAGACACTTTACAATGGAGCCTCCTCAAACCTTATAAAGACTTCCTTACATGTAATACCATGGGACAATACCATGGGCTACACAAAACCATGTTCCAAAAAACTATGTGTTAGACCTCAACCACCTTTGACTCATTCGTGAGTCAAGGTTAACCCTAAAAATATTTCCTTTAAGATTGACTTGGAGTAATCACCAACCCCGCTCAAAGTTTTACCTAGGAATATCACATACACCCCCTATCACATAGGTATATCTCCCATCTTTACCGGTGATTTACGAAGGGTATGAATTCCTTACCAGGTCTTACAGACTTATGTTCTTTTACATGCAAACCACTCCATCAATTTTGTTTCATGTGCCTTCATGGTGACTACACCATCACCATTAGTTGCTTCATCATCTCCCTTTTCCATGCTCGATTTCTTCTGCATCTTCTACCATGCTCCTTTTGTACCTGCATTCAACCTTGTCATTGACATCCATATAAAAAGAATCCATCTACCGGATTACATGGGTCCTCAGTCATTGTAACCACTAGTTATCTGGAAATTCTCTTTACATACATGGTTCATCAACCTTGGTTCCAAAACCTGAGATTAAACCATCTCATGTTCCTCCTGTAATCGAAGACTCAACCTCTATGATCCACATAAAACTAGGCTACAAGTACATTTGCCACCCTCGTACCTACCCATTGGTTCATGCCACACTTGATGCAACATCCCTTCTCTATGAATAAGAGGGATACCTTGTACTTTTAGCACCTGGGGAAATTACATTCTAACCAGGAACCAAAACAAAATGCTAGGGTGCCGGCTACCACCAAACATGCACCCCACAATTAATTCAAAAAACTAGGAACAACACAATGAGCACAACTATATGCAAAACCATGGCTTGGATACCACTTATTAGGATTTAACGAGCATTAAAATATAATAAATTGCAATAGAAATAAAATTAGAAAATCAACAATTAAAGATAGACACACAATATTTATGTGGAAAACCCAAAATCGGGAAAATCCACCATAATATATCTATTATTTCCCTTGACCTAAACTGGATAAGCCGGGCCAAGTGAGCTCATCATCACTCACCTCTAGGGAACTTTACAATGGAGCTTCCTCAAGCCTTATAAATAATTTCTTACATGCAATACCATGGGCTACATAAAACCATGTGCCCAGAAACTATGTGCTAGACCTGAACCACCTTTGACTCATTCTCAAGTCAAGGTTAACCCTAACATGATGGGATACATTCAATTCACTCTTAGTTATCATATTTCCTCTTTTGCATGATTTAAGAAGATAGGTGCCTTTTCTCACCTACCTTGGTCAGTTAACTAACTGTGAGGTTGTTTCAATTTTCCGAAGTTGCACTAGTGATTCTTCAGTGTTGATTATTCCTAAGTTAGTCATGTATGGAGATAGTGATTTGAATCACTCCTAGAGGATTCAAATTCCATTTGTTGTATCATGGATGTATTACATACAAATTAATGATTATTGTGTCAAGTTTATGCTGTCAAATTTTTGCCTCTTATCTAATGAATTTCACTATGCATGTTTAACAATTCTAAACACTGAAATTATTCCTCCTTCATTCTTATTTCACTGTGAGGTTCTATATGTTGGAATATATTATATTCCTTGGAAAGTAATAATGTCTTTGTATTATGTCGAAAGTTGTCTACAATCTTATGTAAAAGAGTAATACATTTAACCCATAGTTATATGGTGTTGTATTTACTTGTGTAGAGTATTTGTCCATGGTATTGTATTAAGAGATGTTATTTTGGAGAATTATACTATCCCACATGCACTATGTGAGAGTAATTCATCATCATCTCTTAGTATATAATAGGGTCAAGTGAATCTCTACATATCATGTATTCTTGATGTAGTAGTGGTACTATTGTGACACTGTTGTACATCATCTATATTCTTTGGGCTATTTGTGTTTTTCTCTCTTGTAAGATTGGAGAAGACATTCTAGAGATAATAGAAGACTACCTTCCCATGGATGTAACCCATTAGGGTGAACCACGTATATCGGTGTTCTCTTGTCCTTTTATTTTCATGTTCTTATCTTTTATGATATGTTGTTGGTTGCTTAGATAGGTTAACTAGTTTAGCCTTACTCTACTATTCTAACATGGTATCAGAGCAGGTTGTTATGATCTAGTACCTTCTATAGATTTCAATCAATAACGATTATCATTTGGGCATTGTCATTTTGTTGTAGATTTTCTTTCTATCTGGTAGCCATTAGGCTTCTCTTCAGATCTGGGCATATTTATGCATTTTTTTTTACCCTAACCCTAACTTGTTGTGTAAGATTTTTGTAGAAATTTTTTCAAGGATTTCTTGATGTTTTTTCTGTAGATCTACATGATTTCGGGGCTCTCCTCAAGGAGATCTTTCTTCCTATTATAAAAACAAAATTTATAAAAAAGGGCCATAACTTGGTCAGTTTTTACCGGAATTTTTATTATAACCTGTTTTTGGAATTGGAAACGCCATGCTGAATCCACCCAAGCGGCCAGAACATAAAACTTGGTAATTTTGGGTTTCCTTTTGGTAATAAAAATGGCAGTTATACAAAATGGTCGTAACTTGGTCATTTTTTACTGGTTTTTTATTATAACCTATTTTTGGAATTGGAACAACTATTCTAGATCCACCCACATGACCAAAATAGAAAACTGGACATTCCTGGGCTTCCTTTCGGTAATAAAAATGGCAGTTATGAAAAAAGGGTCGTAACTTGGTCATTTATTACCAGATTTTTCATTATAACCTTTTTTTGTGATTGGAACAGCCATTCTGGATCCACCTACGCAAACAGAATAGAAGACTGGGATTTTCTGGACACTTTTGTTTTTCACAGGGTTCATATAAATATATTTGAAGGCTAGTTAATGGTGAACACAAGACACCTACTACTGTTGATGATTTGGCTATATGGGACGCTAAAAGTGATCAAGAAAGGGGGCTCATTGGTCAAACTATTGTAGATAGTCTTCAGGTAAGTATTGAGCCAGAAGACAGCTCGGTTTAGGTATGGCAAATTCTTTCCTCTTTATTTAATAAATCTAATTATGTTTCTGCATATTATCTTGAAAAGAAGATATTTGACCTCAAACCTGCTGACTTTTAAAGAGTTGAGTTATATCTTACTAAATTGAAAACTTTAAATCAGAAATTAAATAGTTGTGGTAAAGATTACAAGAAAGCTGACATTGCTCTTATTATTCTTGTAGAACGTAAAATCTCATCTTGTTTTGATATGTTCATCCAAACTAGGAATAGAGCTCTAGAATTGTCTCAAAATACTACGAAGCAAAATTTTGATGATTTTTGTAAAGGATTGATCAATGAGCAAGAAAGGTTAATTGTTTCAGGACAAATCACACCTAATAAAGCTCTAACTACACTTAATAAGCATCATAAGAAAAGTTTTAATAATGCTAAAGGTTCTAATCCTTCTAATATTAATTATGGACATGCTTCTAATGGAAATAGTAAACAGAATAAAGCATATGATCCTTGTAAACATTGTGGTAAAACTAACCATCCTGAAAATAATTGTTTTAAAGCAAAACGTTTAATGGCTAAAGTTAAAAATGAAACTTCTCATGACTCTCAAGTAGCTTTATGTGCATCTGTTGTTTTGCCTAATATTTCTTCTTCTAATGTGGAATGGATAATGGATTTTGATTTATCTAAACATGTGACTAGTGATGCTTCTTTATTTAATTCTTATGATTGCAAAGGTTATCTTGTTCCTACTTGTCTCTAACGTTCCTATATGGAAGCATTGACATTTTTAGGGCATTCATCTCTTGCATATTAACATCATACTAATAAGAAATGCACCTATGCTTCACATTAGTTTCTTGATGACTAAATTTTCATATATTTAAGTGAAATATTTGGCTCACTATTTATATGTTGTGGTTGACACTTAATGTGTAAAAGTAACTTCATTTTCCTTAATGAGAAAGTTAATCTTTTATTTGATCATATTATGTTGTCATTCCTTTATATGATGTTTGCTAACCTTTGGTATATAAGCATTTTCATTTCTGTATGAGCAATTTTGTTTTATGATATTTATATGCTTTAATCTTGAAAGTTCTTGTGCAGATAAGTTCTTTATTTAGGCTTTCAGCTTATTCCAGGAATAATAAAGCACCATCTTCTACTATTAAAGTCATGATATTCATCTATATGATATCATTTTCGATGTATAGACCATTGGGGTCTTGTTTCTTCGATGTTTAAGGTCTTCTACAGATATTTTAATTGCACCTTGATTGGAAGAATGTCTTCTATCCACATGTGTATTGGTCATCTGGGTTTTTTTTGTACATTGTTGTGGTGTTCTTAGCCACATGTTCTGTTGTATTGACCATCAGAAGGTATCTGTACACTGGTGTGGATGTTATATCAGATTTCTTCAGCTATCATGTATGGTTGTGATGATTCTTGTGGTGATCTGGGCATCTTGCGATTAGATTACGTCACATGTTCTCGGCATTTTATTGTTGGGTCTTTCATCGTACAACTCGGTTCGTGTGCACTTTCATGATTCAGTGAGAAGCAGTTGTTCATTGTCAAATTCCATCAGCTGGAGTATTCTTCTTATCTGCAACTTTGGTTCTTCTGGAAGTTGTCATGAAGGGGGAGCAGTAATGAATCCTTCCTTCCTTAGTGTTAGTGTGGGCCCTTCTCCCAAACATTATTAAGGGGAAGTGTTGAAATATATTATATTCCTTGAAAGGTAATAATGTCTTTGTATTATGTCGAAAGTTGTCTACAATCTTATGTAAAAGAGTAATACATTTAACCCATAGTTATATGGTGTTGTATTTACTTGTGTAGAGTATTTTTCCATGGTATTGTATTAAGATATGTTATTTTCAAGAATTATACTATCCTACATGCAATATGTGAGAGTAATTCCTCCTCATCTCTTAGTATATAATAGGATCAAGTGAGTCTCTACATAATCATGTATTCTTGATGTAGTAGTGGTACTATTGTGACACTGTTGTACATCATCTCTATTCTTTAGGGTATGTGTGCTTTGCTCTCTTGTAAGATTGGAGAAGACATTCTGGAGATAATAGAATACTACCTTCCCGTGGATGTAACCCATCAAGGTAAACCACGTATATCGGTGTTCTCTTGTCCTTTTCTTTTCCTGTTCTTATCTTTTATGATATGTTGTTGGTTGCTTAGATAGGTTAACTAGTTTAGCTTGACTCTATTATTCTAACACTATATATCTTGAAGATATTGTGGAATTGATAATTTTAAATGGTATCACATATCTACGTAGATGGTCTACCTTGGAATTTAGATTTTTATGTAAATTAATTGAATAATTTAGAAGAATTGTGCTACTCCTGAAGCTAAAAAATGGATAATTCAGCTTCCTTGACACCAAGGATCCTCACACCTTTCAATTACATGGATTAGAAGGGATATATGTAGATTTTGTTGCACAACAAGGGTATATATAGGGTCACTATGGGAAAGGAGGTCGAACCCCAACAACCTTTAGAGAAATTGAAGTACCTGAACAAATTAGATGAATCCTTTGGTTTCATGTGTATTCATATCTCCAGGGAGTTTTTCTTCCACCTTGATGGTGTAAAAACACCAAGGGAAGTATGGTTGAAGCTCAGATCATAGTTTGGCAAGATTATATGGATTTCAAGGGGCATATGGTCTAAAATTAGATGTATAATTCATAAATACATTAAATGAATAGGCCACCTATTGTAATCTCACAGATCACCTAAGGTTACCAATAATACATAAAAAAACATACATACATAACATAGACAAGAGATAAGAACAAGTAGAGCAAATAAGAGATTATATTAACATGAGTGGGTCCATATAATATAGAGAATTGAACTGAGTTCTCATCTGGCTCAACAGCCTAATATATATGATTTACAAACAGTTACAAAATAACTACCTGTCGGTTCGGTGAACTGACACGACCTTAGGTGGCCGACCTAATCTCAATTTTAGTCGGCCAACCAACTTAGTCGGCTAATCGAATAAGTCGGATATCGTTCAATTCAGCATACTGACTTGCTCCTCTAACATCTCCCCCATGAACAAAACTTTTCTTCGTCCCGAAGAAACAAGGAGGTACCAAAAAAAATGCCTGTCTAAGTAGTCGTTTGTTTCGTGCTTGTCCTTCATGGGCTGTGACGTCTAATTGTTGGTCTTTTCTGCACGCAAACTTCGACAATTGCTGGTGCCGTCACGACTAAGTGATGTTGGAAATCTATCCAACTCTGCAATATTTTCTGAATGTCGATGGTGATTGTAGTCAGATTTGATAGGATCGACATTTTTTCTGGCATGGAAATTTCAGCTGTTATTTCCATGTCGGGACCCATAAACAGCTCCTTCTCCTCTGCAGTCTCTACAAGTCATTTCATCTGCGGGCAGATGATGTCTACTTTTTCCAGATTGGGGATGGCTTGATGCACCCACTGATGTGCTTCCCACTCGAGTTTCTGCAACTTGGTTGTCTCAAGCACTATTTGGTCTTCTATCATGCTTCTGAGTGTCTCATCAGTGGTTTTCCTTTTTTCAAGTGCTTGGATCCCTTGTCAAGTCTATCGAGTTTGTTGATAGACTTGCCCATAGTAAGTAGGCCAGTCTCGCAGTACTTTCTCGGTGATGATAGACTCCTCCATCTGATCTTGTAATACTTTGTAGGCTTCGCAAAAGGCTATGTGCTACGCCATCAATAGTCGAATGGTTTCTTCTTTCTGCTCTTCTTTTGTTTCTTGAATCTGTGCTTGGAGCACCGACACCACACTTTCAAATAGTTGATAATATTTTTCCAGTGGTTTGTTGGTGTCGACCTATATTGGTCCTGGTATGTAAAAATGTTCCTTCAATGTTCCTTCAATGTATCTTTCAGTTTTCAAGTTCCTTCAATGTTCCTTTCTGGGAGAAGGCTTTGAATCTCCACATGTGGAATTTTGTCGGTTCTTGAAAACTTTTGTGTCCTTTGGGGAAAATAGAATACATGACTATCCATAAGATAAGGGATGTGAACCCGATGATTCCTCTTGTCTCTTGGCATCTTTCAGAGATGGTTTTGACCATTTTGGAAACATACTCAACTCATCTGTAGATATTTCCATTAGTCGCAATGTTGTCGAATGCTTCTAGCATATCTAACTTGAGGTTGCTTCCTCGACCTGTTAGGGTGAGTGTGATGGCTATTATTTTGGCCACAATCTGTGGCGTACAGGCTGTGATTTGGATGATCATCAACCCTTTTGAGTTTTTGCCCGATGGTGACCCGGTTAGTTCTTCGACCAGTCCCTCTTTAATACCGACTGGTACTAGGTCTCCTTTGTTTGAGAGACCTGTCAGCTTGGAGATGACTTCTCCAGAAATGTCGACCGGTTGGTCGAAGTAAAACTGGCCATTGTGGTACCGGCTAATGATAAACTTGACGGCTATTTTTTTTGTGCCACCGAAGCTGGCCATAGGCGGTGCATTGACATAGTTGAAGATGGTACTGTATTGTATTTTCTTGGCAGCTTGAGTAGGCTTCTTGTCGACGTAATCCCACTCTTTTACCTCGGTCCACAGTTTTTGATATGAACCCTCTTGTACCTTAGCATTCTTAATTTTCTTTAGCCTCCTGACTAAAGGTGTTCCTACAGTCTGTAATTCCTTGGCTTTTGATGAGGCTCTAGTCTATTTGGGTGCCATTTTGTCGGTTTGGTAGTTGATTTCACTAAGGTGCTTTTGCCTTTCAGTCATCTGGTTGCTTTGATGCTCTCTTTGTTTGAATTGCGGTGAATGAACCTTTGGTGGTCCATTATTTATAGGGGGCGCGTTGGATGTTCTTATCGATGTATGTATTAATGGCGGACGTGATGTTCTAGCTGAAACACTTGAGTGTGCGTTAATGGCAAATTGGTTTCCGCTCAAGGTCATGAATGCGCAATGGGAATATCGAGGTCGGGTCTATGTCGGTTGTGAAAATGGTCGATGGTGTTATGTCGATGGGCATGATGTCAGTTGTCGAAGTGGGATTTCCTGTCATATTTTTCTATGTATAACAGTATCATTTTTCTTTTTGGGTTTTGTAGATTTTTATAATTTTTGTCTAACGGTTATGGTCGTTATATATATATATATATATATATCAATATGTTTATTTTTAGTTTCTGTAGCATTTTAGTTGGGCTCCATTAATGATTTTCCAAAATACTATGCCTTGTAGCGTCCTTAGTCGGACTGATCCATTGGTATGTATCTCTTAGACAACGTAGGGTCCCATCCATTCTGTATGTAACTTTTTAGGTTTTCCTTTTACTTGACTATTGTATAGTAAAGCAAGGTCTCCTACCGACAAGTTTTTGTTCTTGATGTTTCTATCATGCCATGCTTTTTGTTGTTGTTTATGGATATCTTGATGTTGCATCATGAGTAGTTGGTGTTCTTCTAGTTTACTTAGTTTCAATAATCGGTCCTTTCTTCCTTTTTTGACATCGACATGTAATATTTCTGAAATAATAGGTGTCTGTTGTTGGAAGTGTCGTGGAACTACTGTTTCCTATCCATAAACTAGACGAAAGGGGGTTTGGTCGGTTGAGCGTTTATATGATGTTCTGTATGCCCATAGTACTGCAGGTATCTTCTCATCCCAGTCATCCTTATCAGCATTACATATTTTTGTTAAACCTTTTGTTAATGTTTTGTTAAATGCTTCAATTGCTCCATTTGACTAAGGATGCTATGCTGTACTCCGACAATGGTCGATTTGGAACTGGTCGGTTAGGGATTTGATAGTTTTATTGATAAAGTGTGTTCCCTTATCACTAATTAAGGTTAATGGACATCCAAATCTGGTAATGATATTCTCATAGATGAACTTAGTATCTATCTCACTGGAACATGTGTCGACAGGTTATTCCTCTGCCCATTTGGTCACATATTCGACTGTAGTTATGATATACCTTGCACCTGTCCTTTTTGCTGGTATAGGAAATGGTCCTATGAAATCTATGGCCCAAATTTCACATGTCAAACTTTGGTTTACTGATATCAAAGGCATTTATGTGCTAGGCAGGGGTCGACCTAGTCGTCGACATCTGTCACATTGACTTACAAAATTTTTGCAATATTTGTAAAGTGTCGGCCACCATAACCCTGATTGTTGGATTTTATTTGCAGTTGTGTCTGCTTGGAAATGTCCTCCTGTAGGTCCATAATGTGCTTCATGCATAATGTTTTCTCTTTCATGTTCCAGTACACACCTTCTGAGGATGTCATCTAATCCCATTTTGTAAAGAAATCCATTTATAAGACTGTATGGTGCAGCCTTCATAGCTAGGATTTGTTTCTTATTTGTACTCATTCCTTCTGGTGCTTGTCCATCTTCTAAGAATTGAGATATTTCCTCTAAGTCTGCTGGGACTACTTCTATCCGAAATAGATGTGCATCTGGTAAGTCATCTTCGACACCTGTTGGTTCCTCTCCTATGTTGATTCGGGATAAATGGTCAGGACAGACATTTAACTTACCTGGTCTGACAACCACTTCGAATTCGAATTCTTGAAATAGAAGTAACCATCGACAAATCCTTCCATGGTGTAGAGGTTTATTGACAAGGTACTTAAGTGCCTGATGGTCAGTATAGAATATAAATGGGTTAGCTAGAAGATAATGTCGATATTTTTGTAGTGCAAAGACCATTCCCAATGCTTCTCTTTCTGTTGTCGAATAATTTCTTTCAGCCTTGTTTAATTTTCTGCTACTGTAAACTATAGGATAATCCATTCCATCATCTCCTAGTTGAGTTAGGATTGCTCCTATTGCTAGACCTGATGCATCAATATGAACATGGAAGTTGATCGACTAGTTTGGAAACCTTAGGATTGGTGCTTCGACTAGTTTTCTTTTTAGTTTTTCAAATGATATATGGCACTCTTATGTCCAGTCGAACTCTTTATCTTCCCTTAATAGTTCTTCTAGTGCATAGGTCATATCTGAATAATATCTTATGAATTTTCTATAATAGCCTGTATGACCTAGTAGCACTCTGACTTGTTTTGAGTTCACTGGTGGTTTTAATTCGAGGATAATTTTGATTTTTACAAAGTCAACCTTAATACCTTCCTTACAAACAATGTGTCCTAGCAATATCCCTATGGGGGTGACAAATATACACTTCTTGATATTTAGGGCTAACTGGATTTGTCTACATATTTCCAACATAAGTCTTAGCCACTTGCAATGATCTTTTAACATGGAGTATTTTGTCCAATCATCAAAGTATACTGCCATGGTTTTGTAAATATACTCTTGGAATGTCTTAACCACAATTCTAGAGAATACTACAGGTGCATTCTTTAATCCAAAAGGCATAACCTTGTAAGAAAATGAGCCGAATTCACATACAAATGTTGTCTTTTTCTAATCTTCTTTAGCTATTGGTACTTGGTTATAACCTAAGAATCGATCTGTAAATGAGTAGCATTCATGTCCTACCACCTCATTTAAGATTTCATCTGCATAAGGAGTTGGAAATGGGTCTGTCAGTGTCACTTTATTTAGCTCTCTGAAGTCGACACAAATTCTTAGTTTGGTCGGATCATGTTTCTTAGGTTGGACTACCATTGGACTTGCCCATTCTGATTGGTCAATAGGGTAGATGATGCCTGCTGCAAGCATGTTATCAATTTCCTTTTTGACTATCTTTTTGTATTTGTGAGCTAGCTTATATGGCCTTTTCTTCACAGGTCGAACATCAGGTTTAGTGTCGATTTTCATTTCATGGAATAAGCCTTTGAGGTATTTATAGTATTTGGAAAATACATCATGGAACTCATTTAGTAAGTTCATTATCTCTATTTTCTGCTCTTCACTCCAGTAGTCTCCAATCTTTGCCATTTTTGGTCAATCATCATTTGAGATGTCGAATTCTTTAGTATTGAATTTAGCATCTAGCCATTCTAGTGCTTTGGCTTCATTGATTGGTTGACTTCCTTATTTAAACTAGGAGAATGTGGCAGGGAAGTTGGTGGTAGTCATTCGGTCAGCTTCCTCCCTGTCGGTTGTTTCAACTTTAAACACTATGCGAATAGGTTTGGTCATTTCGACATGGTTTGATTTCCATCTAAAGCTTTTTCCTTCTTTATTTTCACTTTCTAACTATAGTCGTGTCGACTATGGTATTGTCCCGGTTTGTATATTGTTACATTTCTTTGTCTGTCGGTTGTCTTTTAGAAGTTTATTTTCTGTCAATTGTATAAATTCTTTAATTTGTTTTGTTGTTTCGGCCAAATTTTCATTTTGTGGTATAAAGTTGAAATCTTTAATGAAATTTTCTCTGAGTTCATTCCATAGGAAGGTTTCACCCCTAGCATCTTCCATTTTATACCATTTGTTTGGTAAGTCGGAGAGGGTTGATGGAAACAAGTGTGGCCACGCTCGTTCATCCTTGTACCCAAGTCTTCTCCATTCCTTTTGACATGTCTTAATATGATCTTCTAGATTCTATCCTTGAATGAATATAGGTATCTGAGCTTGTTTGGTTAACTTCTTTCCTCCAAACCTTTCTACAAAGTAAGTTGCAGTTGTTTCCCAGGTCTGCAGTCTTGTCTGATGGGTATCCCACCATCTAGCAGCTTGTCCTATAAAAGTTTCTACTAAACTTTGTAGTCGGCCATGTTCACCAATATTTTTGGAAACTTGTTCTACATGCATGACTACTGATTCTCTTTCCTTGTATCTTGGTATTTGTGTAGTATTTACATTTGTAGGGTTTAAAGTAGGGTATTCCCTAATTTTCTTTTGAAATATTTGTGGAACAATGGACACTATGAAGCACTGTTGGGTGAGCTTTTTCTGTACTTTTTGGATAGTCCAACACCCTCTTGCTTGTGTTTCGTAGTTCTGGACTTCCCAATCATATAATTTTGCATCTGAATTATAACCGGATGAGTCTTGATTACCTAAGTAGAGTTCACCATATGTGTTAGGTTCTATGTAATCTTCATTATTCTATATCTGATAAAGTTGTCAGATATCAACTTCTTTGTCGATTGGTTCTACCCAAGGTTCTCCTTGGGATGGATGAATAGGTACAATGACCTTTTGTCCATTTCCTTTTAATTTGATTCTCTCTTTGTCCAGGGATATCGATGCTTTCATCTTTCTACCCCAAGGTCGAAAGACTAACGCTGGGAAGGAACTCGATCCTTCCTTAGGGTCAATGATTTCGAAGTCGAATTTGGTCGAGATTCCTTTTATAGCTGTATCAACATTTTTCTAGACTCCAATAGGTTCAATTAGGCCTTGGTTGGCTATTTTTAGGTATATACCTAACTCATGTAGTTGAGTTCTACCCAGTTGTTCCCAAGTGTCACGAGTCATGATGTTTACTTGTGATCCGAAGTCAAGTACAACTTGTCGGACATGGTATCCTTCAATTTCTAGGTCGACAAGTGGATCGGCATCACTTTTATCTTTTTGATTTAAACTGCAGATATTCTTTGTTTGTTTTTCGATGTTGTTGTGTTTTATTTCATATAGAAAATTGATGAACTGAGATACTGAGTTATCTTTTTGTACGAGTTGTATTAATTCTTTTATTGTGTTATGTCCATTGTCATTAGCCTATTCTTGTCGTGCAATTTCTTTGAATACATTTTTGGCCTCTTTATATGTTTGCTTTTGTTCAAGTGGATCAGGGTAGACATTTTTCTCTTTTATTTTGTTGATTCTTGGGTTATCACTTCCTGTTTTTGTCCCTTGTTGGGTTATAATATGCAAATTCTTTGTATTTAGTACATCATTTTTTTGCACACACAACAAGACATTAACATTTTTCTTTTTATTTATTTTTTCCAGCATGGTAGGGAAATCCTCTAATGAGTGATCCCCTACTCCGTAATGAGTACAAAATTTGAGGACAGTTATGTCCTTGTATGGACAGTCTGCATGCAGATGTCCCTCCTTATAACATGTAAAGCATTGGATGGGTCGATGTGGTTGGTTGTCTCGATTTCTATAGAATCGACCTCGACCTCAGTAGCCTCCACGTCGATTGTCATACCGACGTTTGTATCTTTGAATTTCGTATCTTTTATTGTTATGATCATTTGGTAAGTTGTTTTGCTCGTTATTTTGTGCAATTGCAGTGGTTTGGTATACTGCATGATAATTCTATCGGTTCTTTAGGTTCATATGGCAGTCAGTCATGTTATGATTCTTTGTTTCGCAGATTGCACACCAAGATGCCTTGCCGTTCTTTATGTTGAATGGGAAATCTTTTGTCGAGTGGTCTCCATGCTCTTGGTAAATGTCGCAAAAACATTTTTTATGTATGAATCAAATGTCCTGTCGGCTGGTTTCCTCTCGACAGTTGTCTTTTGAGTGTCCGGTTGTTGAGCACTTCATGCACCAGATATCCTGACTTTTAAGGTTTAATTCTTTTAGAGACTTCTGCATGATCTCAAGCTGTTCTTCTAGTCTGTAATCGGTGGAGTATGCTGGTATGTCCTCATCCATTTCCACTTGGAGAGCTTTTGTAAGCGCATCTTCATAAGACTTGAATGTCTCCAGACTTATGTGTCGGTGGATTTTCTGAGATAAGCCTGCAAGAAACCACTGGATTAATAATTGTTCATCAATAACATAGTCCATTTGGCTAAGAAGGTCTTTCCAATGTTTATCATAATCACGGATAGTTTCTCCTGGATTCTGCGATGTTGTTTTTAGTTTCTTTCTAGCTAGATATTTTGCATCTGGAGTTTTGAAAAATGATAGAAATTGGGCTTTAATCTCAGCTTTGGTTGCTCGGGGTAATCTTTCAGAAAAGGTCATGTACTGTACCAATTTAATGCCCTTTTCCTCAAGGCACCAACGAACTGCGCCATCTGTCTGTATTCATTGTAACTTGGCTAGCCTCCTAAGTTGACTCACAGACGAACCAATGTCATCTGGGGTCCTCATCACCCTCAAATAGAGGAATGTGTGGTGACCTGTGACCCATGTCGAAATCACTGTCACTACTTTCAGGAGGTGGTGGTGGTGGAGGTGGGGGTGGGGGTGGTGGGGTTATTTGTTTATTCCTCTATGTGGAACTATTGTTGACAGAACTCTTGTTCCCATCAGTTGTTTTTGTCATTTCGTCTTCGACCAGCAGTTGGTTGGTTTCGACCTCTTCTGTCGATCTCCAACTACAGTTATCTGTCCACAGTTTTGAATGTTCTGTGTCCTCCAAAGCTGTATTTGGCAATGGGGTGCTCCTTCATGTGTCGGTAAAAGTAAGTGGATACTTAGGTTAGAGGGTACCACTTGAAAGGTAACCCAATTTACTTCTTCTGGTCAATGGATAATAAGATGTCTACCAGTGAATGTCTCGTCGTCTAGTCGACTCCATATACCAAAGTCACCAACTCCTAGTCGGAGGTCCTCTTCGACAATGGCTTGTATCCAGGTACGCGGGGTCAATGGAGACAGAGTTGTTCCTTCTTAGGGAGCTTCTAATTGGAGATCTTCTTGCTGCTCTATCCACAGTTCTTCTTCTGTATGGGATGCCTCTTTTTCCACGCCTTATTCTTGTCGGTCATGACCCGACTCTGGCAGATTTCTTTCCTAGCTGGTTTCCCTAGCACTCATTCCTTTGTGCAGCGCTAAGGCTCTTTCTCTTCTTTCTTCCCTTTTTTGTTGTCTCTCCTCCCTCTCTATTTTCTAGAGGTCCGACATACCTTTGTGTGACACTGTCTTCTTGATTTCCTTTTAGTTGACTTCTCCTTACTAGTGATTGGTATCTGCTTTTAGTCAACTAGAATCCACTCCACTTTATCCTGACATATGACCATCTATCCCCCCATAGCCTACCCGACACTTTAGAAAGCCTGGATAGTTTGGTCTACTTGCTTAGGAAGTATTCCCACTCCCTTTCTGCAATGAATTTTTCCCACCTCTTTTGTTTTTCCACCCAGTTAGGGTTTAATGGCAGTCCATGAAGTGGTGGATGAGATTCGACAATATGACCTACTCCCTTCTCAATTAGGAATTTAAATAGCAAGGTCGGTAAGGAACATAATAATTTCTCAGTGAGGTCTGTGTAGAATTTCTTCTTGATGGTTTCCACCGAATTCCTTTCTTCTATTGCTTGTTCCTCATATAATTCGTCGACGATTTTTTTGAACCACTTCGAAAAGTTTGTTCTTCCCCCACGAATCATTTTTTCTAGCAACTATTGATCTTTAGTCCCTTCCAGATTTTTCATCTAGGAGTTTCTTCAGAAGTTGGGGCACTGATTCTACAAACTTCTCATGTGTCTCTGTAAAGAATCTTGCTTTTTCTTGTGTGGTCGTTAATCTGTTTCTTCATGCATAATTCTGCAAATAATTTGCAACTTTATGATCCCACCAGCCCTTAATATCCTATTCTTATATCATCTGTTTGCATACATTTTAGACATGTACTACCAACAATGGAACCAATGTTGTAATCTCACAGATCACCTAAGGTTACCAATAATACATACCAAAACATACATACATAACAGAGACAAGAGATAAGAACAAGTAGAGGAAATAACATATTATATTAACATGAGTGGGTCCATACAATACAAAGAACTGAACCGAGTTCTCATCTAGCTCAACAACCTAATATATATGATTTACAAACAGTTACAAAATAACTACCTGTCACCGAACCGACACGACCTTAGGTGGCCGACCTAATCTCTAGTTTAGTCGGTCGATTAATTTAGTCAGCTGATTGACTAAGTCAGCTATCATTCAATTCGGCATACCGACTTGCTCCTCTAACACCACCCTCTCACATTCATCATAAAAACATTAAATGGAGAGGCCATCCTCTCCCATCCATGGTATTTGAAAACCCATGGTATGGCCCCAAGGAACATTGTAATAATGTTATAAAAAGTCTTTATGTCTTCTCAATAAATAATTCAAGGATTTTTTGCATCTAACCTTTCTCTTATTCTATTAAGTTATTTTTGAATTATTGGTTCTAAGTGTCTTTATTAATATATATTGAGATGTGAGGCTCAAAGAACCCTCTTTAAGCCTCATCCCTCCATGTGACCTATTTATTGTATGTTTCTCTATGTTACTCTATGGATCAATTGTTAACAATTTTGCACCTTTAATATCCTCCTCTTTTGGCATTCAATCCTCCTAGGTCTTATCCACCAAGATATGGATCAATGGTATCAGAGCAGGTAACCATTCATGGGAATGAGGGTTTGAGCATAGTTTAGAATCCAAGATATGCAGGAATTTCCAACCTCCTTTTAACACACTCAGAGTCTATTTGTTGGTCCATACACTCGTTTCTATGTTGCATCCAAAGATTTTGTGATCTTTACAATAGTTTATGCTTCTCTATAGACCCTTGGAAACCTACACTCATCAATCTATGGAGGATGACCCACTTTTACAAACTTTCAAGAGATGTTGTGATCTCTACAATATGTTTCAAGGGGACTTCCATATCTCATTTGAATTATTTTTTTTCATCTAAATATTAGAATTATTGTTCCATTAGATATTCAGAGAAATGAGTGCAATCATATTCTTAGTTATTATGCAGTGAAAAGAAATGAATATTACACACTAAACAAATCAAATCTCACAGGAAATAGATAAGTATTGCTCGGATAATTATAGTATAAACTTCATTACATCCCAGCAGTATACAATGCTAATACATAAAGGAGAATTCAAACCATGAGAGACAAATTTGAATCTACCAACTCAATATGACTACATGGATAACTAGAAGTGTCTAAATCACAATTGGAGTTCAACTGGCTAACTCTAGATGTCTAATCCAGACTCTTAATTAGTTACAATCAATCAAACCAGTCTAACTACAATGGTAGGTGAGAAGTAGGTGAGAACTAGCGCCTTCCCACATGCATCCATGCAAAAATGGCACTAACTAAACTAGAGGATATCTAACTGAATGTAACTAAAGAATAACTAATCTTAACTAGTTACCAACTACCAACAATTGAAGGATGTTGGTTCTAGAACTCCCAGTGGCTCCTAAAATGTAGGGATTGGTCTAGGAGGCTCCTAAACTGATGCGTGCAAGTGTAGCTAGTTCCAGTTAGCCTTTATCATTGTTCCCCACACTCTAGTGACTGGTACATGTGGCCCCATTAGGCCAAGTGGACCCAATGCTACTTGTGGACCCAATAATAACTAAATGACTCCTAAGTTAGGAAAATATAATCTAATAGACAGTTTCGACAAGGGAGGATTATAAATCCTAAACCCCCCCCTGAATCCTAACTTGGACAAATGTGGGCCTTGGAAACAAGGCCAAAAGTCACCCATATACAATCTAAAAAAAAATTCTTAATAAACCGAGGAAATAGGAGAAAACCTAATGGGAAATCCCCCCCCTCAAAATAAGCAGGAATCAGGAAATACAAGTTAAAAACTTACAAAATATTTTGCTGCAATTTGCAGCACTATGCAACAACAAAGCAGTATTCAGGTTCCCCTGTGCAGCAACATCTTGAATTTGTGCATGTGAACCTATGAATCCAAACTGAATGATTATTTCAAGAGGAATATTCCTCTTTGGAAGAAGAAGAATACGCTCAACCGAATCAAAAATATAAACAACTGCTAGATGAAAACTGGACCCATGTAGAGCAACTAAAATCAACTGATGAGAGAGAAAAGGTTCTTGCAAATTCGAACCATGTGAGGAAAACCCAAGCAACTGATATATTTCAGCCTTGAACATTGAACCATGTGAGGTAAAATCAGCCCCAATTGTTAGGAGCAAGTGTCCACGCGAATGCGGAATGTCTCCATTTTTACTAGATCTGTGAGGAGATGAGCATGTGATCAAATAGGTAGGTAGAGAAGCCCTAGGACTGTGGAGAGTGAATGCTTTAGATCCATAATCTGATATATATTCAGAAATAACCAATGATTCACAAAATATAATATCAGCAAACTCAAAAGAGGAAACTAACATCAAATCCCCAGCACCAAGTTTGAAGGAGACTTGTGGTACTTGATTTGTCACACCAAAATTGATGAGACTAGCTACAAGCATGACTGAAGGCGCTTGGAACTTAAAACTTGAACCAAATAATATCATATCAGATCCAAAAGTGTGGTCCATCGAGATGGTAGATGCACAATTTTCTCCTTCTTCAAAATTGTATTGGTGCATGCAATCATGTAGGAATTTGTTGGAAGCTCTAGATCAATGAGAGTGAATGGATAACTCCTACAGTATGATATTATTTCCAAAATATCCAAATTATTACTTATCTTCACACCAGCAACATCATTAGAGATAGAGAAATAAAATTCCTCTTCATTTTCTGAAACAATCACCGGTAAACTATGCACAAAATTTAAAATAGAAGAATCATTGGAGAAATAATGGAAGGAGAGTTTTCCTTCAATAATAGAGATTCTAATGTCTTATTCTAGATCATCCATATGAGAATATGAGATATCATATATCTCATAAACTTCTGAATCAGCAGGAGAAGGAGTCACTCCAGGGAGACTTTCTTCAATTCGAATTGACTGTGTGCAAAATTTTGCTTCTTCTTCATCTTCAACAATTTGCTTTGTTGTAGGAGAGGGAATAAACTCATCATGTTTGATTTTAACTGGACCTCTCTCAATGATTGGGATTGGGGTCTCATATCCCATATGAGTGTTAGGTCCTCCTGATAGAGTGAAAGTGGTGAAGGAGTCCCTGGAAGAAACCATGTGGTTGGATGCTCTAGAATCTATCAAGTAAGCCTTCGACAGAGTGAGGATTTCATTCAAGGCATGGAATCTCTCATGTTCTTTAGTAAGCTCTCCATCATTAGACATATATGCACCTTGTGGAAGGGAAATATTTTTCTGTACACATAGAGCTTTCAACTAGTTGAGGGTCTTCTTCATGCAAGAGTCTTCTAGATGAAAACCCCTCATACAATAGGGATGCATCTTATTTTCAAACTTTTTCTTCTTCTTGGAGCCCCAAGCTCCTTCGGAAGTCCTATGATTCTCTTTAGGATTCGAATCAGATGCTTTAGGCTCCTTCCCCTTAGATATCCCTTTATATTGTGCTTTGGTAGAGTCTGTCACTAGGAAAGCTTGATCTTTGGAAGTCTGGATGACTCCCATCTGGACCAAATTCTCTTGCTCTTGTATTAAGAACTTGGCAAAGGAATCAATTGAGGGAATATTCCAATTAGGAATGGAAGCTCTTCCAGAATGGAAGATTGAGACAAATACAAAATACTCAGTACCTAGTTTGGTAAGTATGGAGAGAACATGTTGCTCATCATTTCTTTCTATTATGCACTGTCTGCATTGAAGTGCAAGAGACTTGAATTTAGTAAAGAATTGTTATATGGTATCAAAACTACTAGGATGTAAGGCTATCAACTTGTTCTCCAAAATGTGTCCCCGAAGCTCATCTTGCTTTCCAAACAACAATTCAATATTCTCCCAAGCTTCTTTGGGAGTCCTCAAACCTTCAAGGTGAAAGAGGAGATCTTTGGATATGTGAGTACATAGATAACCAAAAGCTTCATCTAAATGGTTCAGAAAATTGTTTTCTCAACTAGATGATGGGGCTCATCCTCCCTTCCAAGTATTATCCTGAAGTAGCCCTGCTTGCGCAAGGAAACCTACATATCTTCCCTCCAATCAACATAATTGAAGGGTGTTAGGATCAGAGGTGTGGAATATTGAGAATCCATAATTCTCCCACTAATCAAACAAAATCTTCAATCAAGTTACGTAGCACCTATGGAAAAATCACTGCAAAACCAAAACCATTCGCACTATGTTAGAATCAATCCTTCCCTCTTGACATGTACACTTTTTCAAGGTATGTAATGCCCGTACTTCCACTTTGAATAAATTCAAAGGAAGCAGGGCACTCTTTGCAGCACTTCTATGGAAACCTAACTGCTTCTGGTGTACAATGGAGAGTAGAAAGACTTGAAGCTTACCTGAGATGGCTCTGATACCATATTAGAAATATTGTGCCATTAAATATTCAAAGCAATGAGTGTACTAATCAAATTCTTAGTTATTATGCAGTGAAAATGAATGAATAATACACACTCAATAAATCAAATCTCATAGGAAACAGATAAGTATTGCTCAGATAATTACAGTATAAACTTCATTACATCCCAGCAGTATACAATGGTAATACATAAAGGAGAATTTGAATCATCAGGGATGAATTCGAATCTACCAACTCAATCTGACTGCATGGCTAACTAGAAGTGTGTAAATCACTATCGAATTTCAACTGCCTAACTCCATATGTCTAATCCAATATCTCAATCAGTTACAATCAATCAAACCAGTCTAACTACAGTGGTAGGTGAGAAGCAGGTGAGAACTGGCGCCTTCCCACATGTAGCCATGCAAAACTAGCGCTAATTGAACTAGAGGATATCTAACTGAATGTAACTGAATCATAACTAAGATTAACTAGTTACCAACTATAAACAGCTAAAGGAGGTTGGTGTCGGCACTCCCAGTGGCTCATAAAATGTAGGGATTGGTCTGGGAGATGCCTAAACTGATGCATGCAAGTGCAGTTAGTTCTAGTTAGCCTTTATAGGTGTTCTTCACACTCTAGTGACTCATACATGTGGCCCCGTTAGGCCAAGTGGACCCAATGGTACTAGTGGACCCAATAATAACTAAATGAATCCTAAGTTAGGAAAATATAATCTAATAGATAGTTTGGACAAGGGAGTATTATAAATACTAACACTAAAATGGGTATTTTGTAGTTTTTCATTTGGATTCCTGGTTTGTGAGATATGCTTGTTTAAAGCACCACATGTTTGTGCACAATGTGAATTCATGTACAAAAAATTTAAACAATTACCAAGGACTTCACATAAAATATCAAAAGCTCTACCATATCTCATTGGAAAGGTATCGGAGTTAGCTAAAATGGGTATTTCAAGGTTTTTCATTTGGACTTCTGATTTGAAAGATATCATCAATTGAAGCAACATATGTCTACAAAAACAGTGCACACGTGTCCCCTAAGCTTCAACAAAAGAATTCTCATTACTTGGGAAACCACATAGCAAATATGTTATATATATGGAAAGGTATCTTCGATATCTTAAATGGGTTTTCAACCGAATTCAATTTCATCATCTACATTAGAATGTATGTATGGTTTTGCAACAAGACATCAATTGCACCAAATATTATGAATTTTCAATTTTTGGACTTTTATTAAATCCTATTGTAATCATGGTTATGGGTTAACCACAAAAAACCCATTGTTACGGGTCAACCACATAAAACTCATAGTTATGTAATCATGAGTATGGTTCAACCACACAAAACCCATGGTTAAGGTTCAACCACACAAAACCCACAGTTATGGTTATGGGTCAATCACATAAAACCCACGGTTATGTATTGTAGTCATTGTTAGTGGTCATCCACAAAAAACCCATGGTTAGAGTTCAACAACACAAAACCCATGGTTATGGGTCAACCACACAAAACCCATGGTCAGGGGTAAGCCACACAAAACCCATGGTCAAGGGTCAACCACAAAAAACCCACAGTTATGGGTTAACATCACAAAACCCTTATTTTCATTGGAAATTGATACATTGTAATAATGGGTCTCTTTTTAGCATGAAATGGTGGGGACCATCATTTTCTAAGGGGGGAAGCATGATCCAAAATTCAGGGGTATATTGGTTAAATTCATATGTATAAGTCATAAAAGCATTAAATGGAGAGGCCACCCTCTCCCATTCATCATAACTGCATTAAATAGAGAGGCCACCCTCTTCCATCCATGGTATTTGACAACCCATGGTTTTGTTCCATGGTATAACTTCAAGGCACATTGTACCTCTCCCATCCATGGTATGGCCCCAAGGAAGGTTGTAATAATGTTATAAAAAGGCTCTATGTCTTCTCAATAAAGCATTAAAGGATTTTTGGCTTCCAACCTTTCTCTTATTCTACTAATTTATTTTTGAGTTATTGGTTTTCAGTGTCTTTCTTACTATAGTTTGATATGTGAGGCTCAAAGAAACCTCTTTAAGCCTCACCCCTCCATGTCTCCTATTTACTTTATGTTTCTATATATTACTCTATGGATCAATTGTTAATAATTTTGCATCTTTAATCTCCTCCTCTTTCGGCTTTCATTCCTCCCGGGTCTCATTCCCCAAGATCCGGATCACTAGAAGGATGAGCTGAGTGGCCACATTTATGAGAATGAGTAGATTTCTCTTTAACCCGGTAGTTTTGAAACGATGCAACAATTCTTCTTCAAATACAAGTATTTGGTCATGCAGTTAAAGCAATGTGGAATTGACAAGAAGGATGAGAAGTTGGTTCTCTCCATTCTGAGCAACCTTGGCCATGAATTTTCAGTATTAGTGTCCACCTTCCACTCTGGGAGATTAACAACCCCAAATTGGTGAATTCCATCACTTGATGCATTCACTGAATCCCTCATTCAATAACAAGATAAGTTGATCCATAAGGAAATCCTAAATGCCTCTAAGAATAAAGCTCTTCTATATGGGGAGACCAAGAATGTTCAAGCCAAAGGGAAACAAAAGGGGAAGGACAAGAAGAACATTGAAACCAAACCAAAGGAAAAGAAAAATAATTCAGATGGAGCCTTAGGTTCTAAGAAGGATAAGAAGAATAGATTTAAAAATACCAAGTGTCCATATTGCAAGAGAGGAAACCATCTAGAGAACCTATGTATGAAGAAAACTATAGATCAGATGTCAAGAATTCTTGAGCAGAATCATATTTCCCTCCTAGAAGGAACAAGGAAGACTGATTTTGGAAGAAAGAATGAAGATCATGAGAAATGGTATGCACTGAAGGCTGGATTCTCACCGTCTCAATATTTCCTCATTAATTCAAGAACATCCAACCACATGGTCCCTCCGAAGAATCATTTTCTTCCCTAGATATCACTAGTGGTCTTAGCATACTCATGGTAGATGACTCTCAAATACAAATTGTTGGGAAGGGTTCAGTTCAATTTGAGCATGGAGTGTTGAATAATGTTCTATATGTTCCCTCCTTAGCAACAAATTTGTTTTTTGTTTATCATATGACCCATATTGGTTCACCAAATCGAGTTGTATTTAAACCTAACACAATTGAGATCTCATATATCTCTACATGGAAGATGATAGAAAAAGTTGATGCAAACCATGCCTCTAAGGCATATGAATTCTCACATTTTTTCCATACTCACATCAAAGTTACCTATTGACCCATGCTAATGAAACAAGAAGAATATCGCATGAGAGATTCAACTATCTGAACTTCAAGTACCTCCAGCAGCTGCACAATGAATAAATGGTTGAGGGATTTCCCCTCATGAAGTACTCTCAAGGTTTTTGCAATGTCTACTTGGTATGGAAGAACCCGGAGTGAAGGTATGATGTTGGGAAGGCAATAAGAAATGCATCTACAGATGATTTGATACATAGTGATGTCTCTAAACCAATGCCTACAACATCTATGAATGGATCTAGACACTTTGTGACCTTCATTAATGACTATTCCAGGTATTGTTGGATCTAGTTTCTTAAGCAGAAGTCTGAGGGGTTTGAGACTTTCAAAGTTTTCAAATGCTTAGTTGAGAAAACCCTTGAGAAGAATATCGAAGAACTCAGGTCAGACAATCGAGGAGAGTACATAAAAAGATAGTTTTAGTGGTTGTGTGCTTCAGAAGGTATTCATATGCAACATTTAGTCCCATACACACCACAACAAAATGGTGTAACTGAGAGGAACAACCAATCATTGAAAGAGATGGATACCTGCCTTTTTGAAGCAAGGGACCTTATTAAATTGAGCACATAGATCTGTAGACAAACACACAACTCACAAATTAGATCACACAATTTACTCAGCAATTGAAGAATGAAACAGTGCAAAAATGGCTTGCGGCTGTGAATGCTTTCATTAATAAAAAAAGTAGTCAGATAATAATTACAATGAAGTACAATGGCTTTAATAGCCACATGAAATTCGAATCCACATGAGGAAATTCGAATTGATAGACTCTACTTGACTAAGACCTTGTCTAAATCACTATTGTAGGACTCAATAGTTAACTGACCTTGTCTAAACCATAACCGGAGTTCATCGGAGCTCTAAAACACAACTAAAGTGTTACATTCAGTGTTAACTAACACTAACTGACTGTGGTAGGTGAGAAATGTGCCCCTCCTGAGTGCAATCAAGTAAACCTAGCACTAACTGAATGGAGAGGACTAGAACTGAATGTAACTGACTCCTAACTTAGCTTAACTAGTCATCAACTGAACTAAACTAACCTTGGTTGGTTTTGGCACTCCCAGTGTCTTCCTAAATTGTAGGGATTGGTCTAGGAGACTCCTAAAATGATGCAATTAAGTGCAATCAATGGCAGTAAGCCTCAATTAGTGTTCCCCACACTTTAGTAACTGAAACATGTGCCCCAATTAGGCCAAGTGGACCCAATGGCGATAATGACTATAAATAGACTGGATGGACTCCCGATTTAGACATGAATCCTGATTTAGACATATGACCAAATTTGGACAAGGGAGGATTAATAATCCTAACATGCCTTCCACCATATCTGGGTCCAAGCAATGAACTATGCTTTTTACATACCAAAAAAAGTACCTCACAAGTTAGTGGATGGAATCACTCCATTTGAAGCATTGATGGGGTATAAGTCGAATGTCTCACATATGAGGGTTTTTTGTTCCAAAGCATGGAATAGAATACCATCTGACAAGAGAAACCCCTTCCAACCCCAAAGTAGCGAATACACTCTGTTGGGATATACAGAGGATGCAAAAGCTTACAATTTGATGGAGATTACAACCAAAATATGCTTCATAGAGAAGAGTATCCAATTCAATGAAGATCCATTGCATGATCTAAATCCACCTAAAGAGGAAGGTATAAATGCTCAACCTACACCATTTTCAAATGATGATGTTTCTATTGATGTTTCAGATTTAGAACCTGAAGATGAGGACCAAGAGGAACCAAATCTTGATATTGAGAATGAAGATCAAGCATATATGGATCCAAATCTAGCTCATGCTCCCAATCCAAGGCCTAGATGGGCTCAAAATATCATTGAATCTATTGGGAACAATGTTGGGGATCCATCTGATAGAAGGAGAACTAGATCTCAATTTCAAGATGAGAAACTTGCGCTATGTCATACAAATCCAATTCTCCCAGAGTGGTGCTACACGATGTTGGGGTATGATCCACAGTCCTACAATAAGGATTTCCATGATACAAAGTGGTAGGAATCCATGGATGATGGATATGATTCGCTACAAAACAACAAGACATGGGATCTTGTCTCCTTACCTCCAGGGGAGAAAGCTTGTCCAGTGCAAATGGATTTACAAAACCAAACTGGCATCATATGGATCTACTACCAAGTACAAGGCTCGGTTAGTTGCAAAGGGGTATTCACAAGTTCATGGGTTGGACTACAATGAAACATTCGCCCTTGTTTCAAGAATGTATTCCATAAGGTTGGCTTTGTCCATTGCATCTTTGATGAAATGGGAGGTACATAACATGGATTGGATGAGTACCTTCCTCCATGGTGACTTGTAAGAAGAGATCTACATGATATAGCCTGAGGGTACAATGAATATTCCTCCTTGGTATGTAGACTAAGGAAATATATGTATGGGATCAAGTAATCCCCAAGGGCATGGTATGCCAAAGTGGTTTCCTTCTTACTATCACAAAAGTTTGAAAGGTTCAAGTCTGGATGCAATGTCTACATGCAGAAAAAGAGAGGTCGCTTACTATCGATTTTATTGTTTGTGGATGACGTGCTCATCACCGGTGGTTCAACTACTATATTAAGGGACATCAAATCATCCTTGAGAAAGGATTTCTCCATGAGAGATATAGGGCTACTGAGGTAGTTTATTGGCCTTGAAGTGAATCAAAAAGCTTAATGGATCATGATTTATCAGTCCAGATACATAGGAGATTTGCTCAAGAGGTTCCATATGACTAATTCCAAAGAAACATAGGCTTTCCCTTCCTATCTAGCATTAGATAAAGAAGGTGTTTCAACACCCCTCATTGACATCACTCTCTATAGACAACTAATTGGTAGATAGTTTTGGCTGAGAATCCACAGTAATTGTTAATGGCATCTTGTGGAGAATCTACAGTAGGTAATGGTACATTGTCAACGTTTCGAGCCATCCTTGGCTCATCCTCAAGACATAATCGATGCCTGAGAATATTTTCAGATCTATATGTATTATAAATGCAGAATAGTCAAAGAAGCTGACACCTAGGGTTTTTCATTTTGACGGTTTTATAAATTAATTTATTAAAGCTTAAAAGGCTGAATTAAAAGGTTTTTATTTTCCTTTTAATAACCTAAAAGTTAATTATTATAAAAGATTATTTTCATTATTAATATTAAATTTTATGCTATTAAGGTTTATAAAATTAATTTATTATTAATTTCCAAAGTGTTTCATAAATTTTTATCTTTATCAAGAATTTTAATTATGTTTTAAAATTTTTATAAAACCTAATTATGTTTCATTTAAATTTATTTTATTTTATTTTATTAAAATCTATAAATTATAAATATTTTTTATGTTAATAGTTTATGTTTATATCTTATATGTATATGTTTATAAATTTAATAGTTATGTTTTAACATTTTTTATAAAACCTGATTATGTTTTATTTAAAAAAATTTATTTTATAAAACTCTTTACATTTAAATTTTTTATTAATTTATGTTCTTATCTTATCTACAAATGTTTTATAAATTCAATATATGTTTATATGTTTTAACCATGTTTATATTACAATAACTAATCTTCAAAATGTTTAAGTCAAGAATTTTACTAAATTTGTTATAATATTTAGATTAAGTTTTTTTTTTTTTTTAATTTTATAACATTTTTAATGAAGTTAAGGTATTATGCTTACTATAAGTTAGTTTTTTGGGTAAGATTTAATGTTTGGTTTGTTAGATTTATTTATTTTAAGCTAGGTTTGTTAGGTTTTTAATAATAAGAAAAATTTTAATGAGTGTTTGATTTTTATTATAATTCACTTTTTAGGTTTAGGTATTAAATTAGAGGTTTTTTGGCTCAAGTGGTGAGGTTAGGAAAACCTAAAAATTAGGTGTTAATTAGTTAGGTATGAGTTTGTTGGCTTAATTTGGTAAGGATAGGAAGCCACGATTTGCTAATAGTAAGGCCATCATCCCTATTTAGACAATTGGGGTTTTTAACGATTTCGATAGCTTCCCTAACTCTTCTTAATGACCAATTATCTACCTAAGAAAGAACCTTCATGTCTTCCATCATGATTGGGTGTTTGGTGCCATGAGAGTGTTGGGCCAGAGCAGATTTCTGCGTTCTATTCAGCCAGATATCAACACAATGCTCTTTCACCCTAGTTCGAATGGATCTCCCTGTTTCACTGATGTAGGCCTTCCCACATTCACACGGAATCAAAACACATTTTTTTAAGGAGGGGTCAATGGGGTCTTTGATTGATTGTGAGGATCTTTCTGTCTTCCATCTTGATTGGGAGTTTGGTGCCATGAGAGTGTTGGGCCAAATCATATTTATGCGTTCTATTTCGCCGGATATCAGCACAATGTTCTTTCACCCTAGTTCGAATGGATTTCCCTGTTTTACCGATGTAGGCCTTCCTGCATTCACACGGAAACATGTAAACACCATTTTTTAAGGAGGGGTCAATGGGGTCTTTGACTGATTTTAGGATCTTTCTGTCTTCCATCTTGATTGGGTGTTTGGCACCATGAGAGTGTTGGGCCAGAGCATATTTCTATGTTCTATTTAGCTGAATATCAGCACATTGCTCTTCCACCCTAGTTTGAATGGATCTCCCTATTTCATCGATGGAGGCCTTCCCACATTCGCACATAATCATGTAAACACCCCTTTTTAAGGAGGGGTCAATGAGGTCTTTGACTGATTTCAGGAGCTTTCTATCTTCCATCTTGATTGGGTGTTTGGTGCCATGAGAGTGTTGGGCCAGAGCATATTTCTACGTTCTATTCATTCAGATATCAACACAATGCTCTTTCACCCTAGTTTGAATGGATCTTCCTATTTCACCGATGTAGGCTTCCTATTTCACCGATGTAGGCCTTCCCACATTTGCACAGAATCATGTAAACAGCCTTTTTTAAGGATGGGTCAATGGGGTCTTTGACTTATTTCAGGAGTTTTTTGTCTTCCATCTTGATTGGGTGTTTGGTGCCATGAGAGTGTTGGGCCAGAGCAGATTTATGCGTTCTATTCAGTCGAATATTAGCACAATGCTCTTTCACCCTAGTTCGAATGGATCTCCCTATTTCACCGATGTAGGCCTTCTCGCATTCGCACAGAATCATGTAAACACCATTTTTTAAGGAGGTTTTAATGGGGTCTTGGACTGATTTCAGGAGATTTCTATATTCCATCTTGATTGGGTGTTTGGTGCCATGAGAGTGTTGGTCCAGAGCATATTTCTGCATTCTATTCAGTCGGATATCAGCACAATGCTCTTTCACCCTAGTTTGAATGGATCTCCATGTTTCACCAATGTAGGCCTTCCCTCATTTGCACGAAATCATGTAAACACCCTTTTTTAAGGAGGGGTCAATGCAATCTTTGACTAATTTCATGAGATTTATGTCTTCCATCTTGATTGGGTGTTTGGTTCCATGAGAGTGTTGGGCTAGAGCAGATTTCTGCATTCTATTCAGTCAGATATCAGCACAATGCTCTTTCACCCTAGTTTGAATGGATCTCCCTATTTCACCAATGTAGGCCTTCCCGCATTCGCACAGAATCATGTAAACACCCTTTTTAAAGGATGGGTCAATGGGGTCTTTGACTGATTTCAAGAGATTTCTGTCTTCCATCTTGATTGGGTGTTTGGTGCCAAGAGAGTGTTGGGCCAAAGCATATTTCTACGTTCTATTCAGCCGGATATCAGCGCAATGCTCTTTCACCCTAGTTCGAATGGATCTCCATGTGTCACCGATATAGGCCTTCCCGCATTCGCATGGAATCATGTAAACACCCTTTTTTAAGGAGGGGTCAATGGGGTCTTTGACTGATTTTAGGAGCTTTCTATCTTCCATCTTGATTGGTTGTTTGGTGCCATGAGAGTGTTGGGTCAGAGCATATTTTTGTGTTCTATTCAGCCAGATATCAGCACAATGCTCTTTCACCCTAGTTCGAATGGATCTCCCTGTTTCACCAATGTAGGCCTTCCTGCATTCGCATGGAATCATGTAAACAACCTTTTTTAAGGAGGGGTCAATGGGGTCTTTGACAGATTTCAAGAGAATTTTGTCTTCCATCTTGATTGGGTGTTTGGTGCCATGGGAGTGTTGGGCCAGCACAGATTTTTGCGTTCTATTTAGCTTGATATTAGCACAATTCTCTTTCACCCTAGTTCGAATGGATCTCCCTATTTCGCTGATCTAGGCCTTCCCGCATTTGCACAGAATCATGTAAACACTCAGATCAAAGCCAACCTCTTTATGGAAAACTTTGCACAAAATGCTCTATCCACGACACACTCAAAACCTGAGTGGTGGTCGAGGTATGTAGATGACACTTTTATAATTTGGGCACATGGTAGAGAGGAGCTAGTCAAATTTGTGGACCATCTTAACAAAAAAATCCGACTCCATTAAATTTACAATGGAGATGGAGGAGAATAATAGCATTCCTTTTCTTGATACACTAATTATAAGAAAGCAAGACATGGGCGTCTCTCATAAGGTTCACATAAAGAAAACCCACACGGAACAATATCTCCACACTCTTTCTCACCATCATCCACAACAAAAAGTAGGCATCATGAACACATTGATCACTAGGGCCTTGAAGATTTCAGATAAAGAGCACCTAGAAACTGAAAAAGAACATTTACATGATGTTTTCCTTAGTAATGGGTATGACTCATATCAAATCCAACCTCTTTATGGAAAACTTCGAACAAAATTCTCTATCCATGGCACATTCAAAACCTGAGTGGTGTTCGAAGTATGTAGATGACACTTTCATAATTTGGGCACATGGCATAGAGGAGCTAGTCAAATTTGTGGACCATCTTAATAAACAATCTGACTCCATTAAATTTACAATGGAGATGGAGGAGAATAATAGCCTTCCTTTTCTTGAGACACTAATTATAAGAAAGCAAGATGGGGGTGTCTCTCATAACATTCATAGAAATAAAACCCACATGGAACAATATCTCCATGCTCTTTCTCACCATCATCCACAACAAAAAGTAGGCATCATGAACACATTGATCACCAGGGCCATGAGGATTTCAAATAAAGAGCACCTAGAAACTAAAAAAGAACATTTACATGATGTTTTCCTCAGTAATGGGTATGACTCAAATCAAAGCCAACCTCTTTATGGAAAAATTCGAACAAAATTCTCTATCCATGGCACATTCAAAACCTAAGTGGTGGTCGAGGTATGTAGATGACACTTTCATAATTTGGGCACATAGTAGAGAGGAGCTAGTCAAATTTGTGGACCATCTTAACAAACAATCAGACTCCATTAAATTTACAATGGAGATGGAGGAGAATAATAGCCTTCCTTTTCTTGATACACTAATTATAAGAAAGCAAGACGGGGGTGTCTCTCATAAGGTTCACAGAAAGAAAACCCACACAAAACAATATCTCCATGCTCTTTCTCACCATCATCCACAACAAAAAGCAGGCATCATGAACACATTGATTACTAGGGCCATGAGGATTTCGAATAAAGAGCACCTAGAAACCGAAAAAGAACATTTACATGATGTTCTCCTTAGTAATGGATATGACTCAAATCAAATCCAACCTCTTTATCGAAAACTTTGAACAAAATGCTCTATCCACGAAACATTCAAAACCTGAGTGGTGGTCGAGGTATGTAGATGACACTTTCATAATTTGAGCACATGGTAGAGAGGAGCTAGTCAAATTTGTGGACCATGTTAACAAACAATCCGAATCCATTAAATTTACAATGGAGATGAAGGAGAATAATATCCTTCCTTTTCTTGATACACTAATTATAAGAAAGAAAGACAGGGGCATCTCTCATAAGGTTCATAGAAAGAAAACTCACACGGAACAATATCTCCACACTCTTTCTCACCATCATCCACAACAAAAATAAGGCGTCATGAACACATTGATCACCAAGGCCATGAGGATTTCGGATAAAGAACACCTAGAAACTGAAAAAGAACATTTACATGATGTTTTCCTTAGTAATGGGTATGACTTAGATCAAATCCAACCTCTTTATGGAAAACTTCGAACAAAATGCTCTATCCATGGCACATTCAAGACCTGAGTGGTGGTCAAGGTATGTAGATGACACTTTCATAATTTTGGCACATGGTAGAGAGGAGCTAGTCAAATTTGTGGACCATCTTAACAAACAATCTGACTCCATTAAATTTACAATGGAGATGGAGGAAAATAATATCCTTCCTTTTCTTGATACACTAATTATAAGAAGGAAAGATGGGGGTGTCTCTCATAAGGTTCACAGAAAGAAAACCCACACGGAACAATATCTCCACGCTCTTTCTCACCATCATCCACAACAAAAGCAGGTGTCATGAACACATTGATCACCACGGCCATGAGGATTTTGGATAAAGAGCACCTAGAAACTGAAAAGGAACATTTACATGATGTTTTCCTTAGTAATGGGTATGACTCAGATCAACCAAAAATGGAAACCTAAACACCTCAAAGAAAACAAGGTGGAGGGACATAAGGCTTTTCTTCCATACATTCAAGGTGTAATAGATAAAATTGTGAAACACTTGAGGAAGAAAAGTATCGAGTATGTGTTCTTGCCCCTCAATAGCATCAGAAAGCTCCTGAAATCAGTCAAAGACCCCATTGACCCCTCCTTAAAAAAGGGTGTTTACATGATTCCGTGCGAATGCAGGAAGGCCTACATTGTTGAAACAGGGAGATCCATTCGAACTAGGGTGAAAGAGCATTGTGTTGATATTCGGCTGAATAGAACGTAGAAATCTGCTCTGGCCCAACACTCTCATGGCACCAAATACCCAATCAAGATGGAAGACATGAAGGTTCTTGCTCAGGTAGATAATTGGTCATTAAGAAGAGTTAGGGAAGTTATCGAATCGTTAAAAACCCCAATTGTCTAAATAGGGATGATGGCCTTACTATTAGCAAACCGTGGCTTCCTAACCTTACCAAATTAAACCAACAAACTCCTACCTAACTAATTAACACATAATTTTTAGGTTTTCCTAACCTCACCACTTGAGCCAACAAACGTCTAATTTAATATCTAAACCTAAAAAGTGAATTATAATAAAAATCAAACACTCATTAAAAATTTTCTTATTATTAAAAACCTAACAAACCAAGCTTAAAATAAATAAACCTAACAAACCTAGTATACAATCTTAGCCAAAAAACCTAACCTATAGTAAGCATAATACCTTAACTTCATTATAATGTAAGACAATAAAATATTATAACATAAATAATTTTAAAATTTTCAAACTTAATCTAAATATTATAACAAATTTAGTAAAATTCTTACTTAAACATTTTGAAGATTAATTATTGTAATATAAACATATAAACATATATTGAATTTATAAAACAGTTATATTTAAGATAAGAACATAAATTAATAAAAAAATTAAATGTAAAGAGTTTAATAAAATAAAAAATTTTAATTAAAACATAATCAGGTTTTATAAAAAATGTTAAAAAATGTTAAAACATAACTATTGAATTTATAAACATATATATTACTATTAACATAAAAAATATTTATAATGTAAAGATTTTAATAAAATAAAATAAAAACTAAATGAAACATAATTAGGTTTTATAAAAAAATTAAAACATAATTAAAATTCTTGATAAAGATAAAAATTTATGAAACACTTTGGAAATTAATAATAAATTAATTTTATAAACCTTAATAGCATAAAATTAATATTAATAATGAAAAGAATCTATTATAATAAATAACTTTTTAGGTTATTAAAAGGAAAATAAAAACATTTTTAATTCAGCCTTTTAAGATTTAATAAATTAATTTATAAAACCATCAAAATGAAAAACCCTAGGTGTCACCTTCTTTGACTATTCTGTATTTATAAGACATATAGATCCGAAAATCTTCTCGGGCATCGATTATGTCCTGAGGATGAGCCAAGGATGGCTCAAAATGTTGACAATGTACCATTACCTACCGCGGATTCTCCACAAGATGCCATTAATTGGTAGATTATTGTATCTTACTCATTCAATACCAAACTTGGCATATGTTGTTAATGATGTTTCTAGATTGATGCATGAGACACATGAGATGCATTGGAGGGAAGCAAAGAACATCTTGCACTATGTGCAGGATACTAAAGTGTTTGGGATTCACTATTCTGTTGATGCTCAACTAGATCTGTTGGTTTTATTGACTCGGAATGGGCTAGAGACAACACTGACAGAAAATCTACTTCAGGGTTTGTTTTCATGTTATTATTAGGACCAATTTGCTGGTCAAGCAAGAAGCAAGCATCTCTTGCTCTCTCTTCGGCTAAAGCAGAGTATCAAGGGTTTGTGAATGAAACTATTCAGGAAGTTTTGCTACATGGGATTCTGACATAGTTTGGCATTAGCACTTCTCCTTCAAAATACATTTTCTATGATAATCAAAGTGCAATTAAAATTTCTAGTGATCCATTATAGAAGAAAAAAACCAAACACATAGAATTCCATAAGCACTATATCTAGGAACTAGTGCATAATAAGACTAGCATTCTACATTACTTCCCTATAGAGGAGCAGGTTGTAGACATATTTACAAAATATTTCACTAAGAAGAGGTTTGTTTATCTCAGGTATCTTATTGGTGTAAAGGTTTAATTCAGATTTTAGTTCATGGTCTATTGTTCATTTTGAGGGTGGGTTTCCCATGAGGTTTTCCCCATTCCCTCATTTTATTGAGCAGTTGCTTTTTCATTATATTGTATGGGTGACCTTTGGTATCAGTTGTCACAGCCTAGGTTTTCCAAGTTTGGATTAAGGGGGGATGTTAGCATTATTGTAATCCTTCTTTGTCCACCATAATCTAAATGTTAGTTTCCTAGCTTAGGATGTCATTATCACTTTCATTAGTGTATGGGGATGTCTTCTAGGGCTCACTATCCACTTGATGTGCTCCCATGCATCAATATAGGAGCTCAAGAGACTAGTCCCTAGATTTTAGGATATCACTCAAGTTATGGGATTTCCACCATCAATTCACCCTAATCAGTGTTGATTCATGCTCCGATGGGCCACATTCAGTACACTCTCAGTTATCCTAGAACCTCTTTTGCATGATTTAAGGAGATAGGCTCCTTTTCTCACCTACATTGGTCAGTTAACTGGCTGTGAGGTGTTTTAGTTGTCCAAAGTTTCTCTAGTGAGTCTTCAGTGATGATTATTCCTAGGTTAGTCATGTTTGGAGTCTGTTAGGAGTTAGGGATTTGAATCACTCCTAGAGGATTCAAATTCCCTTTGTTGTATCATGATGTATTGCATACAAATTAATGATTATTGATTCAAGTTTATGTTGCCAAATTTTTTCCTCTTGTCTAATGAATTTCACTATGCATGTTTAGCATTTCTAAACACTGAAATTATTCCTCCTTCATTCTTATTTCATGGTGAGGTTCAATATAGCCTGAATATCTTGTGGAATTGATAATTTACACTCAAGACCCTTATTTAATAAATAACTTAGATATACACATATATTCTTTTTAATTATTTTACTTTTAGTTAATTGCAATGCATATATATTTGGTTTTGACGTTTAGGTTAGGGTAGACATTGTAAAAAAAAAATTACTTAATATTTTACTATTTTATAAAGGAACCACATGTTAACCCCATATTGAGCATAAAATTACACTTTTCCCTCATACCCATAGAAAGCACCTCTCAATGCAACAACACATAATCAAGGTTCTTGTTATCAAACCTATTTTTACTAAGTCATGAAGATGATTGGAAATTTCACTATTGTTTCCTCTACACACATGTACAATGATCTAAATTTCCAAGCAAATACACCATCTAAATAGGGGCTTTATATTGTTGTTGGTTCCATCAATATTATTGAGGTTAAAGACGGAACAAATCTTTTACTTACAATAAATATTTATGACCAATTTATTACATAAGAAGATCAATAGATAAGGATACTCTACAATTGCTCATCTAAGTAAGGTTTAGAAATGATTTCTAATCTCACAGAGGACAATAGGAAGGGCAATAACATGAAAACATTACCATATTTACTATGTTCATTTTTTGTACTGCTTGCTTGCTTTAGTGAATGTTTTTTTATATATTGAAATGCGATGAGTTCTATGTACTTGTTTTGTACTTATTGTTTTCTTTAGTTGAATGTTTTCTTATATATTAAAGTGAGGTAAGTTCACAAGAATAATGGTTGTCTTAAGTTAGCTTGACATATGTCATTATGTTAGATGTTATATGTGAATAGATGATGAACATGTTGAGCTAAACAAATTCTCAAATTCAAATTTTAAAAGTGAAGGATTTCTTTGAACATTTTTATAATATAATATTTATAATTATTACTCCGAAAAAAACTTATAAATTCAAATTTTAAAAGTTAAGGATCTTTCTGAATAATTTTATAATATAATATTTATAATTATTAATCTAGAAAAACTCTAGGATCTTAATTGGAACTCCAAATGAACATGAAGGGAGTGGAATTTGAAATTTTCATATCCAATCACATGGATACCTAATAAAATATTTTTATTTAATTGAATAGTTCCTTTCTTATAATATTTTTCTATTTGATTTATGTGTATTAGTCAGTAGATGATAATATAAATGAGGAAGGAGAAGTATATATGACTAGCAATTTCCTCAGAAGGTACAATAGAATGACGAAAGAGAAAAAAAAATGGGAATAAAAGTAGATATGATGAAGTGGAAAAGAGAGTAGTTTTTTTGTGAATTATTATTGGTATAAATTGGGATCCGACCTCATTATGATATTCCACCTAATTCCATGCAACGTGGAGACTATTTCTTTATGCTTGGGACTAAGCAAACCTTTTTTGTTGTATGATGGACTCTCAATTATTTATTCGTAGTGTTTTTTTGGATGGTTTAAAAATATGGGTATTTTGGTATATGGGACATCCTATTTTGAGCTTTCTAGTACTTGTGGATGTTCAAGTGGACACTCAAATTCTCTACAAGATCAAATGTTTTTTCTTCATCCATTGTTTTACCTCAAAGAGGTTTTGTACTCCACAACATTCAATTTCATGGGTCCCTAGAATTGTTGTGAGTTTCTGAGCTATGTTTTCATTTTAACAAGTAAACTCACTCCCCTTTAAATGAAAGTTCCTAGAAAATTGGCATATATTCAAAGTTTCCAAAGAAATTGAAGGAATCGACAGCAACAAACAACCACCGTCATTCATTTTTTAAATTTGATTTATTGTATTTAATAGTTGACATGATATATCATCATATAATGACCATAAAACCTAAATGAACATAAAACATCATACCATATTCGAGTAGGTCCTAGTGTGACATCCACACTGACGCAACTATGCCTTCTTGAGTTGGCATTGACATAATATAAGCTAAGAAAATGTATTGTGATTTGTGGGAATAACTTTGACAACAAAATTAGGATAACTTTCTAGATGTGTGCCCTCTTCTAAAACTCATTTATGAGTTCTCTCCATGCACATTTACATGTACTCATAGTGACATCTCATATCAATGTGTATATTATTAGCTTCAACAAATTTTTTCCCATGCTTTGCATCAAGAGATCCTTCTCACCACTTCATCAAACCATTTTCAACATCATAAGATCATTCAAATTTGTTCTATAAATTAGACATCTAGTCATTTTTCCATTAGCTCCTTTAGTAGGGTAGGGTAGGCTCAAGCAACATCACTAAAGCTATAGTTTCATGCTAGTTTGGACATCTAGAGAAAGTTATGAGCTGAGTCGAGAAGCCTAATATTCCTAACATTGAAACCTAACACTAATGTAAATATCTCATATTTTTTCAGTCCTTGTTCATCAACATGAGGGGATATGTCATAAGCACTTGTCTCAGGCACTTGTAAATACATAAATACACAGAAACATTGAAAATTTCACTTTGAAAGTAATGAAGTTTAATACACTTACATATGAAAGAAAATGTTGGGTTTTAAGACTCGATTCCATTTTAGACTAAGATGAATCCATACCAACATAGGATCCAATTTTACAACTATTCTTTAGGATCAATTCTGATATGAACATCATTCATCAATGATTGTAAGAGCATCAAATATTTTGAGTCATTGATAGGAATTCTATGTACAAAAATAAAAGGAACCGAAAATACATATGGTAATAAACCTATTGTTTACTAAAAGAGTTGAAGAATGTTTATTGATTATTTACAATGTAATTACATATTTCTTTTGATTCCATGATAACTATGTCTTGGGTTATGTTACAGAAGTACTGAATTCTAGTTGGTTTAAATAATCCAATCAATAATTTGATTATGTTAAGTAATTTAGGAACTCAACATTCTCTAGTAATGAGGTGTAATGTGCAGTTGTTTCCTTAGCCACATCACCTAGTCAATAACCTTCATAGGCATACATTTGATCATCTAAACTCCAAATGGATAATTTGGAATGTGAAAAGAATAAACGCCATCAAACCAATTTTCAACAATTTGATCATCACAACAAGTAACAGATTCAAGAGGGAAACAACCCTAGCCAAAACAGTAGCTACCGTAGATATATATACAAAACATGTGCTGTTTATAGACATAAATAATAGTTAACAAATTTATTTGGTGTATTGATGGGTGAGGATGGAGATGGCCCTCAGTTTAGAGAATTAAGTCCTAATTTAATGGGGTTTGATGCTTTCATTGCAATACAATTGATACCATTTGAGCGAGCTATATGTTTCTTTGCATTTGTAGGTAACCCTTTGCACACTAACTTGATGCCCATAATTTTTTCACTATCCAACATCCCAACCTATTATTAGACCCATGACCAACTAGTGTCACACCATGGCACAGTTGGGTTTCACATGTGCCTGTAAATACACCTTGATGTCGAAGAAAACATAGATCCAATGAGAAGAAAAATAAATAATGTTGTAAGTATTGGATTGTAGAAACATGATCCCATTCATGATTTTTGGTAAGTGAAATGTAAAATATTTATATGATTTATGCAACAAAAATATATGGATTTGAATGATCAAATTTGAAAAAAAAAAGTAATTAATCTATTAAAATTTTAAATTTTGGGCTTGTAAAAATTTATTTGGTGGAAGTATGTACTTTATCTATCTAAGTAATATAATTTTTTATCCATGAAGTGGCTTCATACCTCCAATTACTATCTAAAAAATTATCTTTCATGTATAGAATAACACAACATAATATTTACTACTTCCCCAAATTAAATAATTGTTCCTGTAGACAAGACTTCTCAAAGAGTTTTAATTACAAATATACCAAAAGGCCTTGGCATTACAATCTTGCAACATTCCTTGCATGTACAACCCAAATAACCCAACAAAATATTGAATTACCTAATTGGAAATCCAATCCCTTTCCTACACCACAACCAGAAGAAAATTTCACAACATTAGTTAGACTTAAGAAAATACAAAAACAAAACAAGCAATTGCCCCAAAAGGTGAAAAGGAACGCCGAACCAATAATTATTGTAAAATAAAATAAAGTAAATTAGATGTGATAAAGTGAAAAAGAGAGTATTATTTTTTTCCCTCCCACCCTAATTGTCACATGTTTCAACATTGGGTTGTCTTCCATTAGGATGAAATAATATCTTATTTGCATTGAAAAAAATTCATCACATCACTTATAGATTAATATTTAATGTTAGAATGAAGGGGTAGTTAAATCTATTGTTGTCAATGTTTTAGTTAATATGACCTTATAGGATCATCAAAAAAATTCTAGATAATGCCTATGTACTAGAACTACCCAAAGGTTTGGATATCTCACCAACATTCAATGTGGTAAATTTGTACAAGTACTGTGATGGCTTTGTGGATGAAGGTGAGCAAACCGTCATCTCCAAAGAGCTCACCATTTTTCTTACATGGATACATAACGTGGTTGGTTTGTAGTTAGGGTTGAAGTAAATGCAAAGAAAGAAAATAGAGGGGCCATGAGAAGAAGAGCATTTCTCATTAATTTTCATATTCTTAGAGAAGTGAAAAAAAGCATTACTCATTACTTTTCATGTTCATGGAGAAGTGAAGAACATAGAGATAATAGTCCAGGAGAATGAAGACAGATCTTGCAATGTTAGAAGAACAAAGTAAATAAGGAAAAATATCATTCCTCTTACTGTAATCCCCATTGAGACGAAGACCAAGGTATAATGTTAATCTTTTGAGAAGGGCATAGTACATATATTGTTACAAGATCACATCATGCCTTGTATTTAATATTTGAATGTTTAATTTAATGGACCATTGTTGTTGTGAACTTGATTGCATTAATGCGTTATGATGAGTTTAATTGGTAGTGCTACAATATTGCACCACCATAATTAATATAGTCAAATTTTGAAGGAATCCCTAAGTTGAGGGATCACTTTGGAAGGAATCCCCAAGTTGATGGATTGCTTACCTAGTGAATCCAAGTGATCTCTTAAAAAATTCACTCTAGTTATACAAATTTTCCAAGGCAATATCTTCAAGACAAGACATCATGATAGCCTTGGGAGTGTTGGTCAAAGAAACGGTTTCGTTTGTGAGTACGACTGCGGGTCAAAATTTATAATAAGGTGCTTGCAATGAAGATTTTTTTTATATAAATGTAATAACATGAATACTATGACCTAGAGAGTATATCTTGCACACTACAACATGGACATGGAAACCTTCATATACACATGAAGGATTGGAAGCCAAGTATTTTAACATGGAAACCTACATATACACATGAAGGCTTGGAACCCAAGAATCTAGTTGATTGTGATAGAGTGTTTTACATATTGATTTATTTTTTCTTGTAATTTCATGTACTCCAAATAATATATACCATATTGAGTGACAAGATTGAGATGCTAATGGACTATTTGTTACAAAATTAACTCATGTTCATTGTAATTCTATTGGAGTATAGTTATAACATTAACTCATGTTTATTGTATGTATCATTTTTTCTAAAAATCCATGAACTTATTTATGCAAATAATGAAAAAATCAATACCAAATATCTTCCATTATTCGTCTATATATGATGAGATTTTTTTTTCTCATGTTTCTGTGTGTATGAGGAGAATTTTCAAGACTATATGATGTATGATAAAATTATTATTATTATTATTATTGAGAGAGAGAGAGAGATTTCCATTAGTGAACAATAAGGAGGTTAACAAGTCCAATTTGTTCATTTTGAGCGAGCATCATCTTTGATACATGATGTGTCAGGATCCAAAGCATAAATTTAAACTAAATGTTTTCGTCTTATAATTGTAAATGAAATTTCACCCAATATCATCCAACATATTTTATTGTTAAATTGTGATCAATGCAACCTCTTATGTTTATAATTACCAAATACACACCTAAGGAGATTAAGATCACAACATAGTGAATGTGCAATTTGAAATATTTTCCTCAAGTCCGATTCTTCAATTTTTAATTGATAAAAGTAATGTTCTTGTAAGAACTACCCTTAAATGAGATAAATGTGAAATTTACATTCTTCTTCTAGTGTAGTATTTTAAAAAAACTATGAAATGTTTTATTTTGAAACAACATTGGATTTGAACCAATATGCACTCTTAGTTAGCTTTAAATTTACTTTTAAAAGGACCATATTATAATGGAGCTTTTATGTGGAAATCCAACAAAAGCAGTAAACCTAGAATCCCCCATTTGATAGGTATTTATTTGCTTTGAGATTGGCATTGTTGCATAACAGGTACTAACAAGATGATAGCAATGGTAAACCATTTCAATCAGCTAAATCACTTGGATCACTGTTGTTGTGAGCCAACTCCTATGAATTCCTTTATGAAAATAAATCTCAAGGGAGCCCAAACTTAGCACAAGAGTTCTTATAGTAGTAGTAAACAAATATTCAAATATGTAATTAAGCTCATCACTTAAAAATAATTGAGTTTATGGAAGGGAATGCAACTAAAAATAAATATGAACATCACTTCAAAATATTTGAAGCATATGGAAAGAACATTGTGGAAATTAAGCCCGAGCTTAGATCAACTGAACTCACAAAATTGCTTGTAAGACATACATAGATTCATTCAAACTGGAGACTGTAAATGGAGAAAAATACAAACTTCTATTGAATAAGTTTATCTCATACAACCTTATGAAAAAATAGGTTTTCCAAATATAATAATTACATCATAGATTCGTATTCATAAGGATGCTATTCAAATCAGCACAAAAGAAGGATTACTAAAAAGTCAAAATCCCCATAGGTGCATAAAACACTTTCCTAATATGTCAACAAGGTAACGAATAGGATGAATGAAGTGTATCAGATGATAATTGAATGAAAGTGGATAAACTAATGGTTTTAGAAGAGAAAAAGAAGGAGGGTGAGTTGTACAAAAAACAAGGAAGATGCCTTAAGAATAGCTTTACATTTTGCCTTAAAGGCTGCTGAAAAGCAGTCTAATTCTGGATAAGATAGGAATACGCACTTACTAATATGGCAAATCTGATGGGTTGTCAGAATATTATCTAAAATATTTCCAAAGCGCTCTTGTAGGAAATTTTGGCAAGTTTAACTATAAGGAAGCAAGTGGATGCCAACTAGCTAGTGTAGGACCTAGGAATTTAACCAAAATGATTAAATTTTATATCCTAAGCATGGTAATGGGTTTTGATTATCCTAAAACCCCCTATTAAGCATGACTTATGTAAAATTTAATAAATATATCAGAGATATAGGTCCTAGAAACAAGGATTAGTCACCCTTACATACTACTTGTCCATACAAAACAAGGAAAGAGGCAAAACCACAAGGGGGAAAATCCTCCCTTAAACATGGACATGAATAACATTTTGTGAAGTATTTCCTTCAATCAATAATAACATATGATAAAATATCCCTAGTAGTTATTTGATATTGTTGAAATTATTTTCAGAAAACACCTTTATGAATATGTCTACATCTTGCTCAGATGATACACAATAGTGCAGAGCAATGATCCCATCATGCACAAGCCCTCTGATGTAGTGCATATGGATCTCTATGTGTTTGGTTCACTGCCTCTGTACTATATCAGTTGATATTCAAAAGGTACTTTTTTTTTCACAATAGATGACTTTAGAAGTCTCATATTCAATCCCAAACTCTGCAAGTATACCCCGCAACCACAAACATTGCGTAGTTGCATTCACATCTCCTTGGTATTCTACCACTGTAGATGAAAGTGCAATGGTACTTTGATTTTTACTTAATCATATTATTGTTCCATATGAAACCATAAACACATATCCAAAAGTTGATTTTCTATTAGTGTTATCACCTGCCTGATCAGAATCAGTAAAACCAACTAACTCTAGGTCATATTTTGCAACATAGTGAATCCCATGTGTCCTTGTTCCCTGCACAAAGTGTAAGATTCTTTTTGTTTCCTTCCAATGGATTTCATAAGGCTGATCCATGTGTATATATGCCACACTCACTCCATAATATATATCAGGTCGAGTATGAGTCAAATAAAGAAGAGAAACAACCAGTTTCCTATACAGTGTGGTGTTTACCAATGGAGTGGAATGTGCTTCTTCAAGCTTAACTCCTGAAAGGAAAGGAGTCTTGATTGGCTTGAAATTATTCATGTTGAACTTATTCAGCAGGTATAAATAATACTTGGATTAATGTACCTTGATTCCACGATCTAATTGAGAAATATCAAGCCCCAAAAATTGGCTTAATAATCCCAAATCAGTCATGGAGAAAGCATGGTTCATTGCACCCTTCAAGGAGACAGTTTATTTCATGGAAATTCTTGTGATCATAATTTAATACACATAAAAAAAAAATTATAATTGAACCATGAATCAGCTTCAAATAGACATTTGGATCAGACTTGCATCTACAATAGTTCTATGATAGCAGAAATCCATCAATATTGGCATACCAAGCTTTGGGAGCTTGTTTTAGCCCATATAGTGATTTCTTTAACCTACACACAAGAGATGGATTAGTAACAAAACATTTTGGCTGATCCATATATATCTATTATTTGATATCTCCATGTAGAACATGTGATGTACCTCCCATTGCTTGGAAGTTGCAATGGCCAAAACCAGTCTTTTGAAGTCCATCTTTGTCACTGGTGCAAAGGTATCATTGTATTCAATGCCTTGGAATTGGGAGAATACCTTGGCCACTAAAATTTCCTTATACTTCATAGGAGATCCATCAACAAAAAAAATTGTATTGAATACCCATTTGCACTTGACTAGCTTTATCCCTGTTGGGAGCCTTTGACTAGTTCCCATGTCTCATTCTTCTGGAGAGAATGGTATTCCTATTTCATGGTTTTTTTCCATATTGTATATTCTGATTCTTCTTAATATTTTTTTAGATATTATTAAACCATTAGATAACACTTTTCATCAAAGAATGGGTCCTTGACAGAAAGGGCACTCTCGAATTGGGATCTAGTTCTTCTAGGATCACTAGGATTCCCAACTAGTTCCCCAGCTGCATGAATGGTATTTTCTGCCCACTTTGGCCTTGTAGGTGTGTTAGTATCTGCAATTAAATCATCATTATCAGACATATCAAAATCAGAAAACTTATAAACCTCTTCACTTACAGTTAGAGGTGGTGGTGGTGAAGAGGACTCTCCAATTTCGGTTGCTAGCATGGGTTATTCTTCAAACTGAAACTCCTTTCAATAAAGGATCTTTGAGTGCACATGTTGATCATATTATACCCTTTAGAATCTTCAGAATACCCAACAAATAGGGACTCTTGACTTTTTAGTTCCAAATCCTTCCTCTTTTCTGTTGGAATTCTAGCCCAAGCTTTAGAGACAAAAATCCTTAAGTTAGACACATTGAGATTGTGTCCACTCCAAGCTTCGAAAGGAATTAATCCATAAATATGCTTGTGAGGCACCCTATTCTGGATGTAGGATGCACATTTTATAGCTTCATCCAAAAACGTTGGTGGAAAGTTCTTAGACTCCATCATACAAGTAGCCATCTCTTTGAGAGATCTATTCTTCCTCTTAGAAACACCATTCTGCTATGGTGTGTAGGGAATGGAGTGCTGCATATGGATACCTACATATTCACAATATTGAATAAATTGAGACTTGACATACTCACCACCATTATCAGATATGAGGACCTTAAGTTTCCTTTCATACTAGTTCTCAACCAAGTCTTAAAAAACCTTGAAGATGTCAAAAAATTCACACTTGTGCTTGAGGAAGTAAACCCAACAGTATCTGTAAAAGTCATCTATGAAGGTTAGTACATAATTGGCTTGACTCATGGACATATGAGGAAAAGGACCAGCAATGTCATTGTGGATAAGCTCAAGAGGTGCAGAGGTTCGCTCATGACTGACTCTCTCATACTTATGCTCTGGGTGTTTTCCTAGAATGCAACCTTGACAGACTCCTTTGGAAAACTTGATCTTGGGAAACACTATGACCATATCTTTGTCACACAATTATGAAATTTACTTGTAATTTAGATGGCCAAACCTCTCATTACAAATCTTGCTAGCTTCATTAGCATGAGTGAGGAGATCATAGGGGTTTGAGAAGAGCATGAAGTTTGAGAACTTGTACACTTTCAAAGTCTGATACAAAAAACCTTTATCAATGACTCTACCATTCGAAATATTAGAGATTTCAACATCATTGGGAGTAAAGAAAACATTCTTATGAGACCTAGTGTGGGTCATTAGATAGAATAACAAGATATTAGCAGCAAGACCTGGGACATGCAAACCATTATTGAAGGGACCATGTTCAATATATATTCTACCCTTTCCCTTACTTTCAATTTTAGATTTATCTCCCAACAAAATCTTTGGACCATTCAAATCATCAAGAGAGGACAAGGTCTCCCTTGTCGAAACCATGTGCCTTGAAGCTCTAGAATCAATGATAAAGGAAGGAGACGTTATAGTGCTTGCAACTAGGGCATGAACTCTCTCCTTGTCTTCGAAACTTGATCCTCCTTCATTCTTTGTTGCACCTTCAGGAAGAGAGATGTGTTTTTCCAGGAGTTGACTCAACATATCAATTTGTTTTTTCATGCATGGGCTCTAAGGATGAAATCTCTTACCACAGTACTTTCTCATTTCACATTTTCCTTTCTTCTTCTAGGAATTCGTCTTCTTGGAGTTTGAGGACTCCTCATGAGACTTGGTCTTGTATCCCTTTTGATCAGGAGGCTTCTTATCCTTCTTCTTTCCTTTGGAATCCACCTTTGAATCTCCAACAACCAAAGCTTGATCTTTGGAAGGTTTGATGGTTCCCATCAGACCAACTTATCTTTCTCTCAAGTCAATGATTCCATGAAATCTTCCAGTGAAGGAATATTCCAATTTTGAGTTGTCAACTTAGTAGCATGAAAGGTCGATACAATATTGAATAGTCATGGCCAAAACTAGTTGTTCATCCTTTTTTTCAATACCACATTGTTTCAACTGCAAAACTAGTGCTTTGAACTTGGAGAAGTAGACTTGTAAGAATTTGAAGCTGCTTGGACTCAGTGAAATTAGCTTGTTTCGCAGTTGATGTCCCCTCATTTCATATGTCTTTCCAAATAAACTTTGAATCTTATCCCATACTTCATTTGGTGATGTCAATCCATCAATATGGAAAAGAAGGTCTCTGGAAATGTTGAGACACAAAAGACGATATGCCTCATCTCTCCTATTGTGCCACTTAATCTTCTCTGTTGCTGCATTAGGCTCAGCCTCAGTTGCCATGGTCACTCTGTAGAGGCCTTTACTCCTCATCAAAATCTCCATATGAGCCTTCCATTCGAAGTAGTTGAATGAAGTCAAGATGATATGGTGAGATTGATCCATTCTTCAGCAATTGAACCCTTGAACAGACAAAATGCACTTTCAGTGAGTAATGTCGATCCTGCAAAAGAAACAGAGGAGGAGAATAATTGAGCTATGAAGGCTCTGATACTATGTGGAAATTAAGCCCAAGCTTATATCAATTGAACTCACAAAATTGCTTGTAAAACATACATAGATTCACTCAAATTGGAGACTATAAATTGAGCATAATACCAACTTTTATTGAATAAGTTTATCTCATCCAACCTTATGACAAAATATGTTGTCCAAATATATAATTACATCAGAGATTCAAATGCATAAAAATGTTATTTGAATCAGCACAAAAGTGGGCTTACTAAAAAGTCAAAATCCCCCCATAGGTGCATAAAACACTTTCCTAATCTCTCAAGATGGTCATGAATATGATGAGTGAAGTGTATCAGCTGAGAAGTGAAAGAAAGTAGATAAATACATTCTTTTGGAAGAGAAAAAGGAGGGTGTAGATTCAAAAGAAAGATGATAGAAATATTATAATTCAAAAGAAAGATGACATAAATTGCTTTAATTCACATTAAGCAAAATCTTATAATCCAAAAACAAGATGAAAGAAATCACTTTAAACAAGTGTCCAACCACAATACATTTGATAAATACGCTAAGTTCAACATGTGTAGATTCCTACATGTACATAGTGAAAGAAATAGTAGGTGGCTATAGGAAATATGTTGGTAAGCCATATGTATGCATCTCACCGATGGTAATGTGGGAGATACGGCATGTAGACTACTTGATCGTCCTCAATTTAACATAACATTTGAATTTAAAGAATGTTCTAGGAGGGTGTCATTGTAATTATGTCCAAAGATTGTAGTGTTTAAGCTATGCAGACTCCAGGAAGTTTTGTTTATCATTCGAAGGCTAAACCAGAATGGTTAAAACAGGAGATGGGGTACCGATTGCATGGAAAAATGTTAATCCAACCCCAAGCCTTGGGGGATACATCTCAGAATAAATGATGAAGTAATTTAGATAAGGAACTTAATCGAAACAATTATATGAATCGCAGAACCTCATGAACTAAGAATAATATAACATCAACAACACAGAGAAGTGTTAATATTTTATTTAAAAAATAATTTGCAATTGTTTTATTGAAAACACGTGGTGTATTTTTATTGGGTGGAGGGATGGAAAATATGGAACAGTGTTCCAAAAACCCACCTTCGTATAGAAAAACACCTTCGATGTAACTAAGTGATATGAATTCCATAAATAAACAAGGGAGGTTGCTAAGCAACAAGTCCAAGTCCCTGCCCTAAGTTACTAAGCTATTCAACAATGACTTTAAATTTCTCGCCTTCTTCTGCAAAACAAATGACGGTCATCCTGTTAGCCAAAACTCAGTCGCTCAACATTTGGCATCCTTGACGACATTGCATGAGTGGCATGCGAGGCAAGATTAAATGACATGTTTGTTAAAGCCTAGGCATCTGAACACTCTCAAGTATCAATTAGCCCATGCAGTCGCAGGAATTTTTGCTAGCATTGCAAGTTGACTGGACATTGGCTACCCACAGAAATGAGTGATTGATTTAAGATATATACTGAGCAGTGAAGGCGATGAACAGTCTTTAATAAAAGAATTAAGCGATTGATGTCAAATCGAAATGATATTCTTCCTTATAATGATAATTAATGATTGAATTAACAGGACATGAACCATCCAGTTAAGAGAAATAATGATTGAATTAATATTTATGGAGGTGCGTGAACAATCTGTTCAAGAGATGGGATGGATTGATGTGAAATCGGAATGATATTATTCCAAATATACATAAATTTGTACATTGAGACTTGACGTTATTTTTGAAACCAAAGTATAACAGTCCACGTTTCTTCGCTTAAACCTTCACAATAATTGTGTTAGAGAATCATGATGAGCCGATGCAAAAGCGTTTTGGAAACGTGGTTCACAGCATTTCGTTTATTTTTGATATATGTGGGAGTCGGGACTGCGAGACTGCTATCTTTCATCAGTTTGGGAAGCCCAGTATTGGAGGCTTCGTCCAGATTTGTATCTCATGAACCACACATCTAAGAAATAGGTTTGGAGAGCCAAGCTTAAGTCCATCAATATAAGAATGAGAAAACTTATAATAGTTTCCATCCATTGATATAAAAATGGTTGCAGGCGTTCCACCTCCTGATGCAAAAGAGAGCTCTCCAGACGACATGCAAATTCCAAACATAATGCCCCCAAGATTATTATTTTTTTTACTTTTACAACAACCCCTCACATCAAGGGCTAGGGTTCAATTCTCCATGAATAGCCCAATTTCTTCATTGTGCCAGAATAGATGAAGGATCCATACGGACGAACCATGAGTGCCCTCCTGGAGCCGAACACTGAACAATGTGCATAGGGTCAATTAAAAAGCCTTGTTTTAATTACTGACTGCATGACTTCTTGTTGGGCTCTTGATCGCTAGCGCTTTCCCGATCTTGATCGTTAGCTCTTTCCAGATAAAAGCATCACATGGGGTCCAATACTGATTGCCTTCATTAAGCTGCCCTGCCGCTTGTATGCTTTGTTCCCCGGTGAGAACCTTCCTTTAACTTTATTAAAGATAAAGCTCATTTGAATAGTTTGTTTATTATACACCAAGTGGCCTTCAAAACCCTTTACCAGCTTAAGCCAAATGGCAAAGCCATGAAAACATGCAAAGGTGGGAATAACATGAATACGGATGCTCAACCTGGAATACATATTCAGATCATATTACTATGAGCCAACACAAAAAGTGAATATGGGGATTTATGAAATATGAGAAAGGAAATGGTTCAGTAGTCACCATTAAGCAGTCATTCTCATGGAGAAATTGTCAATAATCCGGAGATTTTCTAGCTATTTGTGGAGGTTCCCATTCTGCCGAGTTTGAGCCTACACGCTGAGATGAAGATAAGAGTGCCCAGAGCCCAGAATGAGATTAAAGGTTTTTCGTGTTTTTTCAAGATTATTTACACATCTTTAAGCAACTTTCAATGGTGACCCTTTCGGTAAGTTGCTTGCACTGGTAAATGACCCTCTCTGTAATTTGTTTGCACTGGCGGATAATCCTTGGTAAATAATCCTTTAACTGTCCTATATGAGCGAGTCTTTTGTTTCTTTTTGTTTCTATTTATGTGAATGAAGTCGCTGTCTCTCTCGGTCAAAACAAAATTGATTTAGGTGTGTTTATGGAAGATGCAACAATTATGAAAAAGAAATTCAAATTCAACAAGAAATGAAATGATACAGAACATAAAATTCAACGGGAAATGAAGTGATAAAGAACATAAAGATCGATTTAAATAATGTGAAATTATGAATTGAATTTGGTAAATAATGTGAAATTATGAATTGAATTTTGCAGGAAATCATAAGTGTATTTGTTGCAGCGTTATCGCCGTCATATGCAGGGACTTCTTAAATTCATTCTAGCAGCAGGCATAATTGAAAAAATTGTAACACAGCCTCTAGACGATGTAGACACAGACCAAGTCAGTGTTGATTATGTTTATGAATGATTGCTATGCCTCCTTCGTTTGGAGGCAGATACCAACTGAAGATAGACAAAAGGAAATTTTCCTATAGCTCATTTACAGAGGCTCATATCAAGGAAGTAGGTCTTGCAAGCCGGTCATTGTAAATAGTCGCTAGTTCGTACAGGTGTGTTGATTGTTGATGCACTCAATATGCTTCTTTGACAATATTAAATATCATTGCAGCAATATTAGGTTTTTTATGGAAGAAAAAAATAACAAAAACAATATTAAACTTGTCTGGACATAAACTTGTTTGGACATTGTGGAGAGTAGAAGGTCATACCTTATACTCGATTTTGAAGACTTTTAAACGCATTCAAGAGCTTAGAATGATTGAAGCCACCAATAAGTCTGCATGTCTTAGACTAGCGATTTTTAATGGCAGGATGCATTCCGAATCCTTCTTTTTTTTTGCATTTATGCTACAGAATGTTATTGCATTTTTTAAATATAATTTTTTTCTTACAAAAGAAAAAAACCTTTGGCACTAATACTTATCATTTTATTCAAAGCGCTCAGGTTATCCGTTCTTGAGAAGCCCTGAATTGCTCATTCCCCATAAAATAATTGTATGCTGAGACGCTATGGCTATGAAGAACTGGGCATTTAGCCGAGTGCAAACCTTGGCAAACAGTGGAATCCACACGGTTCCACCTGAGTTTGTGAGATGGGTGGAGAAGACCCATCATGATCCAAACAGCTTCCAAATTCCCATTATTGACTTACAGCTAGGATCGAGTGCCCTGCAACATGATCATTTCTGCAAGGATCAAAATGACAACATCGCCTCACAAATTTCAAGGGCTGCAGAGAATTGGGGTTTCTTGCAGATCATAAATCATGGCATCCCTGATTCTCTTATTGCTCGAGTTCAAGCAACGAGCAAGGCCTTCTTCCAACTTCCCATTGAAGAGAAGGAATCCTACGCTAACGAAGCACAGAATCCCATCGGCTATGGCAGCAAACTCGGATATTCTGCCGATTCAGAGGCTAAGTTGGATTGGGGAGACTATTACTATAACGCTATTTGGCCTCCTGATATGAGGGACATGAAGAAATAGCCCATACAACTCTCTGATTTCACATACATCCTTATTTTCTTTCAAATTATTAATCTGCGTATACTGTATTTGTGTGGGGATGGGAAAGCCTTGAAGGTCTGATGAGGAATTTTGTGGTTGCAGGGAATACTTGGACTTTCCAAAGTTTGAGTCTGTTGAGCTTAAGCTTGCCTATAGCAGCTTCTCCCTTCCCCATCTGTCGATCAAAGCAAAACACACTCGCAGTGCAAGCATGCAAAACACTTGCATACACACTTGCAGTGCATGCATGCAAAACACTTGCGGTGCATGCAAAGGATAATCATGCCAACAGATAGGTGCATGCCCAGACAAACACGTGCACTTGTGCACTAAAGCACACCACTCAACAATTCAATGAAGCAAGGCATTTGTGGCAATGAAAATATTTAACATACAATTAAATGCCAGGAAGTAATGCTAACAAAATGCTAGCATTATTTCAAAATTTCAAAGCAATTGCTCATAGCTTAGATGGAAGGCAAAAAAACCATAGGAAAACAATGACATTTCCCTCTTATTGCCTTGGGATGAGGCCAAATAAGACCTCCAATTTGTTGATTGGTGGATGAAACGGTTGGTGGTTAATTGATTGGATCATGAAAAGGCATCCACGTTGATAGAAAGGCAGCTGGAAAGGAAGGTTTAAGTTAGAAAGACAGCTGGAAAGAAAGGTTTATAACTTAGAACAATGGTTTCAAACATGTTTCGGTTAGCGCGCTGATTAATACAAAATGGCAGCAAGCCGATAACAAGAGTCCCTGCTAGCCGGGCAGGGACTAATAAGAGAAAGCTTAGAGTGTCACAGCTTCTTTGTTCAACTTAACTAACTCTGTGGAAGTTGTATACTCCAATGTGACATACTTGGTCTCAATTCAGAGAAGGTTGTACACAAACGTGCAAGGTATTCTTACTCATTTAAATGCTATGGCACGTCTCTTTACATTAGATTCCAGGCATGTGTTGAATCAATTCTGATCTAATCTTTTATACAATCTAACTCTACATTTATGCAATTAGTCTATTGATTCTATATTTTCCCACCTACGTATCTGATTTAATTCTTCTCTTTCTCCACCACAATGGTTACATGCATATCTAGTAGCTTTCATGCTTTCTTCTTTTAGTTCTCATGCATTTCTTACTCCATTAACATTGTTGTTGTCCTTGGTTCCAACATCTCATCTATAAAATTATGCTCCGCAGCCTAGCCTTCACTTGTGCAACATGCACACAATCAACCGTTACCATAAAGATTCTCTTTAACCAAATTGTTCTTTTTAATTAATTTGGAGGGCAAAATATATGAATACACTAACAATCACGTCTTATTTCTTAAATAAAATATTACTATGTTTTTCCAATATTTTTAATAAATTTCACACTCTCCAACTACAAATATATATCTTCAAACCAAAAATCAAGTTTTGAGTTCAAACAATATCTCAAAATTTGTGATTCTTTAAAAATAAAAAATAAAAACTACAAATATGCATCTTCAAACCAAAAATCCAACCTTTGATTTCAAACAAGATTTCAAAGTTTGTGATTAATATATTTCAAGTATTTGATTTATGCATAATATGTGTTTAGTCAAATATCAAACTGCACTATACCGATAGTGAAAGCATGGAATTACATACAAATTAATTAAAAAAACAATACATTGATTACTAATTCTCTAATAAAGTGAGATTGGGGATAAACATCATTTATAATATTTGTTTGTATTATATAAATCCGTTTTGGTTGTATTCGATATTATTTCATTTATAATATTTGTTTATATTATATATAATGCATTTTGATTGCATTCAATATTATTTTATTTAAAATAAATTGTATGAGGTGCATAACTAAGTTGGATGAGGATAGATATGGTATTCAATGGTCTTTAGGTTGTGTGTTTTTTAGTCTATAGGTTGTAATGCATTTTGGTTGTATTCAATATTATTTTATTTAAAAATATATATATATATTAAATGTATAACTAAGTTGGATGAAGATAGATATAGTTTTTAATGTTCTTTGTATGAGGTGTATAATTAAGTTGGATGAGGATAGATATAGTATTCAATGCTCCTAGTGGTGCTCACATAGGTCGATGTGTTTATAGGGATTGGTCTCCACCGTGAATATTTATTTTACTATTTTGGCATGCTTAGATAACTTGAACCTGCTAATTAGTGCCAGTTGAGTCGTGTCCCAATTAGGTATGTCATATTTGTGTGTCATCCACCATCTTACAGGAGTCTCTCTAAAAGAAGTATCTAGGACATCCATGCATTATTCCTTTTTTACCAAGTCCATTTGTTGAAGGAACTGGTCTAGGATACTTCTTCCATCATATCTTGGTGGATCATGCACTTCTACTCCAATCTAGAGAACCTATTTCATAATCGTGCAATGTATGGATGAGGGCTCATTTTTCCCATTTTACTAGTTGTTCCAAGCCTCCTCAAAATTGTTGTCAAAGGAATGGACACTCCTCTATCTTACTGAGCCTTCTGTTGTTGGATTTGCATAATCTCTTTTTTTTTGTTGTTGGAGAGTATATGTTGTCTAGGACATCATTTTCCATGTCACTTTCCTTTGATTGGATCTATGTATCATGGACCTTGGTGAGGATCTAGGGTTGGGTTACCTTCATCCCATCATCCTAAAAAATTATTATTCAAATTTTCAAATCAATTATTCCATAGTTCTCATAGGCCCATTCAATTCCTACCAATGTTGGATAGGGATCTGTTCAGCCCATGATATCTATGAATTCAAAATAATTAGTGGTTTTTATACCTCCCAAATCAAATTCAAAGTCCTATAGTGGGGAAATGGGGAAAATAAGGCATTGATTTTCCATCCTCAACAAAATAGGAGAGTAGACAAGAGGTGGAGAGCCCATTTCTTCCCATGACCTCTTTGGTAGGATGTTTACATCATAACCCAAATCTAGCATAACATTCTTAATATTATAGCCATGTACCAGTGCATATAGATGGAACTCTCAACCTGTCATTTTCCTTCTCCTTTGTCACACCAACTGTAAGTTTCTATTTGGTATAGGGGCATAGATGTTGTCATCAATTTTCACAAAATTATGTAATTTGTGAATTGCACCACACAACTTCTGAGTGGAATTCTCATCTTTCCAAAATATATTTTAGTAAGTGGAACCATATTTAAATAGAGTCCCTTTCTTTTTCATCACTCGATTCTCTCTTGCGGTTCTTATAACATTTTTCTATATTGGTGAGATGGTCCTGCTTCATCTCATGCTGGCGAGGTTAGTATTTGAAAAAACATATCTACAGCCTCTCTATAGATCTCTTTCTATTGGACTAGAATATACTTAGTATTCTTTGGTGTTTCCTTCTTAATCATTTGAGAGATTGGTCATCATTGACTTGATCCAGCTCTTGTGCCTACCAAAGTAACAACAAATCTTGTTGCACTTCGGTCTTCTTATGGTTCACAATTAATAAAACGGGTTGGTCTTCTTGCATGATCCTCTCGTTTAGCTATCGATTCAGGACATTCCTCCATGTTGTGGGTGCCCATGTGGTAGTAGTTACACCAGGGTCTTTTGGTAGATGTATAGTCTCGAGCAAGATGGTCAATTTCATTGCAGTTGTAATAGAGGATGTGACCTATGCGACCGCATCTATGTCCAAAACCAAATCCTCTTCTACGCCCCCCTTTTCCTATAGGTTGATGGACTACCCTATATATAGAGTGGTCTATCCTCTCTATCAAAGTGCTTAAGGCATGTCACTTGTCAATGCTATGTATAATGGATCCACAAAATTGATAGTATACTGTGTTTGGGACTAAATATTTATATAGAATTGGGAAGAGTCGTGATGAATGACCAAATTCTTTTCAAATCTTACAATAGTAATTGGGAAAAGCACTTGGCTGTTCTGAAAATGTTTCCCATCCTACATATTGGAATGGGTTCATCGTTCCAACCTGTGTAATTATCACACTTGGACTTGCATTAAATGGTCCTACTGGTAGAATTTGTCTGCTTATCATCTTAGGGAATTGTGAAACATGAATTCCTACAATCATGCAACCAGTATACCATACCTGCAATTGAGATGGTTTTGGCATATTCAAGCCCTGAAGTCTTTTCATTATTTCAACCATTTTATTGTGCACTTGTTCCAGTTCTCCTGAATATGATGAAGTTTCTACCGCGGTAGTATTTATATAGTTGTCCATGGCATCAATCTTCATTGCTTACTCTAACATATTTCTAGGTTAGTCTATCACTTGTAATGATAGAGGTATACTTCTTAATGGTGTAAACCTTGAATAAACCATTCCTTGTGGTGGGATTCATGTACCAAGAATGTTAGGCTGGTCAATACATCCCTAAAACATTGCGCATATTCATAGATAGATTATCCTTGCATTTGTTGGATTTCACTTAACTCTATGAAACCCTTATGCTCGGAATTGGGTTGTGCATATTCATCTAAGAACAATTTCTTTGTCTCTACTAATGTAGGATTTGACGGTCCTCGTTCTCAAGTAACTTCATGTACCACTGTAATTCCCTTCCTCATAACGCTTCCTAGAATTCAACTAGTTTAGATATCGTTGGGGTTTCTCTAGCATTCCATATTGCTTCACATAGGAACTAGTGTTGTGTTGCATCATCTTCTCCTCCTTCCCCCAAAATTATAGACATTTCAGAGGAGGAAATAATGGTACCCCAACCATTATCATAGTTGTATCACCTACCAATCCAAATCCTTGGGGTCCCAACTGTACTAGAGTTTACTTCTAGTTTGTTGACTACTACTACTACTTCCTCCTGCTAATGAAGTGCTTTGTGAAATATTGGTATTACTATTCATCTATCTATGCCAAGGTAATTGTAAAACAAAATTTTGAGAGTTTTTTATCGTATTTTGTAAGGGAACCCGGGAGTTGGTCAAAGGAGTGATACGTCTATTGCTTCTAGTAACTACTTCCTCAACAATGGGTGGTTCACCTTCTGGTGTACTTCTATTTTTTGCAGGTCTCGATAGTTCTTGATGTTCTGCAACTGCATCCAAGGTTTTTTTTGGTGACTATTTTGGTGTTCCACTACTTTGTTTCTAATACATGTAGTCCTTTTTTCCACTTGTTCCTTATTTCTCTTTTCAAGTTGCATGCTTCTTCTTTATGTATTTCTCATTTGTGCTTTCCACCATTGTTCATGTAGTTCTTCCCTTCTTTCTGCTCTATCAGTCCCGAATTATTTGTTTTCAACCCCCTCCATTGACGGTAGTTATACCCTCCATAATGGAGTAGCATCACCTCAACTTCCCCCCCTGGGTGTGAGGGTTTTTCTCATCCATTATAATCCAATATAGAGGTAGAAACCTGAATTCAATCATCCAAGTCTTAATGCATAATGAAAATTATTTCACATGTCTTCCTCTATCTCATGTTATGAGTTCATATTCAGATTTAGACGTTGATTAGTTGTTTCCAACTACAAATTCTAGAATATAACTAGTGAGGGTACTTTCTACCCAAAAATAAATAGCTCTAGTTAGCAGTGAGTCCAAGTTTCAAGATAATCATGTATTTTTTAGTCCACTAGATAGTCCTTCTTTGTCGGTTGTCATATTCAAGCACTTATGCAAGTTTTTATAACCATTTTTCTAGGGCCACCAGAATTTCAACCCACAACATTCTGTATTGATCTAGTGGCAATCCTTTGTAAAAAAGATATTGTCTAAACTTGGATACCTCCCACACTTGTAATTTGACTTCTTGTGCTGCAAAATTTTCAAGCTTCTTATCCCACCACAGTTGAATATGACTTGTTGTCACATAAGTATACATACAGTTGATGTTGTCCCATTAAAAACTAGGTCCCGGAAACAAAACCACTTGTTGGGACAAAATTAAGACTAATTTCTTGCACATGGGACAACAAAGGGACCATTGTATTCTAGTGTGGTGGCATTTTCAATTCCACAAAGGAGAAGGTCTCATTTGAAGCACAACCAAGGTCGTTTTAGGATACATATTTGTTAACTATAAGGATGTGGTTTGTGATAGTTCTCATCATTTAGATCGCAACAATATTCATCTAAGCTATCGCAACATTATCTATCTTAGAACGTCGCAACATTAACATGTAAATTACTTATAGAAATTAAAGAGAAACCACATGAAAGATAATAAATTCAATACAGAAAATTGAGGGGCCCAAAAATCTTTTTTCACTATAGCATATAAACTCCATTACATCATGGCTCTATGGCCTTACAATCACCATGGAATTACCTGTCGTGGAAAAATCATACATATAAGAAAAACCCAAATCCCATATACAAGAAATATTTGATGTTGATGTTGACTTGACTATATTCATCTTCTGCTACTTTGCTCTTCTTTGGTTCGATCACATATCTCATCTCGCATTTTCTCTTCTTCTATATATCTCTCACTTTCTACTTATCTTCTACTTCCCTTACTACTTTCTAGGTGGTTACAAAATGGTTGTGTTCATTAGCATCTTTATGTAACTCTAATTCATGCTTCCTTCTATGGTCCTTTCCTTTTTTTTCCTTTTGCAGTCTTCTCCAAAAATGAAGGAGCCCTATAGTTGAGGTAGCACACCGTCTAGATGGTGCATTCATGTTTATAATACGCACCAACCCAACTTTTAAAATAATCTTTTATCAGCATATACCTTCCTATTTTCATGCATGGATACATCGATCGAGATGCATTAAAAAAATAGGTTGCACACCATTTGTGGTTCGAACACGTATGTATAAATAAATCGTGCTCACTACTTGGGAATGCAGCATTTTGTGCATATTAGAATCGTATACACACTATCACGACACTTGTATTATTACCCATGCACCGGTGCGTCTCTTTTATAAAGTACATTGTGTTTAGCTATTTCTAAAAATAATTGTTGTCTCTGGTGCGTTCATCATCTATTATTCCACTATTAGTGGTGCTCTGTATATTCCAAAGATAGGTGGGTAGTGCTCCAAACAACAATCAATAGCAAGATGTGCATGAATTAGTTTTAATAAGTTAACGTAACGTAAGGTCATTAGAAAGGGAAATTGCATTAAGGGTTTCAAAAGGATCCAAGCCAATGGAAAAGAAGAGGGATTCAAAATTTTCATTATAAAAAACATTGGATAAATCAAATTTGATAAAACAAAGTTATTCTAAGTGAGCATTAATCAGCATTACCTTTATAAATAAGTTCAATATATTTCTTAAAAAACTAATATTTTTTCAAACTTAAATTATACTTAATATAAAATATAATTATTATATTCTTAATGTTTTTTTCAAACTTAATTATAATTGTTATATTAATAACATTAAAAATGTTATTACTTATAAGTTTAAAGAGAAAATGTGGTGCGATAAAGACTTGGAGCTTAAGAAAAAATTAAGATATTTTAAGGAGGTCATTAACCGTAATCTAGAAGTTCAAAAGTATCTCTTTGATTTAACTAGCTTGAAGAAGAAAATTAATATAATTGAGATAAGAACAAACTCTCATAAGATATACAGTGAAACACGGCATTGGACAGATCCTAAAACAACGTGGGAGGAAAGTATCTTCCATCTCTGTGATGTTATCAGCATTGAGGACGAAAAAGACTTTATTTTAGAGTGTCTTGCATACACACACATTAAATGTTTTATAATCTTTATTGCAATACCAACCTTCCTAGCCTTCTAGCACATCAAAATTATGGTGATTTAGAAACACTTCTCTCCAAGATTCTAAAACGTAGGAATACAATTTTAAAGAAAACTAAAAAAAAAACATATTGTAGGTCCGATAGAGCAAAGTTGGTCTCACTAGACATTAATCATCTTCATCATTCACAATATTAAATTATATGTATATGTAAAATTAAACTTAAAATATTCAAAACATTAATATATGTGTACTTAAAATAATTAAAATATGTGTTATGTGAGTTAAACTCAAAGTTAAGTGGGTGAAGATAGTTAAATGCATGAATAAATTAAAGGAGGTGTAAATCTACAAAGCTAATATTAGTTCTATGAATTGGGATGTACATGTCTTGACAAAAGCATCACTCATGAAAGTAAAAAGTAGGTGATTATTTGCATCACACAAGAAGGTAAGATGCAACATTATCAAAAACATAACAATAACTAGTGGGGAGAAATAAATATCTCTTTCATGTGCAATGATTGTTGTATATGTTATGTATTGTAATACCCCAGTTGTTAAGCCTCGGACATATGTTATTATTTTTGTTTATTATTAGGCACTAGGTGTCGGGACTATGGACTTTGGACATTATTATTATTGTTGTTTAATTAAGTAACTAGCTCAACATAGACAACTAATGAGAATGGGGGGCCATGGATTCCACTTGAGAGGGGATTGGGGACTATGAGTTGTTGCTCTCCCTAACATACTTGTTCGACCCTATTTTTTATTATTTTGGGTTATGGAGAAATTATTGAGTCCTATTTGATGATTGGTGGGGCCTACTTATCAAGTGCGCCCTACTTAGCCTCTTGTGATGCTCTTCACCCACTCATGTGCCCTCACTGACTATTTTTATGCTACACTCTTTGGAAAAAGTGTAAGTCCCTCCTTACTCCACCTTTTTCTATTATGAGAAGGAATCTCATGAATAACTAACTCATCTCTCTCATGAATTCAAGTTGGCTTCTAACCTTTGGAGATACCACTCTTAGAATTTGAGTCACTCACTTGGGGAATTTGAATGGTTATTTATGTATTGGAATTATTTTTCTCTCATTATCTTCTCTTATTTTTCTCTTCATCTATGTAATGCAGTGAAATGCTCTCTTATCTAGAAAATGCATGCTCTCGAGTAGGAGATGCATTGTATTGTTGACTCTTGAATGTTTTGTAATGATGTTTGAATACCCTGTAATGGGGATTAAAGATTGACTCTACAAAACACAACATGATTCCTTATCCCATTGGTTTTCCCTATCCAAATCGAGCACATGAATCCCAATGGTGGATGGTGATGTCTTGAGGGAATTGTGTAGTGAAGGGAATCCCATTGCACTAAGTAGTGTAGATGGAAGGGAAATTTTAGAGGGAGAAAGGTGTAGTTATGGTTTCTAAGTATGAAATTTGAGTCACAGTAATCTGAGGACCAAGACAAAACTTACAAAATATTTCATGAATCAATTAAACAGAAAATGTCATGAAAACAATGCAATAAGGAGTTGTAGCTGTATAATATCTATCATTAATCAAAAGTAGAGATACAATGTCATAAATTGGCATGGATAGCCAGATAATTCGAATCCCAGAGAGGTCATTCGAATTCAGTACATGAGAGTGGATTAGATGTCAGTTAGACACCACTCATCACATCAGTTAACCGCTAATCGCAACCATAATTGACTCTAATTGAATCGGAGGCAGTTTAGATTGAGTCTAACTGAATAGAACTCAACTGCATGCCAATCAGTAGGTGAGGGTGCATGTTTGACTTCAGTTAGGTGAGATCAACTAAAATTAACTAAACTGAGTCACCAAAAGTTGTTGGCATCACCTTTAATCACTCCAGTTAACTAGAATTTACCAAAAATAGGAAAAATAATGATGGAGGCACCTTTATAGCTTCAGTTTAACTGAAAGTAGGTGAAAAAATGATCTGGATTTATGCAGGAACGCAACAGAATACACAAATAACCATAGAAACAAATATGTAGTGGAAATAACACTTCATTTCATTAATCAAAGAACTGAAACTTGTTTACATACAGAATGGAAATAAACTAGCTAGAGTGTTGGTAGCTTATCTCTGAGAAGAGATGTGGTGGCTACATGCCTATGAACTCTGTGTTACAATGAGGCTCAAAGGCCTATATATTATTGAGAAATAATGGAAACCCTACACATCCAAAAACCTAACCCTAGGAGGTGAAACGCCAGAATGTGGGCCCCATTGGGTAACTTGGTACATCAATTTCTCGGGGTCGTAACTTTGGCATACTACCTCCGTTTGATGCGCATGATACATCGTTAGAAAGATATCTTCAAGGACTACATCCATAAATGAAAAACATTAAGTCTAAACCAAAATCATATTTACCCGACCATTCGATGCTGAAAAAACATCGTTTAGGGCCTCAAAACGGCTCCAGAAGTTTAGGACCCGAAAACTGCCAAAAATAGTAAATTGTGCTACAATTAAGAAAACTGGAAAACTGAAAGAAACAATGATGGGGGTCCAATAGGAATAGGTGGGTGGCCACCAATATCCTCCTGAATCATTCCTCCCCCCTTAGGAAGCAATGGTCCCCATTGCATTGAGTTCCTCCATGATATGAGGAAACTTCTGTTGAACTTGGTCCCTGGTGAGCCACTTTCCCTGGTGAAGGAGTTGGCTTGCTTTGACAACTCGATATAGCTGGATCTTCTGCTGGCAGGTGTTCTTGATCTATGTGTCCATAATCCGATCAGTTGTGGCTTGTTCCATGTAGTCGGGGTTTAACTCTGTTGGTGTGAGTTGTTCTGCCATGTATGATGTGTCCAGTAGAGGTGGAGAGTAGGGCCGAAGGCGGTCCACATTGAACACTGGGTGCAAAACAAGGAATGGTGGAATACTGAGCTCGAAGGCATTGTCCCCGACAGCCTTGGTGATTGTGTATGGCCCATATCGGAGCAGGAAAAGCTTGCGGTGGGGTCTAGTGAGGTGCTCCTTCTGCAAATGTAGCCACACTTTGTCGCCCACCTGGAAGTTGTGTTGCACCAAATGTTGATCATGTCACTGCTTGTACTTAGCATTGGATCTGTCCAATATGTCATGAACCTGCTGGAAAATGTGCTGGGTGCGCTCAATGAAGTTGTTTGCCTTGGAAACTTCATACTAGATATGAGCTAAATCAGTCTAAGTAGCTGCAAATGGCATGGCTACATTAATGGGACATAGTGGCTGGAATCCCAATCCCACCTGAAAGGCACTATGGTTGGTTGAGTTGTGGAGGGCCTGGTTATAGCTGTGTTGTACATAGTGGAGGCTCTCATCCCATGTGCATGGATGCTTTGAGTTGTACATGCGCAAAATGTGTACGATCATTATGTTGACGACCTCTGTCTGACCATCAGTCTAGGGATGGAAATCTATGGACTTTGTGAGCTTGGTGTCTAGCATTGACCATAGGCTAGACCAGAATGTACTAAGGAACCTACTGTCCCAGTCTGAGATTATAGACTGTGGGATCCCAAAGTGTACTCACACGCGTTCAAATAATAGTTTAGCATTGGCTTCTGTTGTGATATTCTTCTTGTAGGCCGCCATTATGGCCATCTTTGAGAATCTGTCAATGACCACAAACACACAGTCGTTGCTGTGCTTAGTAGAAGGAAGGCCTGACATGTAATCCATGGAGATGGATTCCCATGGTCCACTAGTGGTAGGAAACAGAGTATAGAGGCCTTACTTCTTTATGGATGGTTTGGCAATGGCGCAGGTAGTGCAGGATCAGATGTACTTCCCGACGTCCTGTCGAAGGTTCAGCCAATAGAAATATTTCTGCAGTACTACTACTATTTTCTTGACCCCAAAATGCCCAGCGACCCGACTGTAGTGTGATTCCCAAATAATCTTGGCATGCTCGCTTGAAGGAACACAAAGGTGTCCCATGTGACATAGTATTACATCCTGGAGGTGAAATTTTGGAACTTGGTTTCCCTCCAAGAGCATCCGGTATGTGTGGTTGAATTCTAGATCGCTCTTGTAGAGAAGCGGCCAATTAGAAGTCTTGTGCCCACAAGAGTTGAGCACGATGGTTATCACCATGATCGATGGTCGGCTGAGGTAGTATGCAACATTATTGGTGTTTCCCTTCTTGTACTTCATGTTCAAATGAAACTATTGTAGATATGTGGACCACTTCTGATGGCGATATTTCTATAACTTCCCTTGTGTCTGCATGAACTACAGGGGTCAGTGGTCTGTGTGGATGATCGTTTCCTTCCCCAAAATGTAATGCTTCCATTGTCGGCAAACCTATACAATGGAATACATCTCTTTTTCATAAGTGATATATTTGTGAACTGTTTCAGACAGTGTCTCACTGTGATATGCCACTAGATGCCCTTGTTGAGTAAGGACTACCACAATAGCATAGTCAAAGGAATCTATCTCAATCTCAAATGGTTGTTGCAAGTCGGGTAATGTGAGCACTGGGGCACAGCAGAGGTGATGTTTCAATTCTGCAAACACCTTCTGTTGAGTTTCTAACCAAAATAATTTTGCTTTCCCTCCTCCCTTGGTGACTTGACTCAAGGGCCAAGTGATATGAGAGAATCCCAACACGAACCTGCGGTAGAAATTAGCAAGGCCCAGAAAGTTGCAAAGCTCTGTTAGAGTAGTTGGGGCTAGCCAATCCTGAATGACTTATATCTTGGTTGGATCCACATGTACCCCACACTCATCAATAATGTATCCTAGATACTGAACCTGGGTCATGCCAAAAGTGCACTTGTCTAAATTGGCACACAACTTGTGCTGCCGCAATGTTTGGAGGACCTATCGGATGTGGTGGAGGTGCTCTTCCCAAGTCTAACTGAATATCGGGATGTCATCCAAGTACACTACTACAAATGAGTTGGTGAATGGATGGAAGATGTCATCCATCAGTCTCATGAAGGTTGCAGGAGCATTCGTCAGCCCGAAAGGTATGACCAACCATTCAAAATGGCCCTCCTTGGCTTTGAAGGCAGACTTCCACACATCGGTCGGTTCGATCAGTACCTGGTGATACCCGGACTTCAAGTCGATCTTGCTAAAATATTTCACCCCTTTAAGTTGTTCCAGGAGGTCATCAATCCATGGGATCGGGTGTTATTTTTTCAACATTAAGCTAGCATATCATTAGGATCTTTGAACTGAGAGAATAACAAGCACAACAATCAAACACAAGAGACAATGAACACAGTGTTTTTCCTTGTGGAAACCATAAATGGAGAAAACCCCGCAACTTCCTCTAAGATATAATCAACACCAAAGTGAAACCCAAAAACAGTAAGACAATCTCTTGACAGCAGTAAGCTCTTTCCTCTTGCCCCAGTGTCTTTCTCTTCCTCAACTATGTGCTACACTTGAGTGTGTATAAGATGTGTGTTAAATAGAGAGTCCAGCTCTCTATTTATACTAATCCCAACATGGCTAAAACCCTACTAGGGCCAACCTCACTAGGAGAGTCTAATAATCCTAGTGCCCCGGAACTGCGGGGACTTTAACCCTTAGACAATAGGAGGGTTACCCACAATAGCTTGACATGACTTGTTTACATTATTGATTCTCCCGATCAGAACATCAGGGCATGACATGACACAACAACATCCTAGAATAAACATCGGGTTACAATAGATGAGAAATACAAGTGAATACATTCTGAAGTTACAATTACATTAACACTCCCTCTTAACTAGGAAGGTATTCTCTTGACACAATTTTCATCACTAGTCTTCTTCTCTGGGTCTTCTCGTCATCTGCATCTTCAAGTCTTATTTGTCCTCAAGTCATCTTCATCTCTGGATCTGGATCATCACTGGATCTGGATCATCATCACTGGATCTGGATCATCACTTGATCTAGATCATCTGTAGCATCATTCCTGGATCTGGATCATCCCTCGATTTGGATCATCTCTGGATCTGGATATTCCCTTGATCTAGATCATCTCCACTAGATAATCAATACTGAATCTTCACGGGTGCTATCTCATGATTCTTCTCATCATAGGAAGTTCTACAGAGCCAGCCCTTTTTCATGCTGGATGTAGGCCTAGCCATCAGGTAGGTCTTCTCCCAGCACTTACATCTGATCATGTAGGAACTAACCTATAATCATATCAGAAAGGAATGCCCAACACTCACATCTGACCATGTGGGAACCAATACCACAACCATGTTAGAAAGGCCCAGCACTCACATTTGACACATGCGAGGAACCAATCCAACATGCATGTTTCAAAAATGCTCTGCTCTTAAATCTGACACATGCGAGGAACCAATCCAACATGCATGTTCGAAAAGGATCTACACTTACATCTGGCACATGCAAGGAACCAATCCAACATGCATGTCCAGAAGGGCCCTGTACTTACATCTGACACATGCGAGGAACCAATCCAACATGCATGTTTAGAAGGGCATGCACTCACATCTGACCTGGTAGGAACCAAATCCTACACCCTCGCCAGAATGGCCCCCATTCCCAGACTGAGCTATCTGGTAACTGGCCAGGTGCCTCCATTCCTAGGATGGAAGTTTCCCTTACATATATCCTACTCGACAGAATGGCCAACACTCACATCTGACATGGGAGGAACTTAATCCTTTAGCCATGACAGAATGGTTCAGCCCTTACATCTGACCTTCTCGTCAGAATGGCTCTCTCAGTCCCAGACTGAGTGTTCCTGGTAACTGACCAGGTACATCCATTCCTAGAATGGCATTCAGCACTCATATCTGACATGGAAGGAACCAATCCTCTCACCATGACAGAATGGCTTAGCCCTTACATCTGACCATGGAAGGAACCAATCCTCTCACCATGACAGAATGGCTTAGCCCTTACATCTGACCATGGAAGGAACCAATCCTCTCACCATGTCAGAATGGCTATGGGACTCATCACTTTCCCTTGGAGGAAACCTCGATCTTGAGAACACCAACCTTCTCCCTAAAGTACTCAAACTTCACCCTAGCCAAAGGATTTGTTAATACATCAGCTATTTGTTCCTCCATCGCAATATACTGGAGCTTCATTGCTTCTCTCTGCACCATATCCCTGATATAGTGATACTTGATCTCGATATGCTTCGAATTGTCATGGAACACTAGATTCTCTGACAACTTCATGCAACTTTGGTTGTCACAATGTATACAAGTAGCATCCATTTGGAGATCAAATAAATCAGATAGCAGCTTCCACAGCCATACTACCTCACAACTAGCTGAACAAGCTACGACATACTTTGCTTCAGTTGTACTCAGTGCCACACAGGATTGCTTCCTACTAAACCAAGAGATCACACCTGATCCCATATTGAAGCAACACCCTAAAGTTATCTTCCTATCGATAGCACTGCTTGCCCAATCTGAATCAACATAACCCTCTAGGTTAATCTTCTGATTTGCACTGTACTTGAGCCCATAATCAGTTTTACCTATCAGGTACCTCAGAATATGCTTTGCAGCAATCAAGTGAACATTTCTCGGATCTGTCAAGAACTAACTCAAGGTGTTCACAGTAAAGCAAATATCTGGTCTTGTGTTCGTCAGATACATCAAGGACCCAATCATTTGATGATACATCATAGCATCAACCATCTCTAATGAAGCATCACTCAATAGCGTCAGGTTCGATGCCATAGGTGTGGCCATAGCTTTGCAGTCCATCATCCCAAACCTCTTCAAGATCTCTACTGCATACTTCCCTTGTCCGAGGGAGATTCCATCCTCATTCTGCCACACCTCCATACCTAGAAAATAATACATCATACCCAAGTCCTTCATTTCGAACTCGGCAGCAAGATTTCTCTTCGTATCAGCAATCAACCCATCCATACCTGTTACAAACATATCATCTACATACAGTAGAAGCATCACTGGGTTTCCATCTTCAACCTTGTAGTAAAGGTTGGAATCTGCTTTACTCTTGGTAAAGCCCAAACTGGATAGAAAGCTGTCAATTCTGCTGTACCATGTCCTGGGTGCCTGTTTCAAACCGTACAGGGCTTTCTTCATTCTGCACACACGAGACTCCCTTTCATGTGTCTCAAAACCAAGTGGTTGTTCTACATACACTCCTTCTACTACACCATTCAAGAAAGCAGTCTTGACATCCATTTGGTGTATCTTCCATTTCATTATTGCAGCCAAAGCAAGTACTGATCTGATGGAAGTGTATCTAGCTACAAGAGCAAAGGTTTCTTCATAATCTATACCTTCCTTCTGTGAGAAGCCATGAGCCACAAATCTTGCCTTATATTTCTCTATGCTACCGTCTGCTGCATGCTTGATCTTGTAGATCCATTTGGAAGTTACAACTGACTTCCCTTTTGGTCTTGGGAAAACATCCCAAACATCGTTCTTCATGATTGATTGATATTCTTCGATCATCGCATCCTTCCATTCTTTTTGTTATGCCGCTTCTTCATAACTGGAAGGTTCTTTATTGATAACATCACATAGTAAGGCTACATATCCAGAGCAGGATCTGGTTCTCTTTCTTTCTCTATGATTCTCTTCTAGAGCCCCATATCTTTCTGCACCTTGGATAATTTCTCGTACCCAAGCAGGTTTCCTCTTGTGAGGATTCTTCTCCTGAGGTGGATCTTCAGGTCTTTATGGTTCTTCAAATTCTTGATCTTCTTCTTGAATTTCTTCATTCATGGTTGTATCATGAATTCTGGGAGCTTCGGATTCTTTAGGTTCTTCAGCAAGTCTCTTTTTGGATTTGTTGTAAGTTATGTCTTCATCAAATGTTACATCCCTGCTGATGTCAATCTTCTTGTATCCTAGGAAGTATATTCTGTAAGCCTTCGAGCCTTCAAAGTATCCCACAAATATACCCTTCTCTCCTGAAGGATCTAGTTTTGTTTTCTTCTCTTTTGGTATGTGTATGTACACTGGATAGCCGAGTATTCTGAGATAGCTGACTTCTAGTCTCCTGCTGGAGAATACTTCTTCAGGAGTCTTATTCTCGAGTACTCTGTGTGGAGTACAGTTCTGTACATACACTGATGTTCTGACTGCATCTGCCCATAGGTGCATAGGAAGATCCTGATCATGAAGCATTTCTTGTTGGCTGCAGGGCATACTCGGGTTCTTATACTTTTATTTACCAACCAACAAAGAGACCCACAGTGTTGGCCCTTTCGGCAACAACCTGCGAACAGGTTGCAGTCTCACTCAAAACAGCTATGGGGTGCCGCAGAATCAGGTTTCTGCAAGCAAAAGAGGGATATTACTGTACCTTTAGCCTTAATAAAGTATACTTACACAATACAGAGCTTCGACATTCACTTAAATAGCTTCGCAGTTTAGATGAACATACAGTTACTTGCTTAACCCTTAACTGGGAATTCACAGCAAATTTAATTCTTAACAATATATCTTACTTATCATTCACCTACTTATCAAATGCATAAAAACATAACAGCACAAAACTAAAAGGAACCGCCACAACACAAGATATACGTGGTTCACCCCCAGTGTAGGGGCTACATCCACAGAACTGTGTTTATATTCAACTCTTTTATAAACACACAGTTCTGATCTGCGCACTCAGCTGCAGATCTTCTCAACAACCCAAAAACTGCGCACTAAGCTGCAGATCCTTTCTTCCAAAACCCTCTGCGCACTCAGCTGCAGAGGTCTTCCATGCACTCAGCTGGGACTTAACCTTCCAAAAACCCTCTGCGCACTCAGCTGCAGAGGTTGTCCACGCACTCAGCTGGGAATTAACCTTAATTCCAAAAACAGACCTTAGCTTCTTCGCATCAAATTATCGTCATACCGAAACCTTCGAAAAATCTCTTTCTCCTTTACATAAGTGCCTATTTATACTAGTGCACTATTACAATACCATGTGCTTAAAACATGGGCTTAAAAACCATGAGTTTAAACCATGGGTTATTTGCAACAAGAGGGGGTTCAACCCAAACCCGACACCCCTAAGACTATTTTGGACCGCAACTCTGCTTACAAGCTTCGCACCAAAACCGCGGAGTTGCCAAAATTAAGGACCTTCAAGGTCCATGCCCCAACAAGCCCCTAAGACTCACCAGTGTCCCATCTCGGGACACTCTGCTGCTTTTCTGGTGGGAGAATCTTGTTGGTGAAGATAGTGAACTGCATGTTGAGGCTACGCATGATATCTTCAGCTGCTTTCTCCTTCTCCACTATCTCCTGCAATGCTGCTGCAAATGCTTCGCTGGCCTTTTCCTATGCGAAAGCAACATAATCCTTCAAAACTTTGAGCTGGTTGTCCACAGCAGTGCTCAACTCCAAGGCCTCGTTAATAAGGGGCTGCACAGAGCTCACCAACAATGCTTCTTTTCTTCTGCAAGAATCAATTTCTTGATGGAGCTCATTGCTATGCTTCACCTTAAGCATCTTCTGCATAGGAGGCAATGTCTTGATTTCCGCCTTTACTGCATCCAACTCTGCCTATCGCTGCTTGATGGTTTCTTGCAGCTTTTCTACTTCTGGGTTGTCCTGCAAGTTTGCCTAGGCCTCGACACTTTCAACTAGCAACTTTGATGCATGGCTCACAAGATCTGAGATCTTCGTTGCTGAGGCTTGAATATCTCTGCGGCGCTGCTCCCTGACCTTTGGTGGACTCTCAAGAGTAATGCAAAGTTGAAGCTCCACAATCTAAGCCTCATGCTCTGCTTTTATATTCTCTATCAAGCTGCGAGACTATTGTGCATAGTCTTTTAGCTTAACTATTCTCTGCTCTGGTTCTTCTTCAGCCTGCATGTCGAAGTCATGGAGACTTCGACACGCCTCATCCAATACTCACGCCAGTGCAGCCTGCTTGCTTTCTACTTCCCTCTTCTTCTGCTCAGCTTCTTCTAACTGCGCTGTGAGGCTCTCATTCTACTTCATGGACTTCTCTAGCTTCCTATGTGAGTAGCTTTCGTGCTCTTGGATCTCGTTCATGATTGCCATCTGACACAGATGTAGCTCTGGCATAGACAACTTGGCGTAGTCTATCTCAACTGTCATACTCATCTGCGATCTAGAGGCTACATCAGTTATTATGAGGGTTGCACTTGGTACTTGCCCTCTGTTGTTTCTTGCGGGCCATTGCCGAGTATCTGGCTGCGCGCCTACTGGGGAACTGCTTGCTACTGCGCTAGTCGCTGATCTTTCTGCTAACTCCTTGAGTTCTGTAATGCGCTACGCTACGCCAGTGAGTGCATCAAGTTGCGTAGCTGCAAACTCTGACCATTTGCTGGTTAAGACCTCTGTAGACTTCATGAGAGCCTGATCAAGCTCTTCCATCGTCAAAGTGGGCTCTTCAACGATGTTCTTGCCCTTCGACGCCTTAGTTTTCTTTCTAGGCAAAGGCTTCGTAACTTCCCCCACTTCTGGAGACTTGCGCTTATCTGGGAAATTGGGGTCTGAAATGGTTTTGACCGATTCTTCTTCTTCTTCTTCAGCTCCGTCATCGCCATCATGGTCATCTCCACTCTGCTGCAACTCATCTTGTTCTTCGCTTTCTTCTGGTGGGTCACTCTGCGGCGCCTGACTTGGACCTGCACCCACATCTGTTACTGGGGGAACTGGTATGCTCGGCCTTGTTCCTACGTCCTTCATCCATTCAGCTATCCACTACTGGACTACTGCGACGATGTCTTCCTGGGTCACCACGTATGGAAACTTCGACCATTTATGCTTGTTATCTGCGTGGGTCTGGATGAAGACATGATGCATGTCAGCCCTGAAATCGGCCACTCCCGCATACTGAGAAAATAGCTCATTGCTGAGCCGCGACGTCTTGAGGATCTCGTATGAAATATGCATGGCATAGAAGGTGAACACGTAGTTTGTCATCTGCTGCAGAGCCTTATCCTCCGAGACCCACAGAGATGCATACCTTGCTGCGCCAGGCATATCCGGAGGCATATCAACAAACTGTGCCTCGGTAGGTTCTCTCCATCCTACCAGTGCAATAAGCACTAACAACCATGAGTAAGGAAAGGTTCTACCTTTCTCCTGCGCATTCCAGACATCTTCGAGGAACTCCTTAGCAATGTATGCTACCCAATTGTAACTGTAACCTTCGGCACAATTCGCAGCAATACTGACAATGGGGGTAGGTACTTCATTTGGTCTGCACTCTGCATTACTTTGCATGCTAGGAGCTCTGTAGTGAAGCGAATGTTCTAGTGCTGGATTGTCGAGGTTTGATACCCTCGCTTTCCTTTCGTCAGGCCGAAGCAGTCCTTCATGTGCTGCGCCAGCTTCGTGTCTTCGTGTTTTTCGACAAACTCAATGCCAGGATCAGGCCCTTCCTTCGGCAAGCCTGTAATCCTGTGAATGAGCTCTCCATTAATGGCAACATGATGGCTTCTGATCCATAGGTGCCCATCATGCACCAACGCCAATAGCTGCTTGACTACTACGGTAACCTGCGTACTGTGACCAAAGTGGGGGACATTCAACATCTTTAACAAGCCAACTTGCTCCAAGCCAGCAACCCACTGTTTCACTTCCAGTAGCGTCATACTGGTCTCCGAATAATGGATAGAATGCAAGTATTTCCCAGGTGTGAATTGTGGAAATTTCCCACGATCATTCATATCATGGTCTGCATACTTGATCCGGTCAACTTTCCCTGTCATTGTTCCAACCAACTGCACACCCTGTGGCAGCGAAGGGGTGCGTAATGTGAACTTGGCTATCCACCGAGGCAGCTGAACTCCTGGTCGAACAGGCGAAAGATATGGTGGACGCTGCAGTGCAACGTTCTCATCCTCACCAAGGTCTTCGAATTCTCCGGAAGGATTCATCGCGGGATCCTCTGGTGTCTTTCCTGATGGCTTGTTCCTTTCTTCGTTCTGCTTAGAACGAACTTCTGCCTTATATTTCTTTTTGGTTGATCGTGTCTACATTGGCTGATTTGATGCTGGGGGAGTCTCTTCGCAAGGTGTAGATGCAGGTGGATTTCTCATAAGGTTCTGCAGACCCCTCTCTCTGAATTCGCTCAACAAATCCTGGACTTCATGATCAGATGACATGGACTCAACTCAAGAAATTGCGTAATGCAAAATTCGCAGGTCTGGGTGTCTTCTTATAGAATTCAACGACCAAATATGCCATAACTGTGCATTAAAGACACCAAATCTGATAGAGTAGCTGCAGATCTTGTCCAAACGGTGCTAGATTTCCCAAAATCTCATCATTACAGGCAGTTAATATAGTTAACGCACCAGCACTGCCAAATCTGATTTTTCCCAATGGTCACATTTTAAGCTTCGACACACCTTTCATCTTCGGCACAACCACTAACTTCAGCTTCACCACAATATTGACCTTCGACCCACGACACAATTTCTTCCACAACCTTCGACACTTCCAACAATCTGCCACATCTTCTCTGAGAACAGCTTCATTATAGTCTAGTACCCAATGTCAATTGTTCTTGGTACTTAGACTCTTCTTCTTGCTATTACTTTGGGTTAGGGGGGTACAGGCTTGTCCCTGTACTTCTTTAATCTACTCCCATTCACCATGGAAGACAAAATTTCTCCATTCAATTTAGCTAACTGAACTGCGCCACCATCAGTAACTTTCTGAACTATGTATGGTCCTTTCCAATGTGTCTTGAACTTGTCTGGGAACTTCATGAATTTACTGTCGTACAAGAGCACAAGATCACCATTCTGGAAATGCTTCTTCTTAATGTGTCTATCATGCCATGCTTTTTTCTCTAGCTTTCTGCAATTGCTGCTGAAAACCTGCAATGAATCTGTCTTCTTCTAGTTCCAGTATCTTCACCAGCCTTTCATTTAACATACCTAGATCATCCATCCCTGTGAAGGCAGATATTTTGAGGCTAGGAACAATGTATTCCATGGGCATAACTGCTTCTTGTCCAGATACCAGCCTAAAAGGTGTATGGCCTGTCAACTTCTTGCAAGTGGTTCTATAAGCCCATAATACTGCTAGAATTATAAGATCCCAATCATTTCTGCTAACATTGCAAACCTTCATCAGAGCGTGCTCAAGAATCTTGTTGAAGGCTTCGACAGTTCCATTTGCTTGAGGATGGTAGGTAGTACTCTTCTGATGATATACTTGAAACTCTTCTGTCAATGCTTCAATAATCTTATTCAAAAAATGTGAGCCTTGATCACTCATAAGAATTCCAGGACATCCAAACCTTGACAAAATATTATCAAATATGAACTTTGCAGCTGTAGCAGTGCTATAGTCCTTGACTGGTTGAGCTTCGGCGCAACGAGTAAGGTAATCAGTTGCTGTAATAATGTACCTTGCTCCAGATTTCTTTGCAAGGGGATTGATTAGTCCAACAAAATCAATGGCCCACTTGTCAAATGCTTGTAAAGTTACCTATGGAACCAGAGGCATCTCATCCCTCCTGGATGGTTTGCCTGTCCTCTGACAAATATCGCAGCTATGGCAATACTCTCTTGCATCCTTATGAATCGTAGGCCACCACAATCCAGCTATCAAAATCTTCTATGCCATAGATTTTTTTGCATAATGACCTCCTGCTGCTCCAGAATGTGCCTCAGCCAAAATCAATGGCTTTTCATGTTCCAAGACACATCTACGCAGTATTTCATCTGGTCCCATCTTATATAGTTGTCCTGCTATCAATGTAAAGTCAGCTGCTCTAACCACCAGCTGCTTCTTCTACTGTGTTGTCATCTCAGAGGGTGCAAACCCTATAGACAAGTACTGAACAATATCCTGAAAATAGTCATCAACCATCTGGATGGCAAACAACTGGGCATCAGGAAGACCTTCGTCCAAACTAGTGGGTTCTTCTCCTGACTCAAGCCTCGACAAGTGGTCAGGTCCTAGGTTAAGTCTTCTTGGCTTAACTATGATCTCAAAGTCATACTCCTGAAAGAAAATCAGCCATCTGCATATCCTTCGACCTAAAACAGGCTTGTTAACCAAATACTTCAAAGCAGAATGGTCAGTGAACATCTTAAAATGAGATCCTAACAGATAATGTTGAAACTTCTGCAAGGCATAAACCATAGCTAGACCTTCTCGTTCTATCATAGTATAGTTCTTTTCTACTATGGACAATTTTCTACTTGCAAAAGCAATAGGGTGATCAATATTACCTTCGCCTGACTGAGCCAATACTATACCTAAAGCAATAAAGGATGCATCGACATGAACATGAAACTCCTTATTCCAGTCAGGGAATACTAAGATAGGGGCAGTTCCCATCTTTTCCTTCAAAATGTCCAAGCTTTCCTGACATTCAGATGTCCATTCAAACTTAATATCTTTCTTCAATTTCTTTTCCATAGGGGCTGTACTCTAAGCATATCCTTTATTGAATTTCCTGTAATATCCATTATGACCAAGCGTAGTGCGAAATTGCTTAACAGACTGCGGAGGTGGTAAGTTCACAATAATGGCTATCTTCGCAGGATCCACCATCAATCCTTGCTTGCATACAATGTGACCTAGCAGAATTCCAAAAGGTGCACAAAAGATACACTTCTTCAGGTTCAATGAAATCTGATGTTGTCTACACTTGTCCAGCATAAGTCTTAAACTGGCTATGTGATCTTTCAGCAAACCAAAGATAGTACAATCATCAAAGTAAACTTCCAAGAACTTATGAATAAATTCCTTAAATGCAGATATGACTACTCTGGAAAACATAGCAGGTGCATTCTTCAATCCAAAGGGCATAATAGTATACTGAAAAGATCCCATTTCTGTAGCGAAGGTTGTTTTATGTCGATCCTCTGGAGCAATTCTGATCTGATGGTAACCTAAAAATCCATCAGTGAAATAATACACTTCTTGACCTCCGACATTGTCTAAAACTTCATCTGTAAAGGGAATAGGGAAGGGATCATGTAAACAGGCATCATTCAGCTTCCTCAGATCAACACAGATTCTGATTTCTCCCTTGGTCGTCTTTTCTTGTACCACCATAGGGCTGACCCATTCGGACTCTTCGACAGGCTCAATGATTCCTACAACGAGCATCTTATCTAGCTCCAGCCTAACTTTTTCTTTATGCTTAGGATTCAGCCTATAAGGGTGCTGCTTCACAGGCTTCGCATCAGGTTTCAAAGGTATTTTTATCACTCATATATCACCAAGGATTCCTTTCATTTCTGAGAACTTCGTCGGAAACAAGTCCTGATACTCATGAAGGAGTTCAGTCACTTTGCTCACCATTTCTTTGTCCCAATAATCTCCAATGGTGGCGTATTTAGGCATTTCTTCTAATCCAATGTTTACTTTCCTTGTTTTCAAGGGATGAGTTACCTTAGGTGCTTCGACTGCTGGTCCATGTACTTCGCAATGTCCTTCTAACTCAGGAATATTAATGTTGCGCGGGTCATCGTCTTCATCAATGGCGAGGTTATAACATTCTACTACATTAGCTTCTTGTTCCTTCCAATCAAGTTGGTGCTCAGCTATTTCTTTATCATCAAACACCTTAGTATGGATCACCCTAATAGCTGCGTCCAAGGCAGGGCAATCCTCATTAATAGAAAATGTAAGCACAAAACTATCGATAAGGCTATCACAACTTACAGTACCATGGCGAAGCTCCACCTCCGCATACCAATTCTTTTCTACAGGTTCCAGAGTGTGTACAAACCTATGTACCCATTCTTCACAAGGTACGTGCTTCCATGCTTCATAACACTACTCCAAATGTTCCTGAGGGCTAGTCTTACCATTAAATCTGCTTCGCACCTCCTGAGGTTGATCCATGAATCTCAGGCGAACAAACTTTTGACAATCTTTCCAACTGTGAATATACTTTTTATGACCATTCCACCATCTTGCAGCTGCGGCTCTGAATACTGAATCCAGAGTCTCCATTTTCTGTGAATCTGGTACTTGCTCTGAGAATTGTACAACAAAATCTTCTGGGTCTGTCAAGCCATCAAAAGTAGGTAAGATCTTTGGCTGTGAGCCAACCCATCTGATAGACTTAGTAATTCTTGCACATTGATGTCCATTTAGCTCATAAAGTCTATTCTGCCAATTCTCTAGGCCTTTGTCACAATCAGTCATGTAAGAACTATCACACTGCCAATCCATCATACCTTCAGCAGTAGGGTTAACATAGTCTTCTTCTTTAGCTGTGATGTTGTAAATACGATCCAAAACATCCTGATCTTCATCTTTGACTGGCTTTGTATACCTTTCTCCTTGGGAAGGGTCTAATGGTACTATGAATCTCAAGCTTTTTCCTTCAAAAGTCATCTGTCTATTCTTAAGGTTGATTACTGCATCATTGTTTAGTGCCCATTCAATTCCTAGCAATGCTGGATAGGGGTTGCTATCACCAATTATTTCAATGACTTCAAAATCTCCTAAGGTATTGACTCCATCAATGTCCACTGGTACACTAGGGAATCTTCCCAAGGGTACAATATTCTGCTGATTGGCTAATCTCAGCTGTATAGGGGACCATTCAAGTGTAGGTCTTTCCATTTGTTCCCATGTCTACCTAGTTAGGACATTTACTTCTGATCCTAGGTCTAAAATGATATCAGACATGTCATAATATCCTATGTGAGCATGCAATCTCATTTCTCTTCTAGTCCTTCTAACTCTATTAACATTTTTTCCTCTATCAGAGCTTCGCTGAGGTTCGCAAGACTGAATAACTTTTTGTAACTCATTCAAAGCATTTTGATTTCTTAATAGCTTCATACAACTCTGCAAAAATTATGTTAGTGTACTTACTTGATCCGGCGAATCTTCTTGAGACTGTAACTGCTGTTGCGTAGTTGCTACTGATGTTCTCGGATCAGCAAAGTCTTTTTTATCTTCCATAAATGTTCCTTTTTCTCTTCCAACATTGAAGGCTGGGATTTTCTCTGGGGTCTTGCGGACCCAAGCCTCGTCAGGTTGTTTCTCCTTATTCTGCACTTGCGTCGTAGCTCCACTCCTTGTAACAACGTTAACGGCTGGGACAGGTCGTGTCTCTACAACAATCATTTGAACATTCTGAGTAGGAGCGCCATTTATTTTTTGTATCTTGGCTATCAACTGTGGGCATTGCTCAATCACATGATCGACTGCTCTGCAATATCGACATGTTGTAGTTGGGTTCTGACAGTCTCTAGCGGCATGTCCTGCCTAATTACAGTTATAGCAAACAACCTGGCCTCGACCTCTTCCAGGCATACCACCACGACCACGACCTTTGAAAGTACCTCGACCTGATGTACTACTACGGTAACCATATCCATCATTGCCTTGTGCATCGGGTTGTACCCTATAAGCATCATAGGTTCCCTCTCTCATGAGGTCAAAGCTGCGACATTCATCTTCGTTGTGTCCAACTAACTTACAGAACTTGCAGTAGGGATTCTTAGGTACTTGAACATATCTCTGCAGCAGATAGAAATATTTAGGTCGATGTTGGCCAGTCGTTCTACAGATCTCACAATATAGGACATTAGGGTTAAACAGGTTCGGTGCACCAGTATTCATATTGCAGGACACTATTCTTTGTCATGACCTTCTATCCTACATCATGTACACCAAACCTCTTCGCGAGTAGCTTTCCCTTTCTTCATGTCACAAAGCTCCAAATCCATTTCTGCTAACTGTGCTTGTATTTGGGCTATTCCAGAATGATCTCCAACAGGAGTTGTTTCAAGTTTCATAGTAATTTCCAACGCCTCTTGTTGATCAGCAACCTTCTGTTGCATAAGTGGAGTCCTGATATGAGGCAATAGTTCTGCAATGAACCATTCTTTATGTTGTTCTGGTCCAATAGTGAAACTAACTTGGTCCAACAGAACCTTGAACCTTTAATCAAAGTCCCAAACTGATTCACCTCGCTTCTGCTGAATTTCTTTAAGTTCAGTTATAGATTGTGACTCTGATTTAAGCTTCTTGAATTCTTTAATCATTGTTTTTTTAATATCAGCCAAGATATAGTTTTGAGTACTGGAAAACTTCATAAACCAGATCAAAGCCCGGTCTCTGAAAGAGGTGACCAGCTGCGCTGTTCTTGTATTTTGATCCATAATATTCTTAGCAGTCCAAACAACTTCGCATAAGAAACAAAATTGCTCTGGATCCTCTGATCCAGTTCCTCTAAAGACTGGGAGCTTGATATCATCATTCACATGGGCCATATTGAATCGAGGAGGTGGGGGGAGGGGGAGGAGGAGGGGAAAAACTGGTAACAGGAGGAAGGGAACTTTCTGAGGTAGATTGACCTGCGATAGGACTACTTGGGCTAGGGTTACTTTCATACTGCGACGGGTTCTCAGGGATAACAGATCTTCGCTGCGGAGTTATAGGAGGGTTTCTAACAAAAGGGATTTCTTCAGATTTAGACTCTTGTGGGCTTAATGGGGTATAATCGGTATTCTGGCCTAGGGTGAAGGATCCAAAAGTTCTCTTGTATCTTTTACCGTTGCAAAGCAAACCACTTTGCTCGTCAAAGTCACTTTCGCTTTCAAAGATAGGTTAGTAGCAATAAATATAGCAATATGATTCGATAAGCAATATGCGTTTCTCATCCAAGAGCATTTTAATTTTCAAACTTAATGAATTCAGGTACTTACCCCTTGTTCCTTTGAAGAACTGTCTTTCTGCTTCACTGAAAGAAGTATGTGTGTCGATGGCGAACTCCGTCACAAATGCTTCAAGGGTTCACGTTGTCCAGAAGTCAACAACTCTAGACACCGCGTTGTTCACTCTTTTCAACAGCTTAATTATTTCTGGGGTCCAGGAGGGAGACTGATCTTCTTGGAATTTTGTCTTTCTTTCTATCAACCTGGATAACCACTAGTGCAATTCTATGTGGATACTACCAAAGAAAATTTCATAAGTATCATAAAAAACGTACCTTTGCAAGAAGTCGTCTGAGCTACGACGAGGATCCTTATTTTCTTGTTCACCAAATTTCAGATAAGTATCTTCAATCTAGTCACCGATTTCTTTTACACCGATTTCTTTTACTGAGGGCCTCCAAAACATATCCCTCGAGGTACGACGTAGATCCCTCTTGAGTGAATACTGGTTCAACCGGCAACGGAACCAATTTGTTGGCTGTAGGGCAGACCCAGGTTCTTATACTTTTATTTACCAACCAACAAAGAGACCCACAGTGTTGGCCCTTTCGGCAACAACCTGCGAACAGGTTGCAGTCTCACCCGAAACAACTATGGGGTGCCGAATCAGGTTTCTGCAAGCAAAAGAGGGATATTACTATACCTTTAGCCTTAACAAAGTATACTTACACAATATAGAGCTTCGACATTCACTTAAATAGCTTCGCAGTTTAGATGAACATACAGTTACTTGCTTAACCCTTAACTGGGAATTCACAGCGAAGTTAATTCTTAACAATATATCTTACTTATCATTCACCTACTTATCAAATGCATAAAAACATAACAGCACAAAACTAAAAGGAACCACCACAACACAAGATATACGTGGTTCACCCCTAGTGTAAGGACTACGTCCACAGAACTGTGTTTATATTCAACTCTTTTACAAACACATAGTTCTTATCTGCGCACTCAGCTATAGATCTCTACGCACTCAGCTGCAGATCTTCTCAACAACCCAAAAACTCATCACTAAGCTGCAGATCCTTTCTTCCAAAACCCTCTACGCACTCAGCTGTAGAGGTCGTCCACGCACTTAGCTGGGACTTAACCTTCCAAAAACCCTCTACGCACTCAGTTACAGAGGTCGTCCATGCACTCAGTTGGGACTTAACCTTAACTCCAAAAACAGGCCTTAGCTTCTTCGCATCAAATTATCATCATACCGAAACTTTCGAAAAAGCTCTTTCTCCTTTACATAAGTGCCTATTTATACTAGTGCACTATTACAATACCATGTGCTTAAACCATGGGCTTAAAAACCATGAGTTTAACCATGGGTTATTTGCAACAAGAGGGGGTTCGACCCAACCCCGACACCCCTAAGACTATTTTGGACCACAACTTCGCTTACAAGCTTCACACCAAAACCGCGGAGTTGCCAAAATTAAGGACCTTCAAGGTCCACCCCCCAACATTGCTCTTGCAGCTTCCATGATAGTTCTATTCTTCCTTTCTACAACCTCATTCTGTTGTGGATTGTAAGGATTGGACAACTCCCTCTTAATCCCTGATTCTTTACATAGCTCTTTGAATTCATTTGATGTGAATTCTCCACCATTATCTGATCGAAAGGTCTTGATCTTCTTTTTTGTGTGGTTCTCGATCAAGGCTTTGAATTCCTTAAACTTGCTAAACACTTCATCTTTGTTCTTCATGAAGTAAATCCATGTCTTCCTAGAAAATTCATCAATGAAAGAAACATAGTATACATACCCGCTTAGTGAACTTGATGACATTGGTCTGCATACATCGAAGTGGATGATTTCCAAGATTCCTTTTTGCTTTGCTTTCGCTACTTGGAAATGTCTTCTTTGTATTCTTCCCTTTCGCACATCCTTTGCAGACCCCTTCATGTTTTGCTTGAATTTCTGGAAGACCTTCAACAACTTTGCTTGCAAGTGGTAGTGCTCTATAATGTACATGTGCAAGCCTTCTATGCCATAGTTCATTTGGCTCTACTATGTCATGGACCATAGCTTGTTCTGAATGGCCCTTCAGCTTATATAAACCTCCTTCTTGTTCTCTAATCACTATTGCATCATCAATAGTCTTTACTCTTAGCCACATGATGACTTAACCATCTATGAATGCAACCCTCATGCCTTTTGCATCCAATTTCGATATGGATAGAAGATTCTTCTTTAATCCTGGTACAAATAGAACATCCTTCATTTTTACAGACTTTCCAGAGTCTAGCTTGTAGGAGGATTCACCACTACCCATTATTGGATATTGGTAGTCATCTCCTAGCTTCACCTTATGGGGTGAATTATGTTTGGATAGTTTCTCAAAGGATTCTTTGAAACCTATCATGTGTTTGGAATCCCCACTATCAATAAGCCAATCCTTGCTTCCATGAGTGACAGTTCCCGTGAGAGCGAAAATCAGAACATATTCATCCTCGCTTGAAGAGTCTTCACTTTCTTGCTTTACTCTCTTCCTTGGAGGATCATCATCCTCAATAGTGTGAGCATGATGTTTTCTTTTGGAGTTCTTCTTCTTCTTGGATCCATTCTTATTCATGGAACAGTGTCTAGCAAAGTTTCCTATTTCATCACATGTATAACATCTAAGTTTAGATGAACCTTTCTGATGAGAATGCCTACCTTGGTGATGATGCTTTTCCCTTCTTCCTTTCTTTGAGTGAGAGCTTGATCTTCATTTCCCATCTTTTCTTCTGAAGCTGCTATCCGAGCTTCTTCTTGAGAGCATTCTTCCCATAGTCTGTTGAACTTGACCAACTTCTTCCTAGAATAGATTCCTTGGATGAAAGAATCCCATGACCTAGGGAGGCCATTTAATGTTGTCATCACAACTTTTGCATTCTCCACTTCTTCATCTACAGCTTCTAGTTGTTCTTTGATCTGGGAGACCCTTGTGAAGTATGACTGGATGGTCTCCTCATTTTGGATCTTGACATTCTTCAGCTGGTTCCTTAGAGTCATCTTCTGATTGATGTTCTTCCCTTCAAACAGTTTGGTTAGGGCATCAAACATGGCTTTAGGTGTCTTGAGGGAGGAAACCTGTGGAATGAGGTGATCCTTGATGGAATATGCAATAATCCTCTTTTCCATAACCAACTTCTTCTTATGTAAGGCCTTGGCCTCATCTCCCTCTGGAACTGGAACCTCCTCATGGATGTAGGAGTCCAACTCATTCTCTTCCAGGACCAGGGAGATCATATACTTCCAGGCTCGAAATTTATTAGCTCCCTCAAGATTTTCATCAAGCTTGGTATGATCAGACATCTTAACTGAGAACCTCAAATGGAAATACAAATGATTTAGATCTTACCAGATCAAGATGTCGGATCTGGATTTGAAGCTGAAATCCTGCAGTTCTTGTTCAGGAGCAGATTAGGGTTTTGCTTTTCCAGAGTTTTGTCCAACCAAATGGTTTGAAATTGATCCCTAACTTCGATTTTGGGGAGGAGATCAATTTAGGCCTAGGCTCACTGAAAATTTCCACTTCTATGAAAATCCCTAATTTCCGGCAGTAGTGTTGGGTCCAAAACTGAAAAACCTCATAATTGATTCTGCTTCGATAGAAAGATGCGCCCTAGGGAGGAGAGTTATTCCACCCTACTTTTGCTGAAAATATGTGGAGAGAGATCCACAAAACAGGAAGCCCTAGTTCCCACAGCTACACAGTGTCTTCTTCTCAGGTTAGCTCTGATACCATGTTAGTTTTTCAACATTAAGATAGCATATTGTTGCCGCCTTTTCACACACCTGGATCACGTGGCAGAAATCTTCAAGCCACTCGGTGTGTCCTTGGGGGCAAGTCTCGAGTCAAGGCTGTCACCTT
>LPNX010724776.1:185857-263413 GCA_001517045.1 Pseudotsuga menziesii
ACATACACTATCATGCTAGAACATTTATTACAATTCCCCCATGGGTTATGAACATGTGATATGATACAATAAAGCTTCCTGGAAGCAAGACTGAAGGCTCTCTGAAGTCCGAACAAGTTATCCCTGTCCGGTTCACCAGGATCACTTGATAGAAAACCACTAAGTACAACTTAGGTGGTAACACATATCATTAGGATCTTTGAACCGAGAGAACAACAAGCACAACAATCAAACACAAGAGACAATGAACACAGTTTTTTCCTCGGGGAAACCATAAATGGAGAAAACCTCACAACTTCCTATGAGATAGAATCAGCACCAAAGTGAAACCCAGAAACAGTAAGACAATCTCCTGATAGTAGTAAGCTCTTTCCGCTTGCCCCAGTGTCTTTCTCTTCCTCAACTATGCCCTACACTTGAGTGTGTATAAGATGTGTGTTAAATAGAGAGTCCAGCTTTCTATTTATACTTATCCTGACATGACAAAAATCCTACTAGGGCCGACCTCACTAGGAGAGTCTAATAACCCTAATGCCCCAGAATGGTGGGGACTTTAACCCTTAGACAATAGGATGGTTACCCACAATAGCTTGACATGGCTTGCTTACATTATTGATTCTCCTGATCAGAACATCGAGGCATGACATGACACAAGAACATCTCGAAATAAACATCAGGTTAAAATAGATGATAAATACAAGTGAATACATTCCAAAGTTATAATTACATTAACATCAGGTACCTATTCTGGACAGTGATCTTGTTCAGCACCCGATAGTCAATACAAAGTGTCCAAGTCCCATCCTTCTTCTGTGCCAACACGATCGGGCTCCTACAGGGCCATGAACTTAGCTAGATGTCACCCTTCTGCAGCAGCTCCTGAATTTGCCTCTTTATTTCATCATTCTCTAGAACAGAGCATCAATAGATCGGTCCATTGGGCAGTGACACACCTGGGGTCAGATCGATGGGGTGCTTGACCTGACAGTGGAGAGGCACCTGGGTGGGTGAGGTGAATATGTCCTAGTACTCCTCCATGACCTTGTCCATTTGTTGTTGTCATGCAGAGGGGCCCTCTCTAGAGGTTGTGGCCATGATCTTCTTCTTGCCCTAAGGGCGGATCATCAAGAAAAAAAACTTCCCGATTTTGGAAATGAGCTTACTGCATTGTTTTGCAATAACCAAAGAGATAGCGGCAGGAGGTGGTACCTCTGGTATCATGTACAAATTATTTCCCAACGTAATAATGACAATGCGAGGCCAGGAATCATACACATCATGTCACTTCCATTAGTATGGTTGACCTAATAATACATCACAAACATCAAGAGGATCAATATCGCATAATACCTCATCGATGAAGGGCTTGATGTTCTAGGGAAGGCGACATTGCTGGCTAACACAGAGATCCCGTCCTTGGTGAAGCCACCTGATGGTGTACGGATGCAGGTGTGCTGTGGTCATTAAACCCAACCGCTTCACGACCTCTGCTAAAATCAGGTTCTTTTGTCTCCCACTGTCGACAATGAACTATAGCGGGGAACCCTTTACCCACATCTTAGAGTGGAAAAGATGCTCCTCCTCCTCTGAATCTTCCGGTTCTTCCTTTTGGATCTTTGTGGTGGCGATGGTTGCGTTGGGATCTGCATCGATAATATTCTTCTCTCTATCATTCCCCTTCTCAAGTTCTGATTCAGTGTCAGAGTATGCATCTGATTCAAAATCCTTTATCTCGGCCACCAGTGACTGCTTGGCCCTACACTCACTTATGTTGTGAGTGGGGCTCTTATGGAACTCGTACCACTTTCCTGCTTCCTTCTTCAGCTTTGCAGTGTTGCTCTTTGCTTGCGGCTTTGGAAATTTTTCTTGAGTCGCCATGCCTTGGCTGTTTCCTTGGTTTTGCGGTTTGGGGGCACCTTTCCCTTGCTTTTGATTCGTAGATCCAAAGTCTCGCTTTTTTTGTTTGAATTTTTGCTCAATTTTGGCAGCATACCGATATGCGGTACCAAGCGAGGAGATGTTGAGGAACTCCATTTCCTCCTAAATGTATCTATGGAGACAACTACGGTACTTCAGCACCAAATGTTTCTCTGAATCTTTGATACCCAACTTGGTGCACAGGGTATGGAACATATTCGTCATCTCATGCACATCTTGATCTCTTTGTTGCCGCAGCGTAGTACATTGCATGTACTTGTCCTCATAGCTCCCCACCGGATAATGTTGTCCCTTTATGGCATCTCAGAAATAATTCCAAGTGGGTACAACCGAGAACAGAGAAGGTTTCTCCTCATCCTTTCTCTCACAGTAGGTTTCCCACCATTCCTTGACATGGGGAGCGGCTTTGAGTAGAGAAAAAGTAATATTTTCTCGGTCAGAAAAGTCATGAACCAAGAAATATCCTTCTAATAGATTCAACCATCTATCTATGTCATCTGCATCTATTCAGCCACCAAATATGGGAATGTCAAATTTTACTTGTACCTTAAAAGGGGTTGCGCCTCTAGAGTGGCTGCTAGATGCAGATGCGCCGCCAATGGGAAGTCGTTGAAGGATCTGGGTGAAGTTATCCATCATCACGTTCCTTTGTTTTTCAAGGGCCTCCTCGAGCAACATTTTGATAAGATCTTCTGTGCCATCATATTTCTTTTCATCCCCCATGGGTGGTCGTCGGGATTTGGGAGGCTGATCTTGCAAAGTTTCAACCAGATCGAGCCCTAACTCTTTATACCCCACCCTCGTTGGGGACATGCAAAGAACGATCGAGAAAGAGCAGATTGCTCTAATACCACTGATCCGGATTTATGCAGGAACACAACAGAATACACAAATAACCATAGAAACATATATGCAGCATAAATAACACTTCATTTCATTAATCAAAGAACTGAAACTTGTTTACATACATAATGGAAATAAACTAGCTACAGTGCTGGTAGCTTATCTTTGAGAAGAGATGTGGTGGCTACATGCCTCTGAACTCTGTGTTACAATGAGGCTCGAAAGACTATATATTATTGAGAAACAATGGAAACCCTATACATCCAAAAACCTAACCCTAGGAGGTCAAATGCCAGAATGTGGGCCCCGTTGGGTAACTTGGTACATCAATTTCTCGGGGTCGTAACTTTGGCATTCTACCTCCGTTTGACATGCATGATACATCATTAGAAAGATCTCTTCAAGGACTACATCCATAAAGGACAAATATTGAGTTTGAAATGGACTCATACTTTCCCGACCATTCGATGCCGAAAAAACGTCGTTTAGGGCCTCAAAATGGCTCCGAAAGTTTAGGACCCGAAAAATGCCAAAAATAGTAAATTGTGCTACAATTAAGGAAACTAGAAAACTGAAAGAAACAATGGTGGGGGTCCAACAGAAATAGGTGGGTGGCCACCAATATCCTCCTGGATCAAAAAAACATTAGTTAACTGATTTGGGGAACTTATGTCATGCAGATCAACCCAGTTTTGCTCCTTGACTGAAGGAGGAAGCTCATTTAGTGTCCCCGATTGAAGGAGAAAACTTAGTTATGCTCCCTGATTGAAGGAGGATGATCCAGTTAATGATGCAGTCACATATTCGAGTCAATAACTTAGTATAAGTGGTAAATTAGGCCAAATAAACCAAATAAATATGTGTGGGTTGGATAATGACTCCAACACCCCCCCCTTAAGCTATACTCATGTGGAGGAGTAAAAAAAAGATAGGGCCCCAACACCAAAGAGCATAGGTCACCCTTTACAAAAATAACTCTAAAATGCTCAACAAAATTCTAAGTGAGGAAAAGGGGAAAAACCTTATGGGAAAGAAAACCCCCCTCAAACTAAACACTAAAGAATTAACTAACTTCACCATGATGAACTCCCCCCAACAGTGAATGAAGGTAAGTGAAATTTTTCTCAGTAAAGTTCTTGGTGAAAATGTCTACAATTTGATCATTTGTGGGGCAATATTGCATAACAGTTGTCCTTTCATGCATAAGATCTCTGATGTAGTGCATGTGTATCTCAATGTGTTTGGTTCTCTGTCTCTCAACCGGATCTATCAAGATCTTGATAACACTTTGGTTGTCACAAAAAAATGACAGTATATGAAGTACTACCAATATCAAACTTGGACGAAATACCTTGCAGCCAAACTACCTAGATGCATGCATTGACCGCTCCCCTGTACTCTTTCTCTGCTGAAGATAGTGCAATGGAAGCTTGTTTTTTTCTTGACCAAAAAATAGGCCCACCACCAAACATGAACACATATTCAGAAGTAGAGTTTCGATCAAGGCTATCTCCAGCCCAATCTGAATCTGTGAAACCTACCAAGTCTAGCTCAGAATCAGCAGCATAGTGAATGCCATAGGATCTATTACCCTACACGTACTCTAGAATCCTCTTGGATGTCCTCCAATGAAGCTCATGAGGTTGCTGCATATACCTTGATACATAATTCACGACATAACGAATTTCAAGCCTTGAATGTGTCAAGTAGAGAAGGATTACGATCAACTAACGGTAGAGAGTAGAATCCACCTGTGGAGTAGTATTTCCCTCTTCAAGACTGACTCCTGAGAGGAAGGGAAGAGGTTCAGCCTTACAATCAGCCATATTAAACTTAATTAACAGGTTTGAAGAATATTTGGATTGTGCCACCATAATCCCATCAAAATATTGAGTTTTTTCTAGCCCGAGAAACTGCCTCAACAAGCCTAGATCACTCATCTCAAAGGCTTTGTGTAAAGCATTTTTTATGAAGCTGATTGAAGCAAGACTCCAAAAGAGTGCTTCCTGTGATTAGTATATCATCAACATACAAAACTATAATAAAAAAATTACCTTCATATTGTTGCAAATACACATTTGGATCATACTTGCATCTTTCAAAGTTATGTGATAGCAAAAAGGAATCCATTTGTGCGTACCAAGCTCTTGGGATCTATTTTAAGCCATACAAGGATTTTTGTATCTTGCAAACTAATGATGGATATGATGTGTAGCCTTCAGGATGCTTCATTTATATCTCTTCTTCCAGGTAGAGAGTAGAATCCACCTGTGGAGTAGTATTTCCCTCTTCAAGACTGATTCCTGAGAGGAAGGGAAAAGGTGCAGCCTTACAATCAGCAATATTAAACTTAATTAATAGGTCTAAAGAATATTGGGATTGTGTCACCACAATCCCATCAGAATATTGAGTTATTTCTAGCTCGGGAAACTGTCTCAACAAACCTAGATCACTCATATCAAAGGCTTCATGTAAAGCATTTTTATGAAGCTGATTGAAGCAAGACTTCGAAAGAGTGCTTCCTGTGATTAGTAGATCGTCAACATACAGAACTATAATAAAAAAATTACCTTCATATTTTTGCAAGCACACATTTGGATCAGACTTACATCTTTCAAAGTTATGTGATAGCAAAAAGGAATCCATTTTGGCATACCAAGCTCTTGGGATCTGTTTTAAGCCATACAAGGATTTCTATAGATTACAAACTAGTGATGGATATGATGTGTATCCTTTAGGCTGCTTCATTTATATCTCTTCTTGCAGGTATCAATGAATAAAAACACTTTTTATATCCATATGGTTCACCTCCCAGTGCTTGGATGCATAAATGGCCAAAACTAGTTGTATAGAATCCATTTTTGCCATCAGTGCAAAGGTCTTGGTGTAGTCCACTCCTTGGACTTGGGAGAAGCATTTTGCTACTAGTCCTGCTTTATATTTTTAGTTTGATCCATCTGCAGTAACCTTTTTCTGATATACCCTCTTGCATTGAACAAGTTTCCTCCCAGGTGGAAGGGAAACTAGCTCCAACGTTGCATTTTTTCGGAGAGAGTTGAACTCTTCATCCATTGCAGCTTTCCATCTATGATCATTCTGAGCATGATAATATGACTTAGGATCATAACCAATCATCATTTATCAATTATCATATAGCAAATAATCATTTCAAGAAATATCAATACCTTCTCTTTGAAAATCTGACCAAGTTCTCCTTGGATCAACAGGATTTCCAATATCTAACCTGGCAGAAGAGAGAGTCTTTTCAGCCCATTTTGGTATATGAGTGGGAACAATAGGATATTATTCATAACCTGATATATAATTCTCACTGATATCAGGCATCATATCTGAAATATTATAGCTCACACTTTCATTTTCATCATCAGAATCTTCAATAGAGTGAGAGGGAATTTCAAGAGTTTCTTCCTCTACTAGTTTCACATCTTGGAGAGGTTCTTCGAAGCGAACACTTCTCTCTATGAATATATTTTTGGTTCTTATATTCAAGATTTTGTATCCCTTTGATTCCTCTAGATACCCAATGAAAATGCACTCAATACTCTGCGGTTGCAAAGACTTCCTCTTATCTAGTGGAATTCAAACCCAAGCAGTGGACCCAAAAACTCTGAAAATGGACACCTCCAGTTTGTGACCAAAGTATGCTTCGAAAGGTGTTTTTCCTTTCACGGATGAATGAGGAAACATTTTCTGAATGTAGGAAGCAACATTCATAGCTTCAGCCCAAATATTTGCATCCAAATATTTAGCTTCAAGCATGCAGGTTGTCATCTCTTTTAGAGCCCGGTTTTTCCTTTCCGCTACACCATTCTGCTGAGGTGTGTAGGGAATGGTGTGCTCAATATTGATTCCACTTTTAGCACGAATTTGTAGTAGCTAATATTTGATGTATTCACCTCCATTTTCAAATATTAGAGCCTTGATCTTGATCCCAGTATCATTCTCAACAGAAGCCTTAAAATCTATGAACTTTTCAAGGACTTCAGATTTTTTCTTGAGAAAATAGACCCATGTGAATCTAGACACGTCGTCGATGAAAGTGAGCACATACTTCGATACATTCATTGAATTTCTAGGCATTGGAATGCTGATATTAGAATGGATCAGCCCCAAAATACATGTAGCTCAGCTTTCCTTTCCTCGATCAAATTTATGCTCAGGATGTTTGCCGACAATTCATCCTTTGCAGATTCCTTTGGAGGTTTTGATTGTAGGGAGGCCTTCCACCATGGAATGATTTTGAAGTTGTTGCAAGTATTTGAAATTTATATGTCCAAACCTTTCATGCCACAGATGAATGATCTCATTCCCATGAGTCAGAAGGACGGTAGGATTTGCATCAGGCACAAACTTGGAGAACTCATAGGTCTTAGGAGAATGATTCGTTATACCTGTTGCAATGAGTTTTCCAGATGCAATTTCTTAGATCTCCACATCATTTGGGCTGAAATAAATCTTTTGAGCAAACTTGTGTGTGTCATTTGATACATAGACAATGGCTTTGAAGCCAAAGAGGACACATAAAGAGCATTTTTTAAGCTTCCATGTTCTAGATTGACAATACCTTTTCCCTTTGAAGTGATTTGAGAGTCATCTCCCATGTGGATGGAGATGTTGTTGTCGGATTCCAGGGATGAAAAGGAGTCTTTGCTTACCATCATATGGTTTGAAGCACCAGAGTCAATGAGAAGAGCTCTAGGCTTCAAAACATTATCCATGAGGGCATGTCCTCTTTCAGGCTGATTGTTCTAATCTTGATTATCTTTCTTCCTTGCACCTTCAAGAAGATTGATGTTGTTCTTCTCAAGGAGAAGTGTCATTTGATCAAGTTGTCTCTGCATGCAAGAGATTTTAGGATGAAAGCCCCTTCCACAATAAGAACATTTGATCTTTTATTTTCCTTCTTTGCCTTTTTGCTTGTACTTTCTTGCACCTAAGGACTCATCTAGCTGCTAGTGTTTCTCCTTTGGCTTGGGAGGGTCAAAATTTGTATTTTTGGTTATTTTGCTTCCCCTTTCCATTTGTAGCTTTGGTTCCTCCAAAAAACAAGGCTTGATCTTTAGAGGATCTGATGATTCCCATTTGGACAAGCTTGTCATGCTCATTGATGAGAGACTCAATTAATGCATTGAGGGTCGAAATCTTCCAATTCAGAATTGTAAGCTTTCTAGTATGAAAGGTGGACACAAAAACAGAGTAATTTATGCCAAGTTTTAAAAGGACAAAAAATATGAGTTGATCATCCTCCTTCTCAATTTTACATTGCTTCAATTGGAGCACTAGGTGCTTAAACTTGGTAAAGAAGTCATTTGTGGTTTCAAAGTTGGTCAGGGTTAGAGATATCAACTCATTCTCCAGCTGATAGATTCTCAAGTCATCTTTCTTATCAAAGGGAGTAGCAAGTTTTTCCCATATCTCCCTGGGAGTCTTCAATCTAGTGAGGTGGAAAAGAAGATCCTTAGATATTGAAAGACACAGAAATCCATATGCTTCATCAAACTTATTCCCATATTTTTTCTTGTCTACTAGTGCATTCAGCTCTTGCTCTATCCCCATGGTGACTCTGTAGAGTCCTTTGGAGTGCAACTGAATCTCAGTGTCCTCCTTTCACTGATGGTAGTTGAAAGGAGTAAGAATGATTGCTTGAATAGGACATTATGTTGATGTAGAAAATGCAGTGAAAGTGCCTTGAGAAACCTACAAACACACAAAAAATACACAACAAGGTCAAACAACCTGCACTTTTGGAGTTTTCTTCACACCTGGATTAGTCAATCAAGCAAGCTTGATCAACAAGGTTGGGATTCCAAGAATTATGTGGTAAACTCTCCGCTTCTGGTGCAGAGCTGGAATTGTTTTTGATATTTTTTCTCAAATTGCATCATAGATCCAGAGAAATCTGTAGAAGAAGAATTGCCTTGTTCTGGCATGTCTCTGATACCATATGAAATTTGAGTCACAATAATCTGAGTACCAAGACAAAACTTAAAAAAGATTTCATGAATCAATTACACAGAAAATGACATGAAAAAAATGCAATAAGGAGTTGCAGTTGTATAATATTTATCATTAATCAAAAGTAGAGATACAATTTCATACACTGGCATGAATAGCCATATAATTCGAATTCAATACATGAGAGTGGCTTAGCTGTCAGTTAGACACCACTCGATGCATCAGTTAACCACTAATCACAACCATAATTGACTCTAACTGATTCAGAAGCAGTTTAGACTGAGTCTAACTGAATAGAACTCAATTGGATGTCAATCAGTAGGTGAGGGCATGTGTCTGACTTCAATTAGGTGATATCAAGTGAACTGAACTGAACTGAGTCTCCAAAAGTTGTTGGAGGTGCCTTTAATCACTCCAGTTAAGTGGAATTTACCAAAAATAGGAAAAATAATGATGGAGGCACCTTTACAGCTTCAGTTTAACTAAAAGTAGGTGGAACAACCATCAATTAATTGATTTGGGGTGCTTATGTCATGCAGATCAACCCAGATTTGCTCCTTGATTGAAGGAGTAAGCTCAGTTAGTCTCCTTGATGGAAGGAGAAGACTCAGTTAGGTTCCTTGATTCAAGGAGGATGACCCATTTGATGATGCAGTCACATATTCAGTCAATGACTTAGGATAAGTGGTAAATTAGGCCAAATAAGCCAAATAATGATGTGTTGGTTGGATAATGACTCCAACACTAACAATGTGAAAAAGGCACAATCATATGTTCAAGTTCACCTATTTATGATCATTTATAGGTTGTGAGAACTATTCCATTTCATCTGAAGTGATGTTTCCAGTAAGGCATACTTTTTGTTTCGTTGAAAAAGGTTTTTGTGTGACTGAGATACATTTTTTTGTGGCAGTGTTCTCGGTGTTTAGAGATAAGCGCACCATACCTTTTGGTTTGAGAGTACCTCTCATGTGAATCTATGGCATCATGTTGAGCAGAGACTATTATGCTGAAATATGCATGAGCATGGAATGTCTAAGGTTGGATGGAACGGTGTTCTATTGAATCTAGTTGCTCATGACTAAGATGAGTATTTTATTATATGATTATTTACTGCATTTTCGGAAATATGTGTGCTTATAGATATGATTTGCTTATGATTTGTATGGTTATAGGTGATAGCCATGAGAATTGATGTTATATGGTTGTAGATGGCATCTTTCATTAATGAATTTGTTTATGTTGATATGGTTATGGTTGGTATTTAGTGATGAGTATTTTATTATGTGATTATTTACTATATGTTATGATGACTATGTGCTCATGGATCCAATATTATTGTTGGTTACATGAATGTAGGTGGAATCCATGAGATAGGATTTTATTAGTGTTTATATTTTTGTATATGGAAGCCTTGATATTTGATTTACTTATTGTTTATATGGATTTAGGTGGAAGTCAATAGATCTTCTTTTTAACACTGTTAATGTGACTATAGATGATAGCGCGTAGAAATAATTATTACATTGTTTATGGTAGCTTGAAGATCTGATTTTATTAATGGTTATATAGTTGAAATAGATATGATCTTTGATGTTTATATACATGTTGATAGCTTGCTTAGACCTGTTTATGTTTATGTTCGTGTTTACCTTTCATTACATGTGCATATGGAAAATGATATGCATCACAAGTTTTGATTGTCTTTTAAAGGGCTAATTGTTTTATTTAGTTGGATTGTTGGCATGTTAGCCCAAACTTAGATAACCTTATTATTTGGTGCAATCCTTTTACTCACCCTCCTATTTGGTTTTGTGGTGACCTTGGCTTTGGTTTTGGGGTTGGGGACATCATAGAGATGTATCGAATCATAGGTTTCAACTCAGTGGATGTTGGGCCTTCTATAGTTATATAAGTTTGTTTTTGAAATGTGTTGTGAAATAAGTTTGACCTCCCTTATGTAAATGGAAGAGTTTTTTTGTGCTAACAGTATTTGACAATGAACACATTGCAATCTCTATTTATATCAGTTAATGAATGAGCATGAAGTGTGACTATTTAAAAACAAAATTTTAAACCCCTAATCGAACTAGTGAAGACTAAAGACTCAGTAAGTACAGTGAAGAGTAAGCCAGAGAAGCAAGATATTAGAGATTAGAGGTCATATACAAAGATCAAAGATGGATTTTGAAGAAGGATAGATACCATAAAGGAGTTTTGAAGAAGAGAATCTAGGACAAATGGACACAAAAGAAGTAATGAACCCTTAAGTTTGGAATATTCAATAAGAAAGTGCAGAGAATTTAATGAAAGGATCATTAATATTCAATAACAAATCATGCATGATCTGAAACAATTGCAAAGAACCCATAGAATAGCTTTAAGAAAGAATTGGGATGCCAGAAGGCATGTACCAAGAAGATATTATGAAAGATCTAGATCATCCTCAAAAATACCTCATCACAAACCCTCTGCAAAGAAGAAGAAAAATTATTAATCAAGTAGCTCAGAAAGTAGCCCTAGAAGATCCACAATAAGATATAAGAAGAGAAAGCTTGCACATAAGGAACGAGTGGGAGAACCAAGAAGAACCAAACCCCCAACCTTTGATGGAGAAGCAAAGCAAGGAGAATATGTTGAAGCTTGGTTGTTGGGACTTAGACTTTTTTTTATTTGCATCAATACACATCAAACATGGAAGCAAGGGTATCCATAAACCATTTTCTAGGTAAAGCACCCATTTGGTGGGATTAACTAGTCAAGTTAAAACATATTCATGAAGATCAAAACTCTTGGAGAAAGTTCAATAAATACTTCTAGAAGTAATATCTCTCAGAGCACTACTATAACAAGAATATGGAGGAGTTATTAGAGATCAAGTTTATTAGCATGACCATGGAATATTATGACAAAAGGTTCCTAGAACTCTTGAATTATGTAGATTTCATAAAGGATGAGAAAGTGAAGATTCATAGGTTCCTTAATGATCTACCAGATTCCTATGAAGACAAGATTTAGTATGACATACCAAATACTCTTAAATATGTCATTTGGAAAGAAAAGTACCTATATGATCAAAATAAGAAGAAAAATTCATATCAGAAGAACTGCAAAGACAATAAAAGAGACAAGAAAGAACAAAGACAGAAAGGATTCAAGCCTCCATCATTCAAAAAGAGTGATAATTCCTATCAGCAAGAGAAAACAAAAACCAAAGGGGAAGAACATTCAGACAGAAAGCCAATATCTCCTATTGAATGTTGGTCATGTAAGGGGAATCACTATGCCAAGCAGTGACCACTTAAAGAAAGTATACTTAACAACATTAAAAAAGCCTCAACTGTTGGAGATGTTGGAAGAAGTATTTCAAGAATCTATGCAAACCTAGATGGTAGACAAGTTGATCATCAGTTGCAAATGATTGAGGTAAGTAAGTAATATTGCTAATGTACCTAAAGCTATTTTGGTTATTTAGACCTGAGCATAGTTACATTGCACCCAACATAGTTGAGAGATGTTATTTGAATAAAAGCAAGCTTGAGACAGCAGGTATAGTGGAGTTGGCTACAGGTACTAAGAGGAAGGTCATAGAAACACTAAGGAAGTGTCCTCTGGAAATGAATGGTCTGAAGACCTTTGCAGTCTTGAACACCATACCTTTAGGCTTATATTATGTGTTGATTAGCATGGATTGGTTTGATGTACATCATGTTATCCTTAACTGTCATAACAAAACTTATACTTTTCTGCATGAATAAGGAAGTGGAGTAACAGTGAGAGGTATACCTAGACCCATATCTATGAGACAAATCACAACTTTGCAGTTGAAGAAGATTTTAGGAAAGGTTTTTCAGTTGTATACAAATCATGTGGAAGAACCAAGAGAAGGAAAAGAAACAAAACTACAATATTACCCAATGTTACAAGAGTTTGAAAATGTATTTCAAGAATTGTCGGGAATGCCACATGAGAGAGAAAGCCATTTCAATGTTGATTTGGTGCCAGGTTTAGTTCCTTCATCTAAAGCACCTTACATAATGAGTACTCCATGAATGAAAGAGTTGCATATGGAATTAGAAGAGATTTTGAAGAAAGGTTACATAAGACCCAGTGTGCCACATTGGGGAGCTCATCTGTTGTTTGTAAAGAATAAAGATGGAACTCTAAGACTTTGTATAGATTATAGATAATTAAACAAAGAAACAATTAGAAACAAGTATCCCTTTCCAAGGATTGATGACTTGCTTGATCAGTTAAGAGGAGCCAAAGTATTTTCAAAGATAGATATGAGATCAAGATATCACCAAGTCATATCAAGAATGAACACATCAATAAGAAAACATTCAGGACAAAGTACCGTCATTATGATTTTATAGTTGTCAAAACCCAAAAATTTCATAAAAATTTAAAAATTTTAAGATAACATAAAATGTTGAATAGGCAGTTTACTAACTTCTAGCGGTTAGTGGAAAATGAAACAGTCTAATGTTTAGTATTAATCATTTTCATATTACGTTAATTAATACAGCTTTCATTTTCGTAATGTATATAAGATTGACTTGCATACAGTTTTCTTTCAATTTTACTAATAAGTCTACTTTTTGGCAAGTAGGTGAAATCTATCTTCGAAATCTTGGGCTTACTTAGCATTTATGCTAATGCAGATGGACTGCTGGTTCTTACAGGTTCAACAGGTAACGATTGATCAATAAGAAGTTTAATTCATAAGGTAGCAAGAAGTCTTTATGTTTGCAAGTTAATATGCTAGTAAATAAGATGATTAATCTCAGACAAACTCTGACGAGGTAAAGTAATTTGTCTTCTATATTTTATGTTTCTAAGACAGTATGCAAAGTTTAGATATAAAGGTTGTTATCTTTATCAAGATTAGTGAAACAAAAGATACTTACTGTGAGCATTAAGCTCGTATTCTTCGTCATACATTTACTTCTATTTTAACATGTTTATCTCACAAATGTTATGTTTTAAAAGTACTAGCTCTTATTCATGGAAGTACTCCTATTAATCTTGATAGTAAAGACTTCTAATAGAGAACCTGTTTCCAATTCGTCTCTATCCTACTTAGCCATGGAATTTATTAAGCTGTTATTGTATGTGAGATTTCTAGTCATCAAGTTATGAATTTTAGTACTTGAATCATTGTTTGTTGCTTGTAAGATTGTAACTATGAACAATACCACCTTACTCTAAAATGTGCCAATATCAATGTTACTTGCATCCTATAAAAGTCTTCTATCTGGAAATTTCCATGCCATTGTAAATATAGTGCCTTATAAATAGAATACTTCCTACCACCATTTTTATAAGTTTAATTCATAAGAAACCACATTATCATTTATTATTCCTATAATGTATAACCCTTGTGCTTGGTTAAAACCATAGTAAACTTACTATTACCATGATGCCTCACTCAATATAAGTCGTAGTGTATTCTAACTACTATGGTAGGTTTTACTACTTAGAACTTCTATTCTAAGGTCTATATCGAAGAGGCATTAAATTAAAAACTCATATATTCTAATAGATTCCAATTATGCACTATTGACTTTGTAGCAAATAATAAGGTTCATTATTAATGTCATTAGCAAGTCGAGCATACAATACTTTATTTGTAAAGGGTTACGCTAAGGTTGATCCTTGTCATTGTTTATTGTCATTTTTTTTTAAACGATTTTACTCTATAGTCAAATGACATAAGGAAGTTACTAGGAATTCTAACTAACTTTAAACCATCGATTTCTAAGGAAATGATTTAAGCTCCCATAATATATAATTATTTTAAGTCGATTTGCATGGTTTCAAACGAATTGTTAATGGGATAGTTTATGCTATGGTCAACCTTGGGATATTACCATGACAAGGTTTTTATGACCCAACTCTATGGTCAACGACAAGAAATCATTGTTAATCAAACATCACCGGCGTCGATACTATTGAATATAGTTATGTTTCCATTTATGAATATATGTATATCCATTTCAATAGTTATTTGCATAATTGTTTCATTGATTGAAGCAACAATAATTTGATTATTGTACACAGATGGACTATGGACTCGACCCTTGCATGGTTAAAAGAATTCGATGGCACGTGGTCACCTCCTGTCCATGCATTGGTGATATAAAAGACTTGCAAACCCTATTCGGTTTGTCATTTTCCTCCAAAGTTTTTGCTAGCCTGCGAGCTGCTCTGTGTAGTTTCCATGGCGGCTGTGAGGGTTGTTCCTCTACTTACTTGCTCCAAAACTTTTGTTTAAAGTTGTTGTAGTTTCCAGAACTCGATCTTTGATTGCAAACCTTCATGGTTGTGAACCATACAACGTGAGTGTTCTCTTATTTTGTGTTTGTCTCTCGGCCTGTCCATAGCTCGGTCCTTTTCTCCTCGTGGCCTGTCACGACTTTGCAAAGCTAAAGCTTCTTTGTCATTATTTGTACTCCATGGTCAGCATAGGGTTTGGAAATTCTTGTGTGTACATTGCACAGCTGGTGATAGTCTCTTCTTTGCTCGATAACTCTTTTATTTACAGGTAAAAATATCTTGGTTTTTATTATGTAGACTCTGTCAAATTATGAACACAGTTTAGGGTTTTTTTTAATGTTATTGAATTGATCCCTAAACTAATGCTTGGTAAAATGCTTGGACAGGAACCCATGACAGTTCCAAGCTTCGGTGGAAGAATACACGATGACTGTCTTAAGTGGCTCGTGGTTCTAACTGGTAAGCCCTGAGTTCAAATGGATTTTTCCCTACTTGTATTGAGGGTTGTTGATGGAGATAATACAAGGCTTGGAAGCCTTTTTCGGTTTCTCGCTAGTTAATAAGTTTTTAATATGATGATGCTTTACAGTTTTTACTCGTAAACCCTTGTAGTCATGCTGGGTAATACCGACCTTCGAGCCGTGACATGTATGTAGTTTTCTTGACTTGTAAAAAGGGATTACAGCCTTATGACTTGATCATACTCTAGTTTTTCAATTAAAAGGTTTTCTCCTGTATTTATAGTTTTTACGTGGCACTTGTTTTCGATTACTCTGTTTATATAATTTGACTCGTAAATGCTAATACTATAAAGTAAGTTTTCTTCTTAACTGTTAGTGGAGTACATTTACTGTTAATAATATTTCATGGAATTAAATATTGTTATTGTAAATACTGTAGGTCGGTTGTAATGTAAAATTTATATTTGTATGCTTACCTGTTCAGAATATAATAGCTAGGGTTTAATGGAATGAAACCCTTGTATAAATATACTCTTAATTTAATTATTAATTGAGCACTGTTTCCTGTTTATTTCTATTTGGTTATTACAGGAGTATTGAAGTTTATTAATCTACTTATGAAGCATTTTTAAAATAAAAGAGTTTACAAATATGCTATTAAGTTTTTGAGATAAGACTATACTCAGTCTATCGCATAGATTATAGTCTTCTAGTTTAATTTGTTTATTGAGTTACCAATGTATATGGTTAAAACTTTTATAAATTAATTTATAAAAAAATAAAATAAAATAAAAGCTAGGGTTTCGACCCTCGGTTATCTGGCATAGTTTACAACCCTTTTTGTTAAATATAAATTAGTTTCTAAATATGATATTTTAATTTTATTTTATCTAATGTTTATATTTATACTTGTTTTTACTTACTATTCTGTAGCTTTGAAGTTATTCAGAGCTCTGTAAAGAACAAAACATTAACTCTGTGACTCTATTTACTTTTCATAAATAAGGGTTTATATACCTAACCTTAATCTAGTTTGTATTAAGTAATAAGTTAGAATTTATTAAATAGTTTATAAGATATATTGTATGGTTAATAACTGGTATAAATACTTAATTGTTACCTTCAAATAAACTTTTGTTTGTATCAGTATACTAATACTTTAACTCTAGTGTAGTATTACTGTTTCTTTTCTACATTTTTTTTTATTTAGTTATACTTAAGTAAAAACAGTAAACAAAAATAAATCACAACACTGTTTTTCCTCCGTAATATTTTAAACATTGAAATAAAATTACTCTGCTATCTACAATTACACAATCCCATATACTATTTTCATTCTCTTATCTACTTAAAGCATTCTATCTGTGCTAGAATACGGCCTGGTTTCCAGGTGTGAAAAAACACAGTTTCAAAATTTATTTTCATTCTAACACATTGTTCTCTAAATTCATTTCATTTCTATAACAATCTAATAAAAATACTAACTCAAACATTTCACAAACCGGACTGTTAACATTCACATAGCAGTTAACTAAGATTTATTTAACTAACACAGTAAAATAAAATAACTTAGAACATGTTGAGGACAGACAACAACAGCTTTAGGAGGTTGTTCCTCCCTACCAATCTCCTGAAGAGCACTCAAACAACGCTTCCTCAGGACCCCCGAGCCTGTTCCTGGTCTTCTTGGCTGAGAACTGGTGGAGAATGCAAACAGTAGAACCCTCTATCGACTGACTACTTCAATACCTCAGTAAATACTCTGCCCTTAGCAGTATGATCTTCAGCTTAAAAGATGCACTAGATCAATCAGCAGTTATCCCCTCAAACACTTTCCAAATTTCCCTTCCATTGAATTTATCTGAAGTACATTCATTCAACCTGAATGAGCAACCTCAACTCTCTTCAATGGGAATTTTTATAAAGATTTCCTAGGTCTTTTGGGTCAGTTTTCAATAATTGAGCCACCTTCTCTGATTCCACTTTCTTAGAGAATCATGACCACAAATGTAGGGAGTTTCCACCTGCAATAGTTGGAAGTGGTTTGAGGATGTTGCCACATGTCAGTTTGCTCTCCACCCAGTCTCCTCCAACAATTTGACCAGTAAACACTCTTTTAACAGCTCTCCTAAAGTTGTTGTCCCCTCATTTATTTATTTATAATAAAATATTCAAAATTTACATAAAATATCCTTGACCTCACTAGGTCATCAATTACAACTTAGCATAAAATTTAACATATTGTCCCTCAATAATATAAAATTGTTTTTTTTGCAAAATTGGGGCATGTGACATACACACCCCCTTAAATTATAACATCGTCCTCGATGTTATTTATTCTTCGTCCTCAGAATTCCCCTGGAATAGAATTGGATATGCATCCCGCATATTACTTTCCAATTCCCAGGTGGCTTCCTCTAAACTAAGGTGCTTCCATTGCACCTTCACCTGACCAATGGTGCGGTTCTGAAGTGTGATCTCCCTCTGCCTGAGGATACAGTCCGGTTCCACAACAAAATCTCCTTCTGGTTCCACCTATACATCATTCCAGTTAACAACATGAGTAGCATCATGGACATATTTCTTTAATACAGAAATGTGAAAAACATTATGAACTCTTAAATTCGATGGTAATGCTAATTGATAAGCTACTTGTCCAATCCTGGACAGTATTTCAAATGGACCACAGTAACGAGGTGCTAGTTTTGCACAACTACCCAACCTCAGAGAACTCTTTTTGGGTCTCACCTTGATGAACACATGTTCTCCTACCTGAAACTCTTTTGGATTTCTTTTAAGGTCTGCTTGACTCTTATGTCGATATTGTGCAGTTTTTAGATTACCTTGTACCTGCTTTAAAATTTCTTCCATTTCTTTCAATAGTTCAGGACCTAATACTAATCTATCCAATGGATTACTCCAAGAGATAGGAGTGCTACACTTCCTTCCATACAAGATTTCAAAAGGACTAAATATGGCTGAAGCTTGATAATTATTATTATAAGCAAATTCTACCAGATGCAAATAACCCTCCCATTTACCTAGCTAATCCTTTACATACATTCTTAGTAAATCTTCCAGTACTTGATTCACTCTTTCAGTCTGTCCATTAGTTTGAGGATGGAACAAAGTACTAAAATTTAGTGTAGTGTTTAATCCTTTAAACAGAGATTTCCAAAAGATACCTGTAAATTTAGGGTCTCGATCTGAGATTATAACTTTCGGTATCCCATGCAGTCGAAAATTTTTCTCTAGAAAGATATCAGGTATGTTTGTAGCTTTATACATAGTTTTAATAGGTATAAAGTGGGCTGCTTTACTCAATTTGTCAACTACTACCATTATAGAATCATTTAAATTCTGATTTTTAGGCAGTCTAGTAACAAAATCTAGACTAATTATCTCCCATTTCCAGCTAGGAATGGGCAGTGGCTGAAGTAATCCAGCTGGGTGTTAATGTTCAGTTTTTACCTGTTGATATTCAAAACACCTAGTGATATATTCTGCCAGTTCAGTCTTCATGTTTGGCCAAAAATATTCTTTTCTTAACATAGTTATAGTCTTCTGATAACCTGGATGGCCTGAGTATGGAGTTTTATGGATTTCATCTAAAATTAATAACTTAACTTTAGGTACATTAGGTACATACATTCTGTCTTTATACATTAAAAATCCTTCTTCATTCAAACTGTACCCTTTACTTAAAATTTCTGTTGAATTTTCTTTCGTTTTTGCTTGTAAATTTTGATAAACTTCATCCTGTTCTATCCCTGCTTTAAGTTGTTCTTCCAGATCTATTGAATAAGTGCTAATAACTGCTACAAAGTTCAGCCTTGGATTTCTACTTAATGCATCAACAACTTTATTTTCTTTCCCATTAATGTGCTGAATTTCGAAATCATACTCACTTAGAAAAGCTATCCACCTAGCTTGTCTAGCATTCAGATTAGGCTGATCTAAAAGATATTTTAGTCCTTTATTATCGGTCATTAGAATAAATTTTCTTCCAATTAAATGATGACACCACATCTTTAAAGCATGTATAACAACAGCTAATTCCAAATCATAAGTTGCATAATTCTTTTCATGATTTTTTAATTTCCTAGACTCATAAGCAGAACATGCCCTTCTTGAGTCAATACTCCGCCTAAACCATCATTGCAGGCGTCAGTACACACTACAAAATATTTATTTGGATCAGCTATTCTTAAAATAGGTGCATTGGTTAATAAATTTTTTAACTTTTTAAAACTATCCTCACATTTCTGGTTCCAAATTTCTTTCCCTTCTTCTGCAAAGAAGTTATCGGATTTGCGATTTTTGAAAACCCTTCAATGAACCTCCGGTAATAACTAGTAATTCCCATGAAGGATCGAACGTCAATTACATCTTTAGGAACTGGCCACTCTCCAATCGCCTTTCTCTTTTCAGGATCTACTGAAATTCCTTCCTTAGTCACCACATGACCTAAGTACTGTATTTCATCCTTAAAGACATCGCATTTATTAAACTTTGCAAAGAGTTGATGATCTCGCAACTCTTGCAAAACAATTTTTAAATGTTCCTTATGTTCTTCTTCAGATTTCGAATAGATTAATATGTCGTCAATAACCACGGCCACAAACTTATCTAAATACTTATGCATAACATTATTCATTAAACACATAAAAACAGTTGGGGCGTTAGTAAGCCTGAATGGCATGATGACAAACTCGTAATGGCCATATCGAGTCCTCAAAGTTGTTTTAAAGATGTCTTCATCTTTAATCCTAACTTGATGATATCCAGACCTTAAATCAATTTTCAAAAACATGGTGGCTCCACGTAGTTGATCAAACAGATCATCTATGCGAGGCAATGGGTATCTATTTTTAACAGTCATCTTATTTAACTGATGATAATCTATGCAAATTCGTATAGTTTCGTCCTTTTTCTTAAGGAAGATGACAAGTGCCCCCCAGAGAGACACATTGGGTTGAATATATTTCTTGTCAACAAGTTCTTTTAATTGGGACTTTAGTTCATTAAGTTCAAGTATTTTCATCCGATAAGGGGCCTTTGAGCTGGGTACTGCACCTGGTACTAGCTTAATGGTAAAATCTAGTTCCCTTTTTGGAGGTAGTCCCAGAATTTCTTCCAGAAATACATCTACATATTCTTTTAAAACTGGTATATCCTCCAATTTTAATTTGTCGATATTATTTAGATTTTCCTCATTAGTTACTATTACTGCATATGTCATACAACCTTTCCTAACAACTCTCTTAAGTTGTAGAGCAGAAATATTCCTTATGGTTGTTTTTCTAGGGATTCCCTTTACACTTAATGATTTTCCATCATTATTTATACAAGTAAGGGTTTTATCATAACAGTTTAAGATCGCCCTATGTTGCTCTAACCAATCCATACCAATTAGTATGTCGTAAGAACCAAGAGGTAATACATTAAGCTTTACAAAAGTTTCAAATTGATCCATAACTACTGCACATTTCTTTACAAAACAAGTTACCTTCCTTTTTGCACCAGTGGCTAACTGAACCAACCAAGAACTTTCAAATTTTTCAACAGGCAGCTTACATTTTTCTACCAATTTAGGTGAAATATAACTTATACTAGCTCCTGGATCAATTAAAATAGCTATAGGGGTTTGGTTTATCTTACCTTCTACTTCCACCATGGAAGTTTGATAGTCTGCCTGTCAGTTCTCCAAGGCTGCATTGATCCTGGGCATAGTCCTCGCTAAATCTCCAACAACCATCTCCTCCTGTATTGTATGGATATTACTGACAGTCTTTTTTCGATTAGGACAGACTGAGGCATAATGTGGGCCATTACACTCCCAGCACTTTATGGGTTCTTTGCGTTCAAAATTCTTTGTGTAATTACCATGATTATTAGCAGACTCTTTACCCTTTGGATTATTCTAATTGTTTGGTGAATTATTCTTATTCCCTTGGAAGTTCTTGTTAGGAAATTTTCTAGCCTTATTATTTTTAGAATTCCAATTGGACACAAATTCTTTCTTCTTTTGATCATAATTACTATCTTTCTTTTTGGCCTTCCAATTGGCCATGCTTTCCTTTTTTCGGTTCTGTTCATAACATAAATTGGCTTTCCTCATAGCTTCTTCCAGAGTTTTTGGATTGTCATATTCAATCCTATCCTTTATGTGATAAAGTAAACAGCTGAGGAACCGTTGTACCTTCGGTTTTTCGTCTACAAGATATGGCACATGCCTAAGCAGACTTAAAAATTTGCTGTTCAAATCTTTCATAGTCATTGTACCTAATTTAAGCTCATAGAATTATTTTTCTCTCTCTTCATAGTACTGTTCATATAAGAATTTATTTTTAAAGTACTTCTTGAAGGTACTCCAATTTACGTTCTTTTCTCTTATTCCTTTCACTCTCTTTAAATCTTGCTACCATATATCAGCTTTCCCTGATAGATTATAAATAGTCATTGTAGCCTTTAATTGGTTAGAATAATTATAAATATGGAAGTACTTCTTCATCCCGGATAGCCAAGATTCCGCTTCTTCCCCCTTTTCAGTTTCCCCGTTGAATGTTGGTGGTTTGACCTTTTTAAACTCTCCAGAAATTTCTCATATGGTTTATATTTTCTCTTTTTAGTATAATGGTGGTCGTCACTACTATCATTAGTGGAATGAAAATTATGTTGATCACCAAATAACTCTAAAGATGAGATGCTTTCTTTTTTACTCTATTTACTCTTTTTATATTTATGTTGGTGACTTATATCTTCTGAATCGGCTCTCTTACTGCTTCCCTCAATTTGAAATCTTTCTATTAGGTTCTAATTCAGCTCCTCCTGAGCTCTCAAAATCCTTTCATTTTCTTTTTTAACAGATTCCATTTTAGATTTTAAGTCTTTTACTATTTGTAAAAGTTCTAAGGAATTAGTGGTTATGTCTTCTTGTATAGGGTCTCTTTGTAATTTTTCTTGTTCAGTAAAGGGAGATTCATCTTCTGCATATTCCTCCAGTCTTTCCATACCTGTTGTTAAACTCAGAAACAAATTTCTCTGTTGAATAGCATTAAAAGAAAACAACATCAGCAAAATGATTTAATACATTGTTTCATATAAGCAAGTTGAGATTTATCAAGGCCTAGTGTTTGAATCTTGTGCTCTGATACCACATGTCAAAACCCCAAAATTTCATAAAAATTTAAAATTGTTAAGATAACATAAAATGTTGAATATGCAGTTTACTAACTGCTAGCGGTTAGCGGAAAATGAAACAGTCTAACGTTTAGTATTAATCATTTTCATATTACGTTAATTAATACAGCTTTCATTTTCGTAATGTATATAAGATTGACTTGCATACAGTTTTCTTTCAATTTTACTAATAAGTCTACTTTTTGGCAAGTAGGTGAAATCTATCTTTGAAATCTTGGCCTTACTTAGCATTTATGCTAATGCAGATGGACTGCTGGTTCTTACAGGTTCAACAGGTAACGACCGATCAATAAGAAGTTTAATTCATAAGGTAGCAAGAAGTATTTATGTTTGCAAGTTAATATGCTAGTAAATAAGATGATTAATCTCAGACAAACTCTGACGAGGTAAAGTAATTTGTCTTCTATAGTTTTTGTTTCTAAGACAATATGCAAAGTTTAGATATAAAGGTTATTATCTTTATCAAGCTTAGTGAAACAAAAGATACTTACTGTGAGCTTTAAGCTCATATTCTTTGTCATACATTTAATTCTATTTTAACATGCTTATCTCACAAATGTTATTTTTTAAAAGTACTGTCTCTTATTCATGGAAGTACTCCTATCAATCTCGATAGTAAATACTTCTAATAGAGAACCTATTTCCAATTCGTCTCTATCCTACTTAGCCATGGATTTTATTAAGTTGTTATTGTATGTGATATTGCTAGTCATCAAGTTATGAATTTTAGTACTTGATTCATTGTTTGTTACTTGTAAGATTGTAAATATGAACAATACCACCTTACTCTAAAATGTGCCAATATCAATGTTACTTGCATCCTGTAACAGTCTTCTATCTGGAAATTTCCATGCCATTGTAAATACAGTGCCTTATAAATAGAATACTTCCTACCACCATTTTTATAAGTTTAATTCATAAGAAACCACATTATCATTTATTATTCCTATAATGTATAACCCTTGTGCTTGGTTAAAACCATAGTAAACTTACTATTACCATGATGCCTCACTCAATATACGTCGTAGTGTATTCTAACTACTATGGTAGGTTTTACTACATAGAACTTCTATTCTAAGGTCTATATCGAAGAGACATTAAATTAAAAACTCATATATTCTAATAGAATCCAATTATGCACTATTGACTTTGTAACAAATAATAAGGTTCATTATTAATGGCATTAGCAAGTCAAGCATACAATACTTTATTTGTAAAGGATTACGCTAAGGTTGATCCTTGTCATTGTTTATTGTCATTTTTTTAAAACGCTTTTACTCTATAGTCAAATGACATAAGGAAGTTACTAGGAATTCTAACTAACTTTAAACCATCGATTTCAAATGACATGGTTTAAGTTCCCATAATATATAATTATTTTAAGTCGATTTGCATGGTTTCAAACGAATTGTTAATGGGATAGTTTATGCTATGGTCAACCTTGGGATATTACCATGACAAGGTTTTTATGACCCAACTCTATGGTCAACGAAAAGAAATCATTGTTAATCAAACATCATCGGCGTCGATACTATTGAATATATTTATGTTTCCATTTAGGAATATATGTATATCCATTTCAATATTTATTTGCATAATTGTTTTATTGATTAAAGCAACAATAATTTGATTATTGTACATAGATGGACTATGGACTCGACCCTTGCATGGTTAAAAGAATTTGAGGGCACGTGGTCACCTCCTGTCCATGCATTGGCAATATAAAAGACTTGAAAACCCTATTAGCTTTGTCATTTGCCTCCAAAGTTTATACTGGCCTGCGGGCTGCTCTGTGTAGTTTCCATGGTGGTCGTGAGGGTTGTTCGTCTGCTTGCTTACTCCAAAAATTTTTTTTAAAGTTGTTGTAGTTTCCAGAACTCGTTCTTTGATTGCAAACCCTCGTGGTTGTAAACCATACAGCGCGAGTGTTCTCTTGTTTTGTGTTTGTCTCTCGGCCTGTCCATAGCTTGGTCCTGTTCTCCTCGTGGCCTGTCACAACTTTGCGAAGCTAAAGATTCTTTGTCACTGTTTGTACTCCACGGTTGGCGTAGGGTTTGAAAATTCTTGTGTGTACATTGCGCAGCTGGTGACAGTCTCTTCGTTGCTTGATAACTCTTTTATTTACAAGTAAAAATATCTTGGTTTTTATTATGTAGACTCTGTCAAATTATGAACATAGTTTAGGGTTTTTTTTTAATGTTATTGAACTGAGCCCTGAACTAATGCTCGGTAAAATTCTTGTACAGGAACCCATGATAGTTCCAAGCTTCGATGGAAGAATACACAATGACCATCTTCAGTGGCTCATGGCTCTAACTGGTAAGCCTTGAGTTCAAATGGGTTTTTCCCTACTTGTATTGAGGGTTGTTGATGGAGATAATACAGGGTTTGGAAGCCTGTTTCAGTTTCTCATTGGTTAATAGGTTTTTAATATGATGATGCTTTACAGTTTTTACTCGTAAACCCTTGCAATCATGCTGGGTAATACCGACCTTTGATCCGTGACATGTTTGTAGTTTTCTTGACTTGTAAAAAGGGATTACAGCCTTACGGCTTGATCATACTCTGGTTTTTAAATTAAAAGGTTTTCTCCTGTATTTATGGTTTTTACGTGGCTCCTGTTTTTGATTACTCTGTTTTTTATAATTTGACTCGTAAATGCTAATACTATAAAGTAAGTTTTCTTCTTAACTATCAGTGGAGTACATTTACTGTTAATAATATTTCTTGTAAGTAAATATTGTTATTGTAAAGACTGTAGGTCAGTTGTAATGTAAAATTTATATTTTTATGCTTACCTGTTTAGAATATAATAGTTAGGGTTTAATGGAATGAAACCCTTGTATAAATATATTTTTAATTTAATTATTAATTGAGCACTGTTTCCTGTTTATTTCTATTTGGTTATTACAGGAGTATTAATCTGCTTATGAAGCATTTTTAAAATAAAAGAGTTTACAAATATGCTATTAAGTTTTTGAGATAAGACTATACTCAATCTATCGCATAGATTATAGTCTTCTAGTTTAATTTGTTTACTGAGTTACCAATGTATATGGTTAAAACTTTTATAAATTAATTTATAATAAAAAATAAAATAAAAGCTAGGGTTTCAACCCTCGGTTATCTGGCACAGTTTACAACCCTTTTTGTTAAATATCAATTAGTTTCTAAATATGATATTTTAATTTTATTTTATCTAATGTTTATATTTATACTTGTTTTTACTTACTATTCTGTAGCTTTGAAGTTATTCAGAGCTCTGTAGAGAATAGAACATTAACTCTGTGACTCTGTTTACTTTTCATAAATAAGGGTTTATATACCTAACCCTAATCTAGTTTGTATTAAGTAATAATTTAGAATTTATTAAATAGTTTATAAGATATATTGTATGGTTAATAACTGGTATAAATACTTAACTGTTACCTTCAAATAAACTTTTGTTTGTATCAGTATACTAATACTTTAACTCTAGTGTAGTTTTACTGTTTATTTTATACATTTTTTTTAATTTAGTTATACTTAAGTAAAAACAGTAAACACAATTAAATCACAACACTGTTTTTCCTCCGTAATATTTTAATCATTGAAATAAAATTACTTTGCTATCTACAGTTACACAATCCCATCTACTATTTTCATTCTCTTATCTACTTAAAGCATTCTATCTGTGCTAGAGTACGGCCTGGTTTCTAGGTGTGAAAAAACATAGTTTTGAAATTTATTTTCATTCTAACACATTATTCTCTAAATCCATTTCATTTCTATAACAATCTAATAAAAATACTAACTCAAACATTTCACAAACTGAACTATTAACATTCACATAGCAGTTAACTAAGATTTACTTAACTAAAACATTAAAATAAAATAACTTAGAACCTGTTGAGGACAGACGACAACAGCTTTAGGAGGTTGTTCCTCCCTACCAATCTCCTGGAGAGCACTCAAACAACGCTTCCTCAGGACCCCCGAGCCTGTTCCGGATCTTCTTGGATGAGAACTGGTGGAGAATGCAAACAGTAGAACCCTCTATCAACTGACTAGTTCAATACCTCAGTAAATACTCTACTCTCAGCAGTATGATCTTCAGCTGAAAAGCTGGACTAGATCAATCAGTAGTTATCCCCTCAAACACTTTCCAAATTTCCCTTCCATTGAATTTCTTTGAAGTACATTCATTCAACTTGAATGATCACTTCTCTAGAATGAGCAGCCTTAGCTCTCTTCAATGGGAATTTTTATAAAGATTGCCTAGGTCTTTTGGGTCAGTTTTCATTAATTGAGCCACCTGCTCTGATTCCACTTTCTTGGGGAATCATGACCACAAATGTAGGGAGTTTCTACCTGCAACAGTTGGAAATGGTTTGAGGATGCTGCCACATGTCAGTTTGCTCTCCACCCAGTCTCCTCCACCAATTTGACTAGTAAACACTCTTTTAACAACTCTCTTAAAGCTGTTGTCTCCTCATTTATTTATTTATAATAAAATATTCAGAATTTACATAAAATATCCTTGACCCCACTGGGTCATGAATTACAACTTAGCATAAAATTTAACATATTGTCCCTCAATAATATAAAATTGTTTTTTTTGCAAAATTGGGGCATGTGACAATAGTGGTACCTTTTGGATAGATAAATGAATTGGAAACATTCATGTGTCTAATGAATGGAGTTTTCATAAAGTATTTGGATAAATTTGTAATTGTGTTCTTAGATGACATCCTCGTCTATTCCAATTCAAGAGGAGAGCATGAAGAACATTTAATATTAGTGATGCAAGTACTCAGATAGAATCAGTTGTATGCCAAGCTCAATAAGTCTTCATTCTATCAGAGTAGAATTCGGTACTTGGAAACATTCATGTGTCTAATGAATGGAGTTTTCATAAAGTATTTGGATAATTTTGTAATTGTGTTCTTAGATGACATCCTCATCTATTCCAATTCAAGAGAAGAGCATGAAGAACATTTAAGATTAGTGATGCAAGTACTTGGAGGGGAATCAGTTGTATGCCAAGATCAGTAAGTGTTCATTCTATCAAAGTAGAATTCAGTAATTGGTTAGACTAAAAGAGTTAATTAGGTGATTGAGGATACGTTGAGAATGTATGTGATGGATTAGGAATCCAAGTGGGAGGATTATTTATACTTGGTAAAGTTTTCTTATCATAATGGATAGCATGCCTCTCTGAATATGAGTCCTTTTGAGGCATTGTAAAAGAGGAATTGTAATACTCATATGAGTTGGGATAATCCAATAGACATAATCATTATTGGACCAGAAATATTGAAGGACATGGAAAATTAGATGGTTAGAATTAAGCAGAATTTGAAAGCAACTCTGGAAAGATAGACAAGTTGTGTAGATCAGAACTGAACTGACAAATAGTTTAAAGTTGGAGATCATGTCTTTTTGGAAGTTATACCCAAGAAGAGATCCTTAAACTTGGGGAACTATTCCAAGCTAGTTGCTAGATACTATGGACCATTTGAGATCTTAGCTAGGATATGTGTTGTTGCATATGAGCTTGTATTTCTTGTTTTCATTAAAGTGCATAATGTATTTCATGTATCTTTGTTGAAAAAGTATATATATGATGTTAATCATGTGATTGATTGGAATGTTATCCAGGTGAAAGCGGAAGGGGATTTTTCAGTACACCATGTTTCCATATTGGGAAGAAAAGTCAAGTTGTTTAGGAATCAAGAGATTAAGAAGGTAAAGATCTAGTGGACCCATTACAATCATGAATATGCTACATGGGCGCTAGAAGATACTATGAGGGAAGAATACTCTCATATTTTTTGAAATTTTGCATCGTGGCATGTCTGTAATAAGTATGCATCAAGGATGATTCATTGTTTTAAGGGGGAGGGGATGTAATACCCCTAGTTGTTAAGCCTCGAACATATGTTATTATTTTTGTTGATTATTGGGAACTAGGTGTCAGGGCTATGGAATTTCAACATTATTATTGTTGTTGTTGTTGTTTTTGTTTTTGTTGTTTAATTAAATAACTATATCAACATGGACAAATAACGAGAATGTGGGGCCATGGATTCCATTTGATAGGGTTTATGGACTAGGAGTTATTTCTCTCCCTAACATACTTGTCAGACCTTATTTTTTATTATTTTGGGTTATGGAGAAACTATTGAGTCCTCTTTGATGATTGGTGGGGCCTACTTGGCTAGTGCACCCTCCTTATCCTTTTGTGATGCTCTTCACCCACTCATTCACTCTCCCTGACTATTTTTATCCTACACTCCTTGGAAAAAGTGTAACTCCCTCCTTACTCCACCTTTTGTTATTCTAAGAAGGAATCTCATGAATGCGTAACTCCTCTTTATCTCATCAAATTCGAGTTGGTTTCTAACCTTTGGATTTACCACTCTTGGAATTCAAGTCACTCAGTTGGGGAATTCGAAAGGTTATATGTGTATTGGAATGAGCTTTTTCTCATTCTCCTCTCTGGTTTTTCTCTTGAGCTCTCCATTGTAGTGGAATTCTCTCTTGTCTGGAAAATGCATGCTCTCGAGAAGTAGATGCATTGTATTATTGAGTATTAAAGGCTTGTAATAAGGTTTGAAGACCTTGTAATGGGGATTGAAGATTGACAATGCATAAGACAACATGAATCCTTATCAAATTGTTTGACCATATCCAAATATCACACATGAATCCCAAGAGTGGATGGTGATGTCCTGAGGGACTTGTGTAGTGAATGGAAAACTGATGCACTAGGTAGTATAGATGGAAGGGAAATTTTAGATGGAGGATGGTGTAGTTGTAGTTTTTGACAGTGGGAAAAAGGCACAACCATATGTTATGTTTCACCTATTTTTAATAATTCTTGGGTTGTGATACCTGCTCCATTGTGTCCAAAGTGACATTTCTAGTAAGTAATACTTTTTGTTTCATTAGAAAAGTTTTTCGCATGACTGAGATACAATTTTTTTTATGGGAGTGTTCCTGGTGTTGAGATGAGCACACCAAACCTTTTGGTTTGAGAGTACCTCCCCTAGCCTTTATAACCTACATCATAACTAGTATCAACAAGATAGTCTCTTATAACATAAAATAGAGACAAGTAATCAACACCTCAATTGCTAACAAAAATACATATAAACATAAAACACTCTATCAACAGGATGACAATAACCACCTTCAACATTAAGTTAGGTAGAAAACAAAGTATTTGAATTCCAGTGAGTCATCTACATATTCATCCAAATGGAGGATACCTTCAGCCTCCTCAAGTGCCTCCTTCGAAAGTGTATCGAATTTTGAATATTGTTCTCAAAAAATGTGATCGATATTCAAATCATAATAGGAATCCAAAATATATTTAGTCCTCATACATCACTGATACAGATAGATAACCTGTAAAGAACATAATATTTTATCCCAGTTCTCAATTACTAATGAATAACCTTAAATCTTTAAAGTACAAATACCAAAGGGGTATGAAAAGTTTAATAGGCACCATAGTGCCATTAACTATGCCTTTGTATTTGATACCTTCACATAGTTCATCTGCATTATGAAATAGTGATCCTCTTTCATCTTCAGCAATATACCAACACCACAACTTCCCCTTTGAGCAAAACCATCAAAATAACCTATAAAATATGAGGAAACATGTATATATGAATTCCATCTCACTCTCCTCTTTTTAATTTCCATTTTGCATAGTCTTTATACATGCTAACAATTCTTAGACAACTCGCATGAAATTTCATAGGTTTTTCTTCAAATATTGCATAATTCTTGGACTTCCATATATACCAACAAATGAAAGCTGGTAGAATATTATGAGAATGACTGTTTTGTACCACTGAAAGAAATTTCCTTCCACTGTATCATTCCCCCATACCTGTCTAGTAGACTTATTCAAAGATCAAACAAACTCATCTTCATTAGTGTTTAGTTTGATACCTACATTATTAATATATAAGATATATTAAGTCCATTCATAAGCCCAAATATTACCAAGACCTAAATCCTTCTTATTCATCCAATAGGAGCCTGAATTTTGTAACCATGAGGGCCTTTTTATTTGTGCAAGGGTAACAAAGCCCAATTATAGTAAATAGTCCAAAAGGAAAGGTGATAGGATATGGTTCTCTCCATCCCCAATAACAAGTTCAATCCCAACCAATGCAATAATACCATTACCAACCTTCCAAGACAGTCCTCTATTAATCCAAGTGAAAACTTTTATAAAACCACACCAGAAATTTGAAACATTGTTAACACTTTTAGTGGGCCTTATGATCCATTTCAAAGTATTACCTTTGAGATAATTCCCTTGAAGGACTTCACACCACAAACCACACCCCATGCTTTTCATACTCAAGGATGTACTAAACCAATGTAAAATTTTAATGTCCCACCCACCCATGCTCTTTGGTTTAGAGAGTATTTCCCATCTAGAAAGATGTATCTTTCCACCTTAAGCATTTCCAGGCCAAAAAAAGTTAAACATCAATTTCCATATTAATTTGAGAATAGTTTGAGGAACTTGAACCAAGGAAAACCAATATACTGGTATACCAACTAAAAAAACTTTAAGAAGAGTCAACCTTCCTCCCATAGAAAGCATCCTGAAGGTCCAATTCCCAATTTTTTGTCATATTTTTAACCAACCATAGCCAATGTTTAATTCTATAACAGTTAGGTTTTTAAAAATAACCCAAATGTTTGAAACCCTCAGCCAATCATCGTATAGTATTTAAATGGTTGTTTTGGGTAATATTATTTTTTTACAATTTTATTATATTTCCCAAAAATTTTAGTAGATAAACAAATCTAGGGATGATTGTTTCATAGATAAAACCATTTTAAGTGCAGGGGAAGTTTCTCTCCATGTGAAATTTTATGTACAGTTCAAGTACCCAGAGTAAAGTTTTGTGTTTACAAGTTGTAATGAAGAGTTAAACTAGAAAAACATAAGTACTTATATACATGATCGACCATTTATTTTTGTTTAATATGATCTTGATATACCATGAGGTAGACTTGCCATAATACTCCCCACATCGGATTCACCTTGTTGACCAATATCTTATCATGTTCATTCATAAAAGAGGGTTTTTAAATTGTGAAACATAAGGTCAATATATTGTAGGTATTGGGGGTGGGGACTAGGGTGTGGAGGGCTTATAGGTATTGGGGTGGTATAAAAAGGGGTATCTAGTAAAAAAATGGAATATCTCATAAAAATAGAGTTTTTATAATTAGAAATGTGAAGTGGGAGGGGGGCTCAACAAAAGGATTTTGGTAGGTATTTATCAATATCTAGTAAAATTAGGGGTATTATTTAATATCCCATGAAAGAAGGCACTATGGCACAGTTTGACTAAGTGAAGACCCTGTGGTACTCCTAAGAAATCTAATTATTAATTCAACTATCAATATAAAAGGTCTAAAGCTCACAAAGGAAGAGCATGAGGGGGTCTAAGAGTCTGCTAAAGGGGAATGGGAAAGCAAGCTCCAAGGGATGGAGAAATAACTTGAATTTACCTTAGTATTATATCCTTCATCTTTTTACCATGTGACTTGTTAAATCTTAGCCACCAGTCAGTAAATACAAGTGGTCATTGGTGGGATTCAACCTTCCTTCATTATGAGAGAGTAGGGGTTGAGTACAATATTGGAGGAGTGTGAGGGATTCCATTTCCATGGGGATTCAAATTACATGGGTATTCAATCCATCTATTTTCATATCCCTCAATTCATGCATTTGAATTAACCATTTGAATAAGAGGACAATTATATTTATGCATGCATTCCCATGCTATGCTAGAGACAGTAAGAGGGAACTTGTATTTACTAGGTAGAGATGTGGAAGAGAAATCTATGAACGTAGGAGAGAGAGAGAGAGAGAGAGAGAGAGAGAGAGAGAGAGAGAGAGAGAGAGAGAGAAGTTTGAAGAGGATTATAGAGCCTACACTAGTAGGAAACCGCTCGTATTTCCTTGTACATTGTTGTGCATTAAATTCCCTTGAGGAAAACATAATATTGGGCTATGTCTACACACTTTGAGAAAACTATAGATGGAGAAGGATTTCCTAAGAAACTATTGAGCAGAGAAATAAAATGCATTCTATTACACCCAGAGGGATTATTTAGTAGAGAACTTGTATATTCTTGGTGTTTTTTGGGGTAGTGAAGGGAGTGTCATCTTTGGGTTGGCTTGAAGGCTGCCATAAGAGTTTTGTGATAAATAGTTGGTTTGGCCAAAGAGCAATTGGGTTGGGAGAGTGATTTGAGTGTCCTTCACCAATTTTACTTTCCCTGGTGGCCTCATAGCTTGGATTGGGGGTGGTAACCAAGGATAATTTATCTAAGATTGGGTGGAAAATTTATCACGCAAAATCTGTTTTCTTGGACCAACTTTTCTAGAACACAAGCGTTCCATCTATGTATTGAATTCTTGTTTATAATCATGTTCTTAAGTTATAGTATGCTTATAAAAGAGTTGGGTAATGGAATTCATGGATGTTTGACGTGTTGTATGGCTTAACTATTTTCTTGGTGAATTTTAAATGCCTTAGAGTTTATTTGGATAGAATTTACATTATGTATTTGATGATCTGTTATGCACTTGAAGCTGGATGGTGTGGGTCAAATCCAATCTATAGAGGTTGTGTAAATGATGTTCTTTTGAAATATGGAGTCAATATTTCAAAGAGTCTTAGTGGTTCTTCCAGGAGAGATGTTCTTTTAGGGAGGCTCTATGGTTCGTCGGGGCCTTTGAAACAATGTTCTTTTAAGGAGGCTTAATGTTTTATTAGGTCATTTCGAAACAAGTTCTTTCAAATTGACCCGATGATCTATGAGGAAGGTGTGAGTGTTGTTGTTTTGAATGTGGACAATGGCCTATTAAGGACATCTTTCAAATAGTCTCAATGTATTATTCAAATGGGGCCAGTGGACTAGGTGTTTGTGATGTTTGAATATATGCATTGGTATTATTTCCAAGAAAGGCACAATAGGATATTTCAAATGGGCTTGATGGGTTAAAAAAGAGGCCCTATGGATTTGTTGTGTTCATATTTGATTAGGGTCAATAACCAATTTGAAAGGGGGCTTGATGGATATGAATGTTTCTTTTGAATGAGCGAATGCAAATACCTTTAACCAAGTTCAATGAAGCCTCAAAGAATGATTGAGTCTTGGAATAATGGATTATCCAAGAAATTATATAACATAAAAAGGGATGGTGAAACCCTAAAAGATTATATTCCCAAAAAAAGATAAAAAACACCCTACTTCCTTGAATGTGCTACAAAAGAAAATGAATACATGACAAGTAATTATATATGTATCAAAATAATATTAAAAATTCAATTAAAAAACATATGTCAGTATAAGTGGGCAATTATTTTAGTATATATGAGCAAGGTTAATAATCTTGTCCACCATTGTTTTCGTTAGTAGCTCCAAAACCTTATGTTGATGAAAAACCTTCATTGACTATGTATATATTGTTTGAATATCAAACTTTGATTATGTATGTAGCATAAATAATATTAAACATTCAGTTAAAAACATGTTATAGCACCAATAGGATGCACATCTACAAATTGTAGATGGATTTAGGAAAATTCTTTGGGATCGAATATAATGTTTCTAAGGAATAATATCTTGTTACATGTTGACCTAAAAGAAATTTATACACTTGCAACTATAGAACTATCTTAACTCTAGATTTATCCTATGTTGAAAGAGATCAAATTGATTGATTTGCAAACATTTTTAGAGTTGAAATTTTTGAAGAAAGGTTTTAATCTCCCCTTTCCACTCATGATATATCCATAGTTAAGCTGGATCTATATTGGTATTTAATTATAATAAATTTTACCCTTTCACATTATCCTATAGAATTATATACAAACAAAGTAAACAAATCCAATAGATTTTGAATTGACATCTTGTCTCAAAACCCTTATTTAATAAATAACTTAGATCTACACTTATATTCTAATTAATTATTTTACTTTTAGTTAATTGGAATGCATATATATTTGGTTGTGATGTTTAGGTTAGGGTAGACATCGTAAAAATTATATTTACTTAATATTTTATTATTTTATTAAGGCACCACATGTTAACTTGAGCACAAAATTACACTTCTCCCTCATACCCATAGAAAGCGCCTCTCAACGCAACAACACATGATCAAGGTTCTTGTTATTCAAACAAATTTTTACTAAGTCATGAAGATGATTAGAAAGTTCAGTATTGTTTCCTCTACACACATGTACAAAGATCTAAATTTCCAAGCAAATACACCATCCAAATAGGGGCTTTAGATTGTTGTTGGTTCCATCAATATTATTGAGGTTAAAGATGGAACAAAGCTACTACCTACAATAAATATTTATGACCAATTTCTTACACAAGAAGATCAATAGATAAGGATACTCGACAATTGCTCATCTAAATAAGGTTTAGAAATGGTTTCTAATCTCACATGGGAAGATAGGAAGGGCAATAGAAAGTTTTTTTATATATTGAAATAAGATAAGTTCTATGTGCTTGTCTCGTACTTCTCGTTTGCTTTAGTTGAATGATTTTTTTTATATTCAAATGAGGTAAGTTCACAAGAAGAATGGTTGGCCTAAGTTAGCTTGACATATGTGGTTGGATTATATTTTAAATGTGAATAGATTATGAACATATTGAGCTAAACAACTTCTCAAATTCAAATTTTAAAAGTTAAGGATTTCTTTGAACATTTTTATAATATAATATTTCGAATTTGTTTTTGTTTGCTAGAATCTCCCTAAGTTGCGGGAGTAGCCTTTGGTCTAAGAAACCATGACCCAAGGGCATCTAGGCCGTCAAAATCACTCAGGGATCACACTTGACATAGGTCACACCAATCCTCAACTGGTTGGAATTAGGGTGTCTTCTCTCAACTAGATCACCCCTAAGGGGAATTGAACCCAAGCCGCCTTGCTGACGAGACCCACACCTTAACCGAATGAGCTAGCAGGAATTGACTATAATATTTATAATTATTTCTCTAAAAAAACCTACAAATTCAAATTTAAAAGTTAAGGATATTATTGAATATTTTTATAATATAATATTTATAATTATTACTTAGGAAAAACCTTAGGACATTAGTTGCAACTCCAAAAAACATGAAGGGAGCAAAATTTAAAAGAATCATATTCAATCACATGGATACCTAATAAAATATTTTCATTAAATTGAATAGTTCCTTTCTTATAATATTTTTCTACTTGATTTATATGTATTAGTCGGTGGATGATGATATAAATGAGGAAGGAGAAGTATATATAACTAGTAATTTCCCTAGATGGTGCAGTAAAACGTTGTAATTTAATAGTTGACATGAGATAACATCATATAATGACCATAAAACCTAAATGAGCATAAACCATCATACCATATTCGAGAAGGTCCCAGAGCCTTGACATCCACACCGATACAACTATGCCTTCTTGAGTTGACATTGACATAATACAAGTCAAGAAAATGTATTGTGATTTGTGGGAGGAACTTTGACAACAACAACACCAAGATGCCTTCCTCAATGTGTGTCCTCCTCTACGACTCATTCAGGAGTTTTTTCTCCATGCACATTTACATGTATTCATAGTGACATCTCATATCAATGTGTATTATTAGCTTCAACAAATCTATTTCCATGCTTTGCATCAAGAGAGCCTTCTCACTTCATCAAACCGTTTTCAACCTCATAAGAGCATTCAAATATGTTTTATCAGTTACACGTATCTAGTCATTTTTCCATTAGCTCCTTTAGTAGGGTAGGGTAGGCTCAAGCAACATCACTAAAGCTATAATTTCATGCTAGTTTGGACATCTAGAGCAAGTTATGAGCCAAGTCGAGAAGGTGATATTCCTATGATTGAAACCTAACACTAATGTAAATCTCTCATATTTCATTAAACCTTGTTTGTCAACATGAGGAGCTATGGCATAAGCACTTCTATCAAGCACTTGTCAATACATAAATACACATAAGCATTGAAAATGTCACTTTGAAAGTAATAAAGGTTAATCTACTTACAGATGAAAGCAAACAACTCAAACCATTAAGTAAAGCTTTGTTAAAAGTTGGGTTTTAAGACTATGTTCCATTTTAGACTAATTTTAGACTAAGATGAATCCCTACCAACATAGGATCCAATTTGACAACTATGCTTTAGGATCAAATCAATATGAACATCATTCATCAATAATGGTAAGAGCATCAAATATTTTGAGTCCTTGATAGGAATTCTATGTACAAAAAGACAAGGAATCGAAAATATATTTGGTAATAATCCTATTGTTTACTAAAAGAATTGAATATGCTTATTGAGTATTTATAATGTAATTACATATTTCTTTTGATTCCATGATAACTATGCCTTGGGTTATGTTGTAGAAGTGCTAAATTCTAGCTGGTTTGACTAATTCAATCAATCATTTGACAATGAACTAAGGCATTTAGACACTCGACATTCTCTATTAATGAGGCTTGATGTAGAGTTGTTTCCTTAGCCACATTACCTATCTCAACTCTAAGTGGATAATTTGGAATATGAAAAGAAGAAACACCATATATATATATATATATATATATATATATATATATACAAGTTCTACTTTCTAGAGTCTAAGAGAAGNTGTAACTCCTTTAGTGCTCATCCTAGAGTTGACAGGTGTACTTTTGAAAAATAATAAAATATTCTAAAAAAATAACATGTCCCCTTAAATTAGTTTAAAACATTTACAATAGCATATATATAAAATTACGCAAATGATAAATTAAAATGCTTCCTCAACTTTTACACTCTAAAAAGGGGTTTTACAGCTAGAGAGATTTGATCCCTTTGGATAGGTAGATCTACGGATCGCCTTTTAAAATGGATCTATACTGATAGTTATCACATTTATTTGGTGACTTAATAAATAAAAATAAAACTAACCCTAAGTTTGGAAAATTAAAACCTAATTTAATAAGGTATAATGCTTCAATTGCATTACACTTATTGCATTGCACATATACCATTTGAGTTGTATATGTTTCTTTGCAATACAACAAAGGAGTTGGCTAATCTCTAGACCATTTGCACCTTTTCACGGTAAGTTTGGGGGAATCCGACAACACTATTTGTTGTTGAAAATGAGATTTTCAATTATAAAATTGCAATTTTTATTGCATAAATAGATTTCGACCCTAGATTACCCTTGGGACACCCATATTATGTAATTTCAATCCCTGAAAACTACCCTTTAAACAATTTCCGTCAAATTCTCACTAAAACTAGCTAGATTTTAGATGCAAATAGTCTAGAATTTAGCTTGCTGCTACAGTGAATACCATTTGACATTTATATGGTTCTTTGCATTCATATTCATAGGTAACCCTAGTCACACAAACTTGATCCCCGCTAGTTTTTCACTTATCCAATAGTCGTTGCATAACGTGCGTTGCATGAAAAAGAGTGATGCTTACGTAAATTAATAACAAACTTAACAAGGACTTATATTCGGAGGTAACCCTAGTCACCAAACTTGATACGGATTAGTTTTTCACTTATCCAAAAGTCGTTCCGTAACGTGCATTGCATGAAAAAGAGTGATGCTTAAGTAAATTAATAATAAACTTAACAATGACTATATTGATTTCACAATTGGAACAACAGATGCTTAAGTAAATTAATAATAAACTTAACAATGACTCACATTGATTTCACAATTGGAACAACATTAAATATTTCCATGTTTCCTTTATGTAACATTTACAAATAATTACTTGGGATATGCCGCCGAATGTAATTGAATTTTTGTGGTGACCAAATTTCTTTTTGTATTTTATTGAAATACTAAATTATATTGGCACACAAAAACCGAAACAGCGACGTTACCCATTGTACCAACGTGATTATCTATCTTTGGGGCATAATGATGGGCGCTGGCGGAATGCATTGTGGGCGATACAAATAAACCCATTCGCCGCTGTCACGGTGGGAGGACGAAATCGTAAAATACTTGGCCTGCCACTGGGCCCCTTCCTTTCTTTGCTTTTCTTCCACGCATCTCTTGGCTTCTCTCGCTTTATTCCAATCCCCTCTCATGATACTCTCGCTCACCTTTGACCAAACCAGTGCTGATTCCGTGGCTGCCACTCCCTGTCAATCACACAATTAATCACCTAACATTTCTACAAAACACGCAATGGCCTTTAACTGCTATCATTTAATTTAATTTACCTCTGTATTTTGAACAACCGGCATTTTCATGTTTGAAATCACTGCCTTTGCATCATATAGTATGCTCGTCTTTCCTGTGCTCATTTCCTTCAATCTGATAATCCTGTCAGTATAGCCGCTGGATATTAGGTCTGATCTCATTTTAATTCTTCATTGGAATTAGATTAGCTGTAAATCAATATTAATTCCCATCTAAAATAAGGAAGAGGAGGCTTACTGATCCCAATTTCCTTCTAGCTCGTAGAGATCTCTACCATTAGAGCTATGCCCAATCCTTCCAATGATCCGTGTGCTGGATCCTTTGAGGCCCAACAGAGATTTTCCCTTGTAACATAACGTGGCTCTCAATCCAGACTGTTTGCACTCGATCATGACATCGCCTGACCACTCAGCACTGGGAAACGGAAAGAGGCGTAGGCAGAGTTTAGGAGAGTTCATCTCATAGGTTTCGTTGAATTCCAGCAGCTTCAGCTCTCTTTTGCCATAGATTGTTGCCTCTATTGATCTTCCTAAACAGATTCACATGTCAAGGGAATTCATTTAATAACTAGTCCACAAGATCTTTTATGTGCCTGGAGGTATTAAAATGGTAGCTTTTGGCTAGAGTGGATTGTTGCCTCTATTGATCTTCCTGAACAGATTCACATTTCAAAGGAATTCATTTAATAACTAGTCCATAAGATCTTTTATGTGCTTGGAGGTATTAAAATGGTAGTCATGTATATAAGTACTTCTGTTTGGCTAGAGTGGATTGTTGTCTCTATTAATCTTGCTGAACAGATTCACATTTCAAAGGAATTCATTTAATAACTAGTGTGTCTGGAGGTAGGTAGTTTAACTCTTCATTAGGGCTTGTAAACATCAAAATCTTACTTTGAGTATTTGAACAGTACTGAAATTTCTGTTTCACACGGAGAGAAACCTGCCATACACTTAAAATAGTTTTAGCTATGAAACAGTCTGCCCTAGACCTGTTTATCTACTGAAAGTTTGGGAAATAAAATGAAACTGTAAACCAATTAAAATTACCCGAAACTGCTATTCAAATACCCAATATACTATTATACTATGCAGTGAAAACTGTGAGGTGAACCGTTCCAACTGTGCAGACAAACCAATATTCAATAAAAATGAATATGGTGTTGGTTCAACTAGAACCCTAAGGTTTTTATATACCACATAAAAATTATTTCCCTGAAAGCAAAGCGAATCTATTTGTTAAATTCAGTTTTTCCTCTTTCTGAAAAGAATGTGTTCTGGGAAGGCACTCAATTACAGGGTTTAGGTTTTCAAATGGAGAATCTGGGTAGGCAAATAATTATACCAATTAGGTTTATAAAGGGGGATTGTGGGCTGTTCTAAGGCCAAATTAAGATATCTTGCCCTGAACAGAATGTGTTCTGGGAAGGCAATCAATTACAGGAATTAGGTTTTCAAATGGGGAATCTGGGTAGGCAAATAATTATAGCAATTAGGTTTATAAAGGGGATTGTGGGTTGTTCAAGGCCAAATTAAGATATCTTGCCCTGTGTCTTTGTCTAATGAAATCATCTTTTATCAGTAAAGTTCTAACAATTAGAAGATTGATTTGAGGTTGAAAACAAATTCTCCTTACCATAGAAACGAGGCACAGGACGTTGCCACCAATTCAATTCGAGCTTTCGGGCTTCATCTGTTGCATGTAAGGCACTTATTGGTGGATGGTGTGATACCTATCATAAAGAGATTCTCTGATCTCAGACTCAATTCAAACAAATATTGAATCTGAAATGATTTGAATGTAGAATAATTTTCAGAAGGCTGACAATGAATTCATAACAGAGTAACAAAGCCTACCTGCTCAAGCAAAACATTGAGGCTTCCACAGGAAACATGGTGAGTTTCTCCAAGAATCGGATTGTATGGAGCTTTGCCAACGATTAAAGGCCTGGTAGTAGAGATACTCCATGCTACCACAGCATTGAACCTTTCAGCAGGAGTTCTGCCTTCAACGCACTTGCTTAGTAAGTCATGGGAGTAACAATATACACTCTCTCCATACAGTTGGAGTTGAGACTTGGGCAGATTGAATTGTGGGGGGAACTGCACGAGCCAACAATCAATAATATGTATACAACAAATAAATCACATGAAACTAATCTGAAATAAATAATCTCGCTGTGTACCTGAAAGCTCGTTAAATCAGCACCAGGTTTAATGGATTTGAATAGATTCCAAACCCGGGTAACAATATTTTGCTGCAGATTGGCCCCTTGTCCATAACAGGATGTAACTTCAAGCGACAATGGGGGTGTGAGCACTACATTAAGGGGAACCGATGATTGATCTACTGTATCAGCAATTCCTGAAAACTGTTCCAAGTAAACATTATAGTTATGCTGTTGTATCAGCTATGATAGTTCAATTGATAATTAAAAAAAGCGCCCGTCTTGCACATATCCAAAGTACCATTGTCATATTTGAGCTGCTGCTGTCTTTTGAAAATTAAAAATATTAGCAGAGGGCATACTCGATGGAGCCAATCAAACAAAAACCAAGCAATACGAGTTCTGTATTTCCAGCCATAGCTCCTTAGCCTTAGGAGGAGATTTTACAGTTGTTAACACTATAATGCGACCCGTAGGGCTCCCTTAGTCTCTCCGAAACCCCAAAGAAAGATGCGTGTTTGTTTTTGTGACGGTGACTTCCCAGCAGTTCTTTAATGCATTTTCTTTATTGCAGGTAAAACAAATCAATGAGTAACAGGCTCTCTCTGAATATCGTTCATTGCAGGTAAAAGAAATCAATGGGTAACATGTCCTCTGAATATCGTTTATTGTATATATAGTCATTGGGCCTCTTACCCACCCAATAAATGGAAAGCAAAGTTTAAATGGCGCTCATAAAAAGTGTGAACAAATAAAGTAAATAGGCAGTGTAGGAATTTGAAACCGAAACAGTCATCAAGTTTGATAGCTTTGATGATTATATAATTAGTTTGACAATTTTTAAACAAAATTATGATGGTTTTTTTTATTATTTAATCAAATCAAACTGTGATAATTATATGATTAGTTTGACAATTTTTAAACAAAATTATGCTTGTTTTTTTATTATTTAATCATATTTCACAACAATTATTTCACAACAATTATATAATTAGTTTGGACCATTTTAAACAAAATCATAACAGTTTTTTAATTTTTTAAACCATATTTCATAACAAATCACTTCATACCAATCAATTTGTCCATCAAATTCTTGTTGTCATACCACTCAATTTGCCCATCAAATTCTTGTCATGCCCAGAGGTACAACCTAACTTGTCATGCCCAGAGGTACAACCTAACTTATCTAGGAAACTTGGAGTTTATTCAAATCTCAAGGGTTAGCTTAATGGGTAAGACATGAGTACACTTTCTGGGTTCGGGGAAAGGTCACGGGTTCGAGCCTTGAGTCCTTTGGGGTTTAAGCCTTCTGCTAGGATGCTGGCGGGTGGTTTACCACCCCTACCATCCATGGGTTCGAGCCTTGAGTCCTTTGGGGTTTAAGCCTTTTGCTAGGATGCTGGCAGGTGGTTTACCACCTCTACCATCCACTTATGTGGAAAGTATTGCTGAAGTTTATTCATTATTAACTAGAATTTAAAAGTAGAAAGTTAGATGTGTATTCTTAATAATAGAGTGAAAGCATATTTTTGTGGGTTTACTTTTAGCAAAAGGAAACCCGATTGGAATAACTTACACGCCAGATACACCCAAGTTTGAGGTGTATTTTCTTTTTTTTTTAAATAGTTTGAGGTGTATTTTCTTAAAAGAGAGAGTGTGAGGATTTTTTTGTGAGTTTACTTTTAGCAAAAGGAAACTTGATTGGAAGACACGTCAGATCCACCAAATGAGCTTTATTCTTTTGGTCATCATATAAACAGGAGTGGCACATAAACTAATGTTTTGTTATGATTTTTAAAAATTATGGTAAGTTGTATTAGGTGGTTGTATTCTTTGTTGAGCTGTTTTCAAACTGGTTGACATCAAGATTTTTTACACAAAATCGTTGAAGGTTTTGACGTTGTAGTACATATTTTTCAAACATTGAATTCTCAAACCTTTTTACGTTGCAATTTCAAACGTTGAATTCTCAAACCTTTTTACGTTGCAATTTCAAACTTTGAATTCTCAAACTTTTTAAATTGCAATTTTATAGATGAGTATAGCTTCACCTTAATCATGGATTTATCAAATTTTTAAATTTCAATTTTATAGCTTCACCTTAATCATAGTTTTATCTGAGATATCTAAGTTTTTTGGATGGATGAATTTTTTTTTAATGCGCTTCAAGTTATTTGATTTTATTTTTATGATACACGATAGATCTATATTACATTAATTTATTTTATTATAATAATTTTTTTTTAAATCATCTATATAATATAATGATAGATGTATCTAATTGGTTTGGTATATGGTTTTAAATATATCTAAATTTAAATAATGAGATTTAAAGATTATTATTTTTTAAATTATTATTATTATTATTATTATTATTATTTGTCTTCTTATATTTTCTTATAACTTATTAAAAATAAAAAGTAAATTAAAAAAATCATGCTGGCCCATAAAATAAAAAATTAAAACTACCATAAATGAATCTATGTTGGTTTTTAGTTTTATTTAATATTGTATTTGTCCAAATATGGAGACATGTTACACTCTTTTTAATATTGGTATGTAAAATTTTAATATGTATATATTTTGTAATTATATTTATGCTTCTCCAATTTAATACATATACTTTTGTTAATTTTATTACAAATCTACATTATAAATATTTTTATATTAGTTTTTTTAGCCGACATGTATCATAGACATGACACATCTCACCCATTTGCTTTGTAGTAGATGCCTCTTTATGATTGCAAAAAGTGGGGTGTGGCCTAAACACACAAAATCTCTAACCAAAGCATGAGGATGGATAATCCATGAACCTGCTACACTCTCTCCATCAATTATGTCACTAAAATCCAATAAGCTAATCCATTTAATGGAACAAGGTTGTGATCTTCTCGACAAGGAGAAGGGGCAGTTTCAAGGTTGCGCTTGACACAGTGGCGATATAAATGAGCAAAGTAAGTAATGGGGATGTGATGTTGGAGCTCACATTACCAGGAAGCAAGTCTTGCTTTTGTTAGGAGGTGGTGATGATCATGCATATGCTTTATTTAAGATGGATTGTAATAAGGTGTAGTAATTTGACAATTATAGTGAAGAGGGTGTGTAAATGTGAGCAAGCTTGTCCATCGTGTTCACTCTTATTTATTATTGTTATCATTCAATCTATATGTTGATGTTTATGGAACACCAACATCGATGTAATACCTCGGTTTTCATCCATTGGATTTCATTGGACTAATTTATGTGTGAAGTGTTGTAATAATCGGAGTCAAGTTATATGAATGAACATGTATGTAAGACATGTAAGTATCTTTTAGCAATTCTTAGTGTAACACCCTGGTTTTGACCCCGTTTACATTAAATGTATATGATGTATATATCAGAATTAATCGTGGTGTGGAGCTAAAGGCAAAAGCCCCACCATCGATTGGTTGTTTTGTGTTTCGGCGATTAAAATCGTTGTCGATGGTATATCGTGATATTCGGCACATTATAATTTTGGCATCATGTAAATATGCATTTTAATTAAAATAAACCCCAACCACCTATGTCAATGCAACCATAATGAAAAGGGCACGATTTTCCTAAGGATAAGGAGGGGGAATTATTAAACCTTGAGCCAATGGGGAAAATCCGAGTGTCAGCTATTAAACCCATTTAGTTGTCACCCACCCTTTTGACTTACTCACCTTCCCTTGTCTCAATCAGTCAACTAACAAATTAAAAACCTCTGTTGTTAGTTGGGCAGTTATTGCTGGGCAGTGGTGTGTGGCAGGACTGTCAGTCCTTGCCCACACGCACACTCCACCAGTAGACTCTTTCACCCTCACGTGGGCATTCTTCCATACTTGCCCATCCTCACGCAGAGACAGTCGTTCTTCTCCTCATGCACAGGATTGGCATTTTTACTCACGCAGAGAGCTGGGAGAGCGGCCTCACGAGCACGATTTTATTGTATATGTGCCATTCATGTTTTGGGATGTTGTGGGTTCTCATTTATGATTGGGGTTCCTGGACATGTTATACTCATGCGCGGGCTTGGAATTCACCTCCATGCAGATTGTTCTTCCTTCCTTACGCAACTGAGAAATCACTTTTGGTTTCCCCAGGATGTTGGTTTGTTATGGGTTCATTTACGTTTTTGGGTTGTCGTGGGTTCTTATTGAGTCGTTTTGGCCACGATAGGGCCAAGAACGACTCAGGAATCAAATTCCCCAGTCAGAGCTATGTATTACCCAAATTGTCACCTCAGTTGTTCTATGGTGTTTGATTTTCTTTTCCAGAGCTGTGAATTGCTTGTTTGGTTGTGTGTATGCAGTGGTTGGTCTTTGGACTGTGTTGGAGTGGGAATGAAGGCTTGGTATGCTTGATAAACCTGGTGTGTTTTGGATCCTCATAGACAGAGCTAGAGGGCTGGCTTTCTTCTCCACAACCCCTGAATAGCACTAGAAGGGAAGTCAGGGCCTGAGGGACTGTGTAGCAGAGAAGGGACTGATTCCTTGTGTTGGGTGTGTGTGGATGTCCTAGAATTCAGGCTAGTTCTGGTGTAGGTGTCCTTAGCTCTTCAGTGAGCCCAACAACTTAGCATTCAGCTTTTCCCAGCTCCCTGATGGCCTGATAAACCCAACTGTGTTGGCTTGGCTAATTTGTGTATCTTTGGCTATGTGTGGGCTTGCTTAGTTCCTTATTCCTTGGAGAATCATGCCCAGCTTGGGGGTAGCAGTGTTGCTTAGATATTAAGGAGCACACTGGCCTATGGTTGGGTGGAACGTTGCAGCGACGTAGCTGGTTGTGGGATGAATTCTTCATAAGATAAGTATTCTTGAATCATTAGAGGAAATTTGGGGTCTAAAATGGGCCTTATAAGAAAACGTGCCAAAATAAGCTTTTGTGAGTTGGAATTCAAGAACGAATAGAATTTCAATAAAATAAGTCAACCATAATGGTTGAATTGACATATTTGTCATTAAAAAAAACTACTTTTTTTGTTCATATTTTCGACATATCTCATTGTGTTTTTACTCAAATTTCGATCGGGAGAGCTCGTTGGATGACATCATCATCACGTTTTTTTAGGTATTTCTTGTTTTGGGGTAGCGGGGTCCGTCAAAAGTATGCAGTGTGGGTACTCGTTGGATGCGGAATCAAATTCTGCATCCAACGAGCTCTCCCGATCGAAATTTGAGTAAAAACACAGGGAGATATGTCAAAAATACGAACACAAAAAGTAGTTTTTTTCTTTCTTCCTCCAAAATTAATCAATATTATTTTATTATTTTAACTATTATTTTATTATTTTCCTTAGGAGGCCCATTTTAGACCCCAAAATTCCTCTAATGATCTTATCTCTGCAAATTGTATTTTGTTCTTTAATGAAAATGATGAACATGCTAAATGCTTGAATGTATGGTTTTTCTTCTGTTGTATGGTAACAATGTCTGCATGTTTTATTTCAAATCATTTCAGTTTTTATGTGTGTATGTTCATGGGGCTAGTTGCCTGGATAGTTAATGGTATGGTAGTGTCCTCTTCGCTAGTCGGAGGGTCAGGGACGTTACAGCATGGTATCAGAGCTCACGTTGCAGCATGGGCCTCAATGGGCCATGAAGAAGCAGTGACAAAGGCAGGTTGCCCTATTCCCAGTAGAAGAAATGAGAAAATTAGAGAAATGGCAAGAAAATTTCAGAAAATTTTCTAAGTGTGAAAATTATCGGATGGCTTAGGCTGAAGCCCATCCGATATGGCGGGTGACTTAGCGGGAAGCTCATCCGATACACCGGATAACCTAAGCGAAAGTCCACCTGACAAGGAACAGGCGAAAATAAAATTTCAAAAATTGTCCAAAGTCTGAAATTTGTCGGTGGTCTTGGCTGAGAGGAGCCGACGGTCTCAGCTGGGCTGAGCTGAGACATAGCCAACAAGGAAACTGGAGAGAAAAACATGAAATTTTTTTGAGTATCGAAATTGTCGGAAGGAATTAGTTGAAGCCAGCCGATACATCAGCTCAGTTAGCCGAAGGGATTCCGATGCAGCGACGGAAGAAAGAAGAAGATAACAAGAAAATTTTTTGAAATTTTTTCTAAAGACAAGAAATCTTGAAAAAATATAGAGGATCGATCAACCAATGTGTCAGAAGCTAGAGAAAGATTGGTTTGAAACATCGGAAGAAAATAGAGGATCGGTCAGCCGATGTGTCAGAAGCTAGAGAAAGATCGGTCCGAAACGTCAGAAGAAAATAGAGGATCGGTCAGCCGATGTGTTGGAAGCTAGAGAAAGATCGGTCCGAAACGTCGGAAGAAAATAGAGGATCGGTCAGCCGATGTGTCGGAATCTAGAGGAAGATCGGTCTAAAACGTCGGAAGAAATTAGAGGATTGGTTAGCCGATGTGCGTCGGAAGCTAGAGGAAGAATGATCCGATGTGCATCGGAAGACAGATGAAGATCGGTCCGTCGAGGTATCGGAAACGTTGTCAACTAGTGATCTGATACATCGGATGGCTAGTTCAGAAGATCTGATATGGAAAATTTAATTTGAGTTTTCAATGGGATTTTTTCAGTAGATTTTAGCAGTTTTTCAGTGAGATTTTCAGCAGTTTTCAGTGGATTTTCAGGGCTGAAAAGGAGGAAAATGGCAGCGATCTTATGCGCCAGATTGCGCAAAAATCAAATATTTACAAAAAAAAAAAACGAGGGCGTTGCCCTTGACCTGCCCTACAGAAGCCACAAGGGGGAAAGCCCCCTTGACCCCCATCGTCTCGCTGAGACAGTCATTCGTTGAGGAAGAAAATTCTATGTTTTGGGAAAATTATAATTGTATGATTTCCCAAGAGAAGGTAAGTAATTCTGATTTGTATAAATGTTATGCAGCTAATAGTTGTGTTACTAATACATTTGCAAAATCGTAGACACCTTCAAGGGAAATATTCTAGGTAGTGCGGTTTGGTAAAGTAAGTTGTGGTTTAGACATGAGAACCCATGACAGATATGATGCTTGGGATTCCTATGAGCGTGCACGAGATGCCATGGGAGAAAATGTCCGAGTTGGAAATGATGACATAGAGTCTAATGGAAGGAGATTCCAAGAGACACTCCCAGATATTACAGCCACCATGAGAAGCTTGATTAAAGCCCAGGAAGAGCAACATCAGTTAAATGCTGCTATGTTGTAGAGTTTGACAGACTTGCAAAGAAAGATAGACTTTGGACAGGGTATAGTAAAACCAGAAGGCAGTAAGAGCAGTACGAGGAGAAGAAGAAGGACTTCTAGTAGATCATCTGACTCAGAAGAATCCAGTGGGGATTCAAGCTCTTCTTCTCATAAGGGAAAGAGAAAGAAGCACCATAGGGATCACTCTCGGGATGAATTTAAGAAGGCTAAACCTCCTATATTTGACGGTGAGGTAAAGACTGGACAAGAGGCTGAAGCTTGGCTTCTTGGGATAAAGAAGTACTTCCAAGTTCAGGATTATTCGGGAAACATGAAGGAAAGGCTTTCCATATTCAATCTAAATGGAAGAGCATCCATTTGGTGGGAACACTTCAAGCAAGTAAAGAGGATCAGTGAAAGGAGGCTTAAGTGGAAACAGTTCAAGAAGTATTTCAAGCAAAAATACCTCTCTGACAGGTATTATGATGACAATATTAAGGAGTTTCATGAGCTGATATTGGGACAGCAGACCATGGAAGAGTATGCAAATAAATTCTTGGAGCTGTTGAGGTATGTCAAGTATATCAAAGATGAGAAGGTGAAGGTCCAGCGTTTTCTGAGTGGATTGCCTCAGTCTTACAAAGATAGAATTGAGTTTTATGAACCTAGAACTCTTGAAGAAGCAATAAGGAAGGCTAAGTATTGCTATGAGCAAAGAAAAGGTAAACCTGATTACCATAAGGCATGGAAGGACAAGAAGAATGAGAAGTTTGACCAAATAAAGAAAGGTTTCAAACCTTCTAACTTCAAGAATCAGCAGAAGCAGCCATCCCAAGCTGCGAGTAAGCTAGTTGGAATGATAGGAGAAAAGCCTAAAGATCCACAACAGAATAGAGGACCACTCCAATGTTGGAAATGTGGAGGACACCATATGCACAGAAGTTGTCCACTTGAGGATGAGAGTGCAAGGCCAACTTACAACATTCAAGAAGCAGAAACAGTGGGTCAAGTAGCAAGGGCAATCCCTAAGATTTATGCAGCACTGGAGGACCGCCAGGAAGATCACCAGTCAACTGTGGTTGAAGTTGCAGGTAAGATTGTTGAGCAATCTATTTCTATTTTGATTGACCATGGTTTTACTCATAGTTACATTACCCCTAGAGTAGTGGAGGTTTGTGCTTTTAAGAAAGTAAAGCATAGAAAATATTGGTTAGTTCAGCTAGCCACTGGAACTAAGAGAAAGGTTAGTGAAGTGGTAGAGAAATGTCCATTGGTCATGAATGGATTGGTCACTTGTGTAGATCTGAATGTTCTACCACTTGGTTCCTATGATGTTCTCATTGGAATGGATTGGTTAGAAGCTCACAGGGTAAAGCTTGACTGTTACAATAAGACTTTCGAATGCGTGGATGAAGAAGGGAACCCAATAGTTGTAAAAGGTACTCCAAAGGTGATTTCAGTAAGGCAGGTTTCAGCAATGCAGTTGAAGAAATTCTGTAGGAAAGGTTGCCAGTTGTATGCAGCTCATATTTTGGGAGGCAACAGAGGATGAAACTCCTAGGTTGGAGGACTATCAGGTGTTATAGGAATTCAAGGATGTGTTTCCTAAGGAGATTCTAGGGCTTCCTCTAAAGAGGGACATTGATTTCACAATTGAACTTGTGCCAGGAGTAGCACCAGTGTCCAAGACACCCTACAGGATGAGTACACCAGAGATGCTAGAATTGAAGATGCAACTGCAAGAGTTGTTGGAAAAGAATTATATCAGGCCAAGTGTGTCTCCTTGGGGAGCACCAGTTCTGTTTGTAAAGAAGAAAGATGGTACACTCAGGTTGTGTATTGATTACAAAAAATTAAACAAGGTTACTGTGAAGAATAAATATCCTTTGCCAAGGATTGATGGCCTCTTTGATCAAATGAGAGGAGCAAAGGTATTTTCCAAGATTGAATTGAGGTCTGGTTACCATCAGGTGAGAGTCAAGGATGAAGACATTCATAAGATAGCCTTCAGAACAAGGTATGGACACTATGAGTTTGTAGTGGTACCATTTGGTCTCACAAATGCACTCGCTACATTTATGTGCCTTATGAACAGTGCCTTCAGCAGGATTTTGGACATGTTTGTTCTTGTATTCCTTGATGACATTCTTATTTATTCTAAGAATGAGGAAGAGCATGAAGAGCATTTGAGATTGATGTTGCAATTGAGTCAGGGAGCATCAGCTGTATGCAAAACTGAGCAAGTGTGACTTCTATAGAGATAGAATCTAGTATTTGGGTCACATTATCTCAAAAGATGGTATATCAGTGGACCCTAAAAAGATTGAAGCCATTATTAATTGGCCTACTCCAAGAAATGTGACATATGTAAGATATTTTATGGGACTTGCAGGATACTACAAGAGATTCATTGAAGGATTCTCCAAAGTTGCACATGCCATCAATTCTTTGCAAAAGAAGGGGATAAAGTTTGAATGGACATAGAGGTGTGAAGAAAGCTTTCAGCAGTTGAAAAATCTTCTCACCAGTGCACCAGTATTGAAAGTTGCAGACCCAAAGAAATATTTTGTGGTGTGTACCGATGCATGCGGACAAGGGCTTGGAGGAGTCCTTATGCAAGACAACCACGTGATATGTTACGAGTCAAGAAAGCTGAAGGAGCATGAGAAGAACTATGCCACTCATGATCTAGAGCTTGCAGCCATAGTACATGCCCTCAAGATGTGGAGGCATTACTTGATGGGTAGAAGATTTGAACTAAGGACAGACCATTGTGGTCTGAAGTATCTATTTGATTAGCCTACTTTGAATGCTAGGCAAGCGAGATGGTTGGAGTTTTTATTTGAGTTTGATTTTAAAATTAAGAACATAAATGGAAAAGAGAATAAGGTAGCTGATGCACTCAGCAGGAAGGTGCAGGAAATGCATGTGGCATCTCTTAGTATTTTCCAATCAGATTTGAAGCATCAGATTGTTAATCGTATTGCTGGAGATGAATTGTATGAGCTGGTAAAAGACAAATTGCAGCATCAAAGTCTTGAGAAGAGGTACGAGGGATATAAATTAGAAGAAGATGGAATTCTTACTTATAAAGGAAAAATTTATATTCCAAATGTAGCAGAGTTGAGGAGAGTCATTATGGATGAAATCCATCAAGCTCCATATTCTGGTCACCCAGGATACTCAAAGACAATTGCTACCGCCAGAAAGCAGTGCTTTTGTCCAGGAATGAAAAAGGACATGGCTAAATACATTTCAAGGTGTATGAAATGTCAGTAGGTAAAGGTTGAGCATCAACACCTAGCAGGTTTGTTGCAGCCTTTGTTGGTTCCAGAATGGAAATGGGAAGTTATTTCCATGGATTTTATTACAGGATTACCAATGACTTGGAGACAACATGATTCCATCATGGTTGTGGTGGACAAGTTGACAAAGGCAACGCATTTTATACCGGTGAAGTCTATGCATAAGACTGATGACATTGCAAAGATATTCATGAAGGATATTTTCAAATTGCATGGATTGCTTAAGGCAATAGTCTCTGATAGAGATGTCAAGTTCACTTCCAATTTTTGGAAGGGGTTATTTGCAGATTTGGGTACAAAGATAAACTTCAGCACTACATACCATCCTCAGATAGATGGGTAGAAAGAGAGAGTTAATCAGGTGCTTGAAGATATGCTTTGTATGTACGTGATGGAAAAACCAACCAAGTGGGAAGATTACTTGCACTTGGTAGATTTTGCTTATAACAATGGACAGCATGCATCCTTGGGGATGAGTCCGTATGAATCTTTGTATGGAAGAAGGTGTAGGACACTAGTGACTTGGGATAACCCAGTGAAAAAGGTTGTGCTTGGTCCATAATTGTTCAAGGAAATGGAGCAGGAGGTTGTAAAGATTAGGCAGAATCTGAAAGCATCACAGGACAGACAAAAAAGCTATGCAGATAAATAGGGTGAACAGGAAGTTCAATGTTGGAGATCATGTTTACCTCAGAGCGAGGGAAAAGAAGAGTTCCTTGAAGCTTGGAAGTTGTGCCAAGCTGTCACCAAGATATTGTGGGCCATTTGAAGTGCTTGAAAGAATAGGGCCAGTTGCATATAGGCTTGGATTGCCTGCTAGCACTAGAGCTCATAATGTTTTTCATGTTTCTTTACTAAAGAAATATGTACATGATCTTAACCATGTGACAAATTGGGATGTGATTCAGGTGGAACCCAAGGGAGAGTTCCAAATCGAGCCAATGCGCATCCTCAACAAGAAGGTCACAATGCTCTGGAACCGAGCCATAGGGTAGGTAAAGGTGCAATGGAAGCACTACCGGCCTGAAGAGGCTATGAGGGAGTTGGAGGATTCCATACGATTGGCACATCCATTTTGTTCAATTCTGTGGAACATTGAGGCAGTACCAGTGTAGCATTCTTTTCAATTTTGTAAAGCACTGAGGACAGTGCTATTGAAGGGGGAGGGGAATGTAACACCCTAGTTTTGACCCCGTTTGCGTTAAATGCATATGATGTATATATCGTAATTAATCATGGTGTGGAGCTAAAAGCAAAAGCCCCAGCACCGATTGGTTGTTTTATGTTCCAACGATTAAAATCGTTGCCGATGGTATATCGTGATATTCGACACATTATAATTTTGGCATCATGTAAATATGCATTTTAAAATAAACCCCAACCAGCTATTTCAATGCAACCATAATGAAATGTTGATGTATTTGTAACTTCATAATGTATTTATCTATGTATCTTATGTCTTGTAACCTGATGTTTATTCTGGGATGTATCTATTATGTAATTGAGTCATGTTGTCATGCCCAGATGTTTCGATCAGGAGGAGCTATAATGTAAACAAGTCATGTCAAGTCATTGTGGGTAACCCTCCTATTGTCTAAGGGTTAAAGTCCCCGCAGTTCTGGGGCACTAGGGTTATTAGAATCTCCTAGAGAGGTCGGCCCTAGTAGGGTTTTAGTCATGCCAGGATTAGTATAAATAGAGAGCTGGACTCTCTATTTAGTACACATCACATACACACTCAAGTGTAGCACATAGTTGAGGAAGGAAAAGACACTGGGGCTAGATAAGAAGAAGGTTACTGCTGTTGGGAGATCACTTACTGTTTTGGGCTTTTCTATTTTGGTGCTAATTCTATCTCTGAGGAAGTTGCGGGGTTTTCTCGATTTATGATTTCCTCGAGGAAAAGCACAGTGTTCATTGTCTCTTGTGTTTGATTGATGTGCTTGTTATTCTCTCAGATAAAGATCCTAATAATGCTAGCTTAATGTTGAAAAACTAACATGGGATTACAGCTAACCTGAGAAGAAGACACTGTGCAGCTGCGGGAACTAGGGATTCATAGTTTATGAATCTTCCTCCATAGATTTTCAGCAAAAGTAAGGTGGAATAACTCTCCTCCTTATGGCACATCTTTCTGTCGAAGCAAAATCCAATTCTGAGGTTTTTCAGTTTTGGACCCGACACTACTGCCGAAAATTAGGGCTTTTCACAGAAGAGGAATTTTTCAATGAGCCCAGGCCTAGATTGATCTCCTCCCCAAAATTGAAGTTAGGGATAAATTTCAAGGCATTTGGGTGGACAGAACTCCAGAAAAGCAAAACCCTAATTTGCTCCTGATCTAACACTGCAGGATTTCAGCTCCAAATCCAGATTCGACATCTTAACCGGGTAAGATTTAAATCTTTTGTATTTCCATTTGAGGTTCTCAGTTAAGATGTCTCATCATACCAAGCTTGATGAAAAGCTTGAGGGAGATGATAACTTCCGAGCCTGGAAGTATAGGATCTCCTTGGTCCTAGAAGAAAATGAGTTGGACTCCTACATCCATGAGGAGGTTCTAGTTCCAGAGGGAGATGAGGCTAAGGCCTTACATAAGAAGAATTTGGTTATGGCAAAGAGGATCATTGCTGATTCTATCAAGGATCACCTTATCCCACAGGTGTCCTCTCTCAAGACACCTAAAGCTATGTTTGATGCCCTAACCAAATTGTTTGAAGGGAAGAACATAATCCGGAAGATGACTATGAGGAATCAACTGAAGAATGTGAAGATCTAGAATGCAGAGACCATCTAGTCTTACTTCACAAGGGTTTCTTAGATCAAGGAATAATTGGAAGCAGTAGATGAAGAAGTGAAGAATGCAGAAATTGTGATGACCACCTTGAATGGTCTCCCTAGGACATGGGACTCTTTCATTCAAGGGATCTATGCTAGGAAGAAGTTAGTCAAGTTCAGTAGATTGTGGGAAGAATGTTCTCAAGAATAAGCTTGGATAGCAGCTCAAGAAGAGAAGATGGGAAGTGAAGATCAAGCTCTCACAGTACAATCCAAGAAATCTAGATCCAGCCATCACAGAAGTAAGTACTCTCATCATAGGAATACTCATAGAGATTGTCCTAAGAACAAAAGTAGCTCTCACAAGAAGAAGGGAAACAAAAGAAGACATCATGCTCATGATGTAGAGGATGATGAACCTTCATCAAAGAGAACCAGATATGAAAGTGAAGATTCTTCAAAAGAGGATGAATATGTTTTGATCTCCACTCTCACGGGAAACATTACTCATGGAAGTGATGATTGGCTTATAGACAGTGGGGATTCCAAACATATGACTGGAGTCAAGGAATCCTTTATGAAACTTTCAGAACATGAATCACCTCACAAGGTGAAGCTAGGAGATGACTACCAATATCCAATAAAAGGTAGTGGGGAATCTTCCTATAAGCTAGACTTTGGAAAGTCTATAACAATGAAGGAAGTGTTGTTTGTGCTAGGACTCAAGAAGAACCTTCTCTCCATATCAGCATTGGATGCAAAAGGAATGAGGGTTGCATTCATAGATGGTCAAGGCATCATGTGGCCAAAAGGAAAGACTATTGATGATGCAATAGTGATTGGTGAACAAGAAGGAGGTTTGTACAAATTGAAAGGCCATCCAGAACAAGCCTTGGTCCATGACACAGTAGAGCCAAGTGAACTTTGGCATAGAAGGCTTGCACATGTGCATTACAGAGCACTACCTCTTGCAAGAAAAGTTGTTGAAGGTCTTCCAGAAATACAGGCAAAACATGATGGGGTCTGCAAAGGATGTGCGAAAGGTAAGAACACAAAGAAGACACTTCCAAGTAGCGAAAGCAAAGCAAAAGAATTTTGGAAATCATCTACTCCGATGTATGCGGTCCTATGTCATCAATATCACTAAGCGGGTATGCATATTATGTTTCTTTTATTGATGACTTTTCTAAGAAGACATGGGTTTACTTCATGAAGAACAAATATGAAGTATTCAGAAAGTTCAAGGAATTCAAAGCCTTGATCGAGAATCACACTGAAAAGAAGATCAAGACCTTTCAATCAGATAATGGCAGAGAATTCACTTCAAATGAATTCAAAGAGCTATGTAAAGAATCGGGGATTAAGAGGGAGTTGTCCACTCCTTATAATCCACAACAGAATTGGATTGCGGGATGGGAGAATAGAACTATCATGGAAGTTACAAGAGCTATGCTTCATGATCAAAGATCTTCCTATGCATCTTTGGGAGGAAGCTGCTAGAACATCGGTGTATGTACAGAACCGTACTCCACATAGAGTACTCGAGAAAAAGACTCCTGAAGAAGTCTTCTCCGACAAGAAACTAGAAGTCAGCCATCTCAGAATATTCGACTGTCCTGTATACATACACATTCCAAAAGAGAAGAGAACAAAATTAGATCCTTCAGGAAAGAAGGGTATATTTGTGGAATACTCTGAAAGCTCGAAGGCTTACATAATATATTTCCCAAGATACAAGAAGATTGACATCAGCAGGGATGTGACATTTGATGAAGACACAGCTTATGACAAATCTAGAAAGAGACCTGTTGAAGAACCTAAAGAAGCAGAAGCACCCAGAATTCATGATACAACCCTGAACAAAGAAACTCAAGAAGAAGATCGAGAATTTGAAGAACCACAAAGACCTGTAGATCCACCTCTGGAGAAGAATGCTCATAAGAGGAAACCTGCTTGGGTATGTGAAATTATCCAAGGTGAAGAAAGATATGGGGCTCTAGAAGAGAATCACAGAGAAAGAAAGAGGACCAGATCCTGCTCCGGGTATGTAGCTTTACTATGTGATTTCATTGATAAAGAACCTTCCAGTTATGAAGATGCGGCAGAACGGAAAGAATGGAAGGATGCTATGATCGAAGAGTACCAATCGATCATGAAGAATGATGTTTGGGATGTTGTCCCAAGACCAGAAGGGAAGTCAGTTATAACTTTCAAATGGATCTACAAGATCAAGCATGCTGCAGACGGTAGCATTGAAAAGTATAAGGCAAGATTTGTGGCTCGGGGTTTCTCTCAGAAAGAAGGAATAGATTATGATGAAATGGAAGATACACCAGATGGATGTCAAGACTTCTTTCTTGAATGGTGTAGTAGAAGAGGAAGTGTATGTAGAAAAACCACTCAGTTTTGAGACACATGTCAGATAGTCTCATGTATGCAGATTGAAGAAATCCATGTACAGTTTGAAACAGGAACCCAGGACTTGGTACGGCAGAATTGATAGCTTTCTATTCAGTTTGGGCTTTACCAAAAGTAAAGCAGAATCCAACCTTTACTACAAGGTTGAAGATGGCAACCCAGTGATGCTCCTACTATATGTAGATGATCTATTTGTGATAGGTATGGATGGGTTGATTGCTGATACGAAGAGAAAGCTTGCTGTTGAGTTTGAGATGAAGGACTTGGGTATGATGCATTATTTCCTAAGCATGAAGGTGTGGCAGAGTGCAGATGGAATCTTTCTTGGACAAGGAAAGTATGCAGTAGAGATCCTAAAGAGGTTTGGGATGATGGACTGCAAAGGCAGGCCACACCTATGGCATCGAACCTGAAGCTATTGAGTGATGCTTCACCAGAGTCGGTTGATGCTACGATGTATTGTCAGACGATTGGTTCCTTGATGTACCTGACGAAAACGAGACCAGACATTTGCTTTGTTGTGAACACCTTGAGCCAGTTCTTGACAGATCCAAGAAATGTTCACTTGATTACTACAAAGCACATTCTAAGGTACCTGAGGTGTACAGTTGATTATGGCCTTAAGTATGAGTCGAATTAGAAGATTAGCCTGGAGGGTTATGTTGATTCAGATTGGGCAGGTAGTGCCATCGATAGGAAGAGCACTTCAGGATGTTGCTTCAGTATGGGATCAGGTGTGATCTCTTGGTTTAGCAGGAAGCAATCCTATGTGGCACTGAGTACAGCTGAAGCAGAGTATGTCGCAGCTTGTTCAGCTAGTTATGAGGCAGTATGGCTGAGGAAGCTACTATCTGATATATTTGATCTTCAGTTGGATGCTACTTGTATACATTGTGACAACCAGAGTTGTGTGAAGTTGTCATAGAATCCAGTGTTACATGACAAGTCGAAGCATATCGAGATCAAGTATCACTATATCAGGGATATGGTGCAGAGGGGAGCAGTGAAGCTCTAGTATGTTGCGATGGAAGAACAGATAGCTGATGTATTGACGAAGCCATTGGCTAGGATGAAGTTCGAGTACCTCAGGGAGAAGCTTGGTGTTCTCCAGATTGAGGTTTCCTCCAAGGGAAAGTGATGAGACCCATAGCCATTCTGACATGGTGAGAGGATTGGTTCCTTCCATGGTCAGATGTAAGGGCTGAGCCATTTTGTCATGGTCAGAGGATTTAGGTTCCTTCCATGTCAGATATGAGTGCTATTGCCATTCTGGGAATGGAGGTGCCTGGTCAGTTACTAGGAAAACTCAGTCTAGGACTGAGAAGCCATTCTGATGTGATAGAGGGATGTGTTCCCACTTGATCAGATGTAAGGGCTGAACTGTTCTATCATGGTTAAAGGATTAGGTTCCTCCAATGTCATAAGTGAGTGTTGGCCATTCTGATGAGTAGATCAAATGTAAGGGCAACTTCCATTTTGGGAATGGAGGCGCTTGGGTAGTTACCAGGTAGCTCAGTTTGGGACTGGGGGCCATTCTGATGTGATGGTAGGATTAGTTCCTCCATGATCAGATGTGAGTGCATGCCCTTTCTGATGCGGTGCTCTCGAGCATGGTCAGATTGTAAGTTTAGATCCCTTTTCGATGCGGTGCTTTTGAGCATGGTCGGATTGTAAGTGCTGAGCCCTTTCGATGCGGTGATTTCGAGCATGGTTGACTGTAAGTGTTGTGCCTTTCTGACAGGATGAGGTTGGATGTGAGTGCAGATCCTTTCTGATGCGGTGTGCTTGCACACGGTCGGATATAAGTGCTGAGCCATTCTGGCGCGATGTGTTTACACATGGTCAAATGTGAGTGCTAGGCCTTTCTGACAAGATGAGGTCAAACGTGAGTGTTGGGCGTGCCTTTCTGACAAGATGAGGTCAGATGTAAGAGCTGGGTGGGCTATTCTAACTTAAGTGTCAGATATAAGTGCTGATGAAGACCTACATGAAGGGCAGGCCTACATGATTGACTCTATAGAATATCTTGTGATGAGAATAATCGAGATAGAACCATTATGAGATAGCATATGATGATGATCCAGACTTGATGATGATCTAGATCAAGTGATCCAGATGTGTTGATCCAGACTTGATGACGATCCAGTTGTGATGATGATCCAAACTCGATGATGATCCAGATCAAGTGATGATCCAGATGTGATGATGATCTAGACTTGATGACGATCTAGATCGAGTGATGATCCAGATGTGATGATGATACAACAGTGATGATCCAGTAGTCATGATGATGCAGATCCCATGATGAAGAAGACTTGAAGAAGAAGATGACTTGAAGACTCGAAGATGAAGAAGACAAAGAAGACGAAGAAGACTCGAAGATGAAGAAGACTTGAAGACTAAGAAGACTTGAAGATGAAGATGACGAGATGATCCAGTTGATGCAGAGAAGAAGACCAGTGCTGAAAATTGTGTCGAAAGAATACCTTCCTAGTTAAGAGGGAGTGTTGATGTATTTGTAACTTCGGAATGTATTCATCTATGTATCTTATGTCTTGTAACCCGATGTTTATTCCGAGATGTATCTATTATGTAATTGAGTCATGTTGTCATGCCCCGATGTTCTGATCAGGAGGAGCTATAATGTAAACAAGTCATGTCAATTCATTGTGGGTAACCCTCCTATTGTCTAAGGGTTAAAGTCCCCGCAGTTCCGGGGCACTAGGGTTATTAGACTCTCCTAGAGAGGTCGGCCCTAGTAGGGTTTTAGTCATGCCGAGATTAGTATAAATAGAGAGTTGGAATCTCTATTTAGTACACGTCACATACACACTCAAGTGTAGCGCATACTTGAGGAAGGAGAAGACACTGGGGCTCGATAAGAAGAAGGTTATTGATGTCGGGAGATCACTTACTATTTTGGGATTTTCTATTTTGGTGCTGATTCTATCTCTAAGGAAGTTATGGGGTTTTCTCCATTTATGGTTTCCCCGAGGAAAAACACCATGTTCATTGTCTCTTGTGTTTGATTGTTGTGCTTGTAATTCTCTCAGTTAAAGATCCTAATAATGCTAGCTTAATGTTGAAAACCTAACATGAAAAGGACATGATTTTCCTAAGGATAAGGAGGGGGAATTATTAAACATTGAGCCAATGGGGAAAATCCAAGTGTCAGCTGTTAAACCCATTTAGTTGTCACCCACCCTTTTGACTTACTCACCTTCCCTTGTCTCAATCATTCAACTACCAAATTAAAAACCTCTATTGTTAGTTGGGAAGTTATTGTTGGGCAGTGGTGTGTGGTAGGACTGTCAGTCCTTGAACACATGCACACTCCACCAGTAGACTCTTTCACCCTCACATAGGAATTCTTCCATACTTGCCCATCCTCATGTAGAGACAGACGTTCTTCTCTTCACGCACAAGCTTGGCATTTTTACTCACGTAGAGAGCTGGGAGAGCGGCCTCACAGGCACGATTTTCCTGTGCATGTGCCATTCACGTTTTGGGTTGTTGTGGATTCTCATTTACAATTGGGGTTCCTGGACATGTTATACTCATGCGCAGGCTTGGAATTCACCTCCACGCAGATTGATTTTCCTTCCTCACGTAGCTGAGAAATCATTGTTGGTTTCCCAAGGATGTTGGTTTGTTGTGGGTTCATTTACATTTTTGGGTTTTCATGGGTTCTTATTGAGTCATTTTGGCCATTATAGGGCCAAGAATGACTCAAGAATCAAATTCCCCAATCAGAGTTGTGTATTACCCAAATTGTCACCTCAGTTGTTCTGTGGTGTTTGATTTTCTTTCCCAGAGCTGTGAATTGCTTGTTTTGCTGTGTGTATGTAGTGGCTGGTCTTTGGACTGTGTTGGAGTGGGAATGAAGGCTTGGTATGCTTGATAAACCTGGTGTGTTTTGGATCCTCATAGATAGAGCTAGAGGGTTGGCTTTCTTCTCCACAACCCCTGAATAGCACTAGAAGGGAAGTCAGGGCTTGAGGGACTGTGTAGCAGAGAAGGGACTGATTCCTTGTGTTGGGTGTCCTAGAAGTTAGGCTAGTTCTAGTGTAGGTGTCCTTAGCTCTTTAGTAATCCCACCAGCTTAGCATTCATCTTTTCCCAGCTCCCTGATGGCCTGATAAAACCAACTGTGTTGGCTTGGCTGATTTGTGTATCTTTGGATATGTGTGGGCCTGCTTAATTCCTTATTCCTTGGGGAATCATGCCCAAATTGGGGGTGGCAGTGTTGCTGAGATATTAAGGAGCACACTCGCCTATGGTTGGGTGGAACGTTGCAGCAACGTAGCTGGTTGCGGGACGAATTCTTCATAAGATATGTATTCTTGAATATCTCATCTCTACAAATTGAATTTTTTTCTTTAATGAAAATGATGAACATGCTAAATGCTTGAATGTATGGTTTTGCTTCCACTGTATGGTAACAATGTATGCATGTTTTATTTCAAAGCATTTCAATTTTTATGTGTGTATGTTCATGGGGCTAGTTTCCCGGGTAGTTAATGGTATGGTAGCGTCCTCTTCACCGGTTAGAGGGTCGGGGACGTTACACTTAGTGAAAAGCTCAACGCCAAGGCCCAAGTAGTGAATGTCTAGGCGTTTAAGTTTGCTTAATGTGATTTTGATATAACACGAGGTAGACATGCCATAGTACTTCCAGTGGTACTCCCAAGTAATATAATTATTAATTTAAAGATTAATATAAAAGGTCAAAATCTTACCGTGGAAGTGTAACATCTCCTAAATTACGAAAAATAATTTTTTTATGTAAATCGGTAATTTTCCTAGGAAGATAAATCCATGAGATGTTATATTTTGCGCTATATGAGTTGTGACAATAAATCAAATGTGACTTAAATTGACTGCAAGACTCAAATACTATGTTTAGTGTTTTCAATAACATGTCCTTTCATGACATTACTTTGATGCGTAAAAATAGTCACTACTTATTTGTCGCAAAACTTCTTATATTTTTTTGTCCATTAAATTTGTAACTATAAAAGTTGTTTTTGTTCTTTAGTCCTTGACTCGGCCTATCATCTAGGAATAGGATGGCCTCAGATCATACTTAGCATCTATGGCTAATGCAGAACCCTTTTTTTTCTTGTGCAGGCATTGTACAGGACAATACACCCTTGTAACCTAGGGTCTGGGGTTACCAACTTACTAATAGACTTGCAGACAATCAGCTTTTACAGAAAATGAAATGAGAATAGAAAGAGAGTTTGGCTTACCTGGTTTATGACGGTTGATCCAAGATTGGTCTTCTCTCGCTTGAATCTTCTCCAAAGCTTCTAGGGCTACTTCTCTTCACCTGCAAAGAGCCAATTCTTCAAGCAATATCTCATAGATATATATATATATATATCAAAAGTCAGATGAAACACATATTAATAATATAAATAACATCATTCATTAATCAATATACATGTGAAAAGCACAATACAAATATTGGAAGAAGAATTCTCTTTATTAACAAATAGTGAATAGGTGAGAATACAACCCAACTTCTAACACAAGGACTCCTCTGCAACCAAGGACTCTGAGTTCTGCTGCTCCAATACTCTAAAGATATACCACCAGCATAACTTTTCTCTTCTACAATTGATTCATTAGCCCCATCCCAAGGCCTCTATTTATACATTGGGAAATAGAGTGGTTTCGAAGGTTAGGATGGTTGAGACAATTGGGATAGTTATGGATTAAGGTGCAACTAATCTCATCTAATCACAATTTATATTTTTTAATGTTGAATTAAGGTACACACGAGTGTTTATATAAGCAAGGCACGTATGACATGCTTTTTACTCAAAGGGAACTCGCATGTTCAATGTACACGCAGGTTGCAATGCACATAGTCATGTGTGACACACGAGTTGCAATGCACATAGTCACGTGTGAAAGGCTAGACTTAGAATAAAAATATATCAGGTTGGCATGGAGATCATGCATCAATGGTCATGCACATCTATAGTGTTTTGGCCACTTCAATCCTAATTGTCATTTTGTGTACCGGCATAATGTATGTCAACACTCAGATGGAGAAGTGCCATTTTGGTTGATAACATATTACCCCTAATCTGTGAGGTCAGAGGGAAGCGATGGCCAAAATACATTACAATCTTTATCTTGGAGAACTTAGATGTCCAAGGCAGCAGAGGAAGTACCTGAAAAAAATACATATCAATGTCATATACAAAATCATATCTGAGGATACCATGTTCAATATATTGGAACACTAGCTCCTTCATAATATTTGATTACATCATATGATACAGGTACAAGACCACGTATATTACAAAGGTGGATCGAAGCCACAATATACAATTATGAGTCTTCAAAACCTGGAAGTTGTGTAACTGATCAGAACATAGTCTTGCACAACTTAGGTTATAAATGTGAACCTAAGATCTTCATCGAAATCCAAGGGAACCAGTACAATCCTTACCATGTGAATAGATGTGTTGAAGTCAAACACGGAAAGAACTCAACAGATTGTTAATTAGTAGGTGAAACTGACAAACTGAAGCAAAGGAGTTCACAAATAATGATAGTGAAAAATTAAGGTACCATCATCAAAACTCTAGGTCTTCATCTTCAGGAAGTGTTGATGAGAAACCATACTGTGATGAGGAAGGAAATATATCCTCCAACGGATCACAAGAGTGACTAGGAACTAGATACGGGAAGGTAAACACAAATGATACTCAGATAGGATAATGATGGAATCAAGATAGTAATCAAATGCAGGGATAAATCCTTGAATAGTGAGCACGACACAGAGATGACCCAAGGAAGCTTTTAACTTTGCAGATAGAACAACTAAACCTATCTGTCATGTAGGAGACATGATCAGATTCCCCATATATAAAGGACAAGTGGAAGAGTAAAAAACTCGAAGTAATAGTTGAGTTGAAAGTGTACACTAAAACATGAGTATTGGAAAGTTCAGAGAGTGTTATGTTCAAGGAGGACATGCTGCCACCGTCTGTAACCCAAAAAGAATACTTCTTCCTTATCTTTCCTGTTAAATTTTAACGAGTTCAGGAAATTCAATGCAGGTCTCTCTTCATTTTTGACAAGCTTGAAGAGGGGAGAGAATAATGCTTGATAAAGTCACTGATTCGTGGAATTTACAATCCCGAACTAGTACATGCTCGTTGGTGTTTTCATGTTTAGAGAGTCTGAAAACTCCGAAGAAGACTCCAAGGGGGGTGCTTGTTCATCCAATTTAGTCTCATGAGGCCAGAAAAGTGTAAACATACCACATAACAACTCTCTTAGCTTTCGAAGAAGTAAGGGACACCTTTTTCGTACTTAGTCAGGGAGGTTAAAAAAATGTTGAATTACCACCTACCCAACGCCCCTTCAACAAAAGCATATAGCTTGAGTTTTACGAGTGTGAAGGAAAGAAAGATCACTCGGAAAGATCCATTTGGTTATGAGAAATGGGGCTTACAATAGTAAAGTCGATGCTTTGTTATTTAGGGTTTAATGAGCATGACAAAGGCATAAAGTACACTCGGAATATTTTTCATGTCTAGGTCCAGAGCATGAAAAAGAGAAAACTAAGCTCATATCAGGCGCTCCTTTTCCTTAAATTTAGTCCCTCGGGTCCGAAAAAGTGATAACCAATACCTGAGAATACTCTTCTTAATTCCGAAGAAAAGTGAGTGTTCTTTTTTTGTATTATTCCACATGGTCCGAAAAAGCGATAAAATACCACCAATGTGGATGCCCATCCACATATTCTTAACGAGCCTGAATGGACAAGTTTACTCGGCAGTCAAGTCTATTTTGAGGAGTTAGACCTGGGCCTAAAGAAAAATCCATAAGGACGGGGATCCTTATAAAAGGGATAGCTTGTAAAAAGAAACCAAAATGAGGCTCAATTTGGTGAAAAATAGATAAGAAGGCTCCCCTAAACCTATGACAAATGTGGCATGAGTACGAAAAGACAACAAGGTATAGACAAGGCCCTATCCACGGAAGAACAATGGTACTTATGGAATAAAGGCCCTATCCACGGAAGAACAATGGTCTAGACAAGGTAATAATGTTAAACAACATAGTACATGGTCAAAGTGGTGATCCTAGGGTGAAAACGGATTAGATATAGATGCAAAAATGCATATAAATGATCAAAGTCTTACCCTATATGAATGAATAATGACTTTAAATGACCTTGGACCTATTGCATTAGGAAAAAATAACATGGCATTAGTTCAATTTATAACGCAATTTTTGAAACTATAGGCTAAAACCCACAATTTGAATTTTTTTCTATATATAGTCCAAAAATAGAAATCAAAACATACCATTTGAAGCTTTAACCCAATTTGGAAACATTTTACCTCTAGATTGAATTGATTGGTGTGGACAAATTGGTGGATCATTTGGAATTCCACAAGTGCCAGATAAACTAGCTCTTCATTCTCTTCCATTTGAACCGTTTACATTTTCAATGTTATGCAAAATTTGGATGTTTAAGCCTGTCTTAAAGGGGTCACACAGTACACACAGGTAGGAAACTTAGACAGTTGCGTAAATGTGTTATACACATGACCTGCTCGAAAACAACCCGCATGTTACACGCGCCCTGTCTAAAAGACAGTCACATCTACTGCGCGACATAGGAAAAATAAAAAAGGGCCAAAATTTAAAGAATTTTCATGGATTCTAATGTTAAATCTTGGTCTAATGGATGGGTTTAAACATCGTGTTAGAGTGGAGGGAGTGGGAACATGAAAATATGGACCGAGACGCACTCCGCAATGCACCCACTATGAAAGCCATATGGCAAAGTGGGTTGTTGAAATTCTTTTGCAGCTCACCCATGCGGGCTAATGTCTAATTGCTCAAATTTTCAATTGGCTCCTGGGACCATGGCCTTGGGGCTTTTGACCTTCAAGGTGAGATATTGGAGGTGGCATTGGAAGACATATACTTCATCACGGGGTTGTATAGACAGGGAACACCTATCAACCTCGAAGGTACCGGCAAGGGCGGTGACCCCATGAGTGTTCATGATTATATAAACACTTATTGCATGCCCGACAGTTAGAAAAAGGGATCATGCATCCCTATTGTACATATTAGTAACTTCCTGCTACAGGTGCTAGTAAGAACTATAGTGAGGGTTGCAGGATATTCATTGCTTCATCATGCTACTCAAAACCAAATGAGGATTGTTGTAGAGTGCCTGCAGGGAACTGTGTTTGATTGGTGCTTGGGAATAATCCCGATAATGAAAAAACAAATCTTTGACTATAAGAGAGGATGGAGGAAGAAATTTGGATATTCCAGTGTATTAGTGGCCTTCTTTTTTGAGAGAGTGCCTGCAATCATCCTTGCAGTACCACTTCCAGCATCCTCTCCTCGTCATCCTAGACTGACTAGGTGGGGAGAGATTTTTCTTCGCCAGGGTAGCGGTGGGTCAGTTCAGAGCGTGTATGACGATGATTTCTACTTGTGGTGGGGGTTAAAGTTGCCAGAACTAGAGCAGTTTCCATATGCTGGTTTATATTTTCGAGGTGACAATGATCTCATCCTCCCTCTTGGAGGAGTATGGGGAGCATTAGGTATTTGGCTTTTTAAGTTTTTAATTTTTTATGAATTTTTATCATAAAGATATACACATATGTATACAAGTTTTTAATCCATTTAATGTTTAAAATGTAGATATTGGGCCTGTCCACCCTGATGGGAATCCTAGGATGTACGTACGACCAGTGGCAACAAAATACTAGGGTTTGATGAGGGTACTCAAGGGGAAGCTATCCAAGCTTACCTACAGAGTCCCAACCATACGTATTGAAAAAATCCATGCCATCATGCAGGAACTTGTTGTTGGAATTCCACCTACCTGGATACGCCTTATGAGAAGGGTAGCCAGGGTTGTACTTGTCTACATAGAAGCCGTGGAGGCTACTACAGCTGAATAAGCTGAGGAGGCTGGTGATCAGGGTGACCAGGGTGATCAGGATGACCAGGGTGGTCAAGATGAACATGGTGGTCAAGATTAGATCTAGGGGCATTTTATGGATTATGATCCAAATTTTGTATATTTTTGTATATTTATATAGTTATGAATGGATCTGAGGATCAAAAAACTCAACCTATCTTATGGACAGATATTTATATATATATATATATATATATATATATATATATATTGCCATTTTATTTACATGTGTTCACAATGTATATGTTATGTATTTTTATAAAATGTGTGTTAAGTGCCAATCTAAGATATAGTTCATATACGCATCAGTTAATGAATTTTGATTTCTTGGAATATGATTACATGAAATAAAATCAAAATTTATTTCCAATAATTTGACTTGCAAAAAATGACGTAACAAGATGGGGCTTTACACCTGATAAGCTTGATTGAGCTGGGAAACCACCAATTGAAAGCCAAGTCTGACTTCCAATTGAGTGATGCCATGTGACAAGGCATCCCATAAAAGCTCAATGAAAGCCCTGTATTCGACCACATTATTGGTAGCAGGACCTAGGCAAGCGCCTCTAGAGGCAACTAGCTATCCCGAGGGTGAGTAAATAACCCATGCGGCTGAAGCCAGGTTGCAAGTGTGACAACTAGCGCCATCTACAAAACCTATGAACCACTCGAAAGACATCTGTAGCCGTCCAACAGATTATATAAGAACATGAACTGGCTAACTATTGTACATAAAGTTACATACAAGAAAAATACAAGAAAAAGCGTTAATCCTAAGCATAGTACTTCTTCAGGTAGAGCCCATTTCTAGGCTCCAACATCTTATTCCCTTCAAAATCAATTAATTCATATGCCCCTTTCTTCAAAAATTTCATTACGATATAGGGTCCTAACCACATAGACCTGAATTTCCCTGCCCCCAAGGGTTCCTTGTCCTGATCCTAAAGCAAGACAAGCTCCCCTTCAAAAAAATCCTAGGTTTGACCGATTTATCATATTGATTTTAACCCTATTTTTATGAGCCTCGTTTGCTATCAACGCATCTCTACGTTGTTCATCTAGATGTTCTAAATGTAGCAAACGTTATTCCAGTTTAGTCGTGTTAGGTAACACATAAATGGCAATTTTTAAAGATGGGATTTCACATTCAACCAGAGTTACTGCTTCCACCCCGTGGACAAGTTGGAAAGGTGAGAACCCCATGGCAGTTTTAACATTGGTTCGATAAGCCAAAAGTGCAGGATACAACATGATGTGCCAATTTTATCGGGCTGCGTTAATAGTATGCTTGAGAATAGTCTTCAAGGTCTTTTGAGTGCCTCGACTTGACCATTCTCTTGCGGGTAGAAAGAAGATGAGTATTCTTGTTTAAACCCTAGCATAGTAGCCAATTCGGTCATCATGTTGTTCTGGAAATGACTGCTATGGTCAGTGACAATCTCTTTTGGAATACAGAAATGAGCAATAATCTGGTTGAAAACGAAAAAAACTACAGTTTCCCCGTCATCCCTAAAGGTGGGAATTGCCTCTGCCCACTTCGTAAAGTAATCTACAGCGACAATGATGTATTTGTGCCCCCTAGCCGAGACTGGGTTGCATGTCACGTAATCAATCCCCCACTTGGTGAAGGGGACCACTGCGATGAAGAGAAACAGTGGAGTAGGATGTAACCACATCTTTCTGGTGTAAAGCTGACAAGGATGATAGCGCTTCACAGATTCCACACAATCTTTAAAGATCGTCGGCCAGAAATAACCAACACGCAAAATATTCTAGGTCATTGCTAAACCAGATAAATGACCCCCACATGCTCTGCTATGGGTGTCATTTAGGACACTCTCAGACTCTTCGTGGGTGAGGCACTAACGTAAAGCAGAGTCTACCCCTTTACAGTATAAAGTATCCCTGATGATAAAGTAGTTTTTTGCATGTATGTGTAGTTTGCGTCGTTCTTCCCGAGAAAAGGTTGCAGGACACTTTAGAGTCTGGAGATAGATAAGTATATCTCCATACCAAGGATTAGAGCTGGATATTAGAAAAATGTGTTCATCTGGGAATGAGTCCTCTTCAATTGCTACATCTTCTTCTACTGAAAATTCTGCAATTAGCTCTACAAAAACTAAGGATTTCTTTGATTTGGTGTATTGAAAATCCAAGCCAAACTCCTGGAGAATGACTAGCCATTTGTTGAATTTTCCTCCAACTATGCATCGGGACAAAACATAATGGAAGGGATTGACATATGCCACTACTATCATAGTCCTCAGTAAGATGTAGTGACGTAACCTCTGCACAGCATACACAGCTGCTAAAGCCAACTTTTCAACATGGGAGTACCAAAGTTCAGGGCCAGCTAAAGCATGACTAAGGTAATAAACGACATGCTCTTGGAGCTCATCATCTTCTTGGACTAGCACTACCCCAATGGTTGACTCAGATGCGTCCAAATACAATATAAAATAGTGAGAGTAATCTGGCGGACACAACAAAGGAGCTGACAACAAAGCTTTCTTTAATGTCACGAAAGCAAGTTGTGCGGTTTCATCCCATACAAATGGGGTGTGCTGCTTCAACAAGTGCATGAAACCTTTGGTGATCTTGGCATAATTCATGATAAAATGTCAAAGAAAGTTAGAATTTCCTTGCAGGCTCTGAAGTTTCCTGATAGAATGAGGAGGAGGAAGAATCACAATGGCCTCAACTTTCAAAGGATCCACATGAATACCTTTTTTAGAGACTATGAACCCGAGCAACCTATCGTACTCGACACATAAAACACACTTGTGGGGATTCAAGCGTATTTTGTAATGCCTGCATCATTAAAAAATTAAGCGCACGTGATATGGATATTCGATCCTCTTACAAGAATGCGCAGGCAGATCATCTAGCTACGATTCGACAATAGTCTTGATGTCATGGTAGGCAAAATTTATTTCCCGCTAAAAGGTAGCCCCTACATTTTTCAATCCAAAAGGAATTTTCTTATACACAAATGTACCCCAAGGAAAAATGAAAGTCATTTTATGTTGGTCTTCCAGCTTGATTTGAATCTGATTGTACCTGGAAAAACTATCCATAAATGAAAAAACCTCACTCCCCGCACAAGCATCAATGATTTGATATATGAATGGTGTGGGGTAGTTGTCCTTAGGACAAGCTTTGTTTAAATCATGAAAGTTAGTACATACACGTATCGTTCCTTGATTTTTATCGATGGAAAAAGGATTGGATACCCACTCCGTTAAAGCGATCGGGTAAATAAAACCAGCTTTTCCACTTCAGCCTTAATGGCTGCTGCTTTACGTGGGTTGACAGGTCTAAGTTTTTGTTGAACTGGTTTGGCATCAGGATAGGTTTGGATTTCATGTTCAACTATCGATGGATCTATGCCTAGAATCTCCTCATATGACCAGGAAAACACGTCGCGAAACTCCTTAAATAAGGTCGTATAGATAGCAATCTCCTCCGGAGAGTAGTTTGCACCAATATATACATTTTCCACAATGTTGGGATTTGTAGAGATGTTGATAGGGATAGTAACGAAATTTTTTTCCATATTCCCCTCGGCAAAGATTCCCTCCCTTGGTAAGGGATTAATTGGTATATCAGCATCGCCTGCCAGTCTCACATGGAACTCTTGGTTTTCAACTATGCTTAACTCTGGAAGAAAGTAGGATCTATGGTGAAGATATTCACAGATCTTATCTCTCCCATTCATAGCTTCCAAAATGGTTTCGTCTGAAGGGAAAACCATGTCCAAGCAATCATCAGTATACAAAGAGTTCTCTGCCCAAGTAAGAAGATAGGTTTCTTCTGACTCCTCTGAGACTATAGGAGGAAATAGAACGGGATCAACAATAGTGTTAACGATAGCTTGATAAGCTACTTCCACTGCGGATAAGGGCACTTCGGGTTCGTAATGGGAAGGAAGGACCCAAGGAACTATTCTATCGGCAACTGTTGCGATAGACTTCTCTACACTAGTAGAACCTAAGTAGTTTATCGGGGATGGGATATCAAATGTGCCCATTAACGATGAATACATTCTAGCCCCCAAGCTCTCTGTAGCAGGCTTGACCTGGTCAACCAATGGTACTGTGGATTCATTCATTTCCAAACGACCCCTTCGACTAAAATTGAGTTGGTCAATAGTGACCAAATTTCCTTCATGTGGAAAAACCACCACTCGAAGGACAACCGAAGCAATCGCGTACATAGCGTAAGTCCAACTTTTCCCTAGAAGCAAGTTGTAGTCCAATGGGGCATCAATCACCTCTACTTCAACATCCACTGCTTTCCCTACCAACTTAATCTCGAAAGCTGGTAGGATACCATGAGGACGGAATGACCTCCTGTCAAAAGTAGTAAGCAAGGTGTTTGACGGAACTAACTCTAGGGAACCCGAAGCCTTCCAACAAGAAAGAGATATGACGCATGTGAAAGCACCCTCATCAACAACTGTGTGCCCAATGGTTTTCCCGCCATGGATGACATCTACTGATAAGGCCACATGATACGGTAGTCACATTTTAACATCTGACAAATTAAACTTTGCCATCAAACTAGAAGAATCCATGCTACCTAAAGCTGCTAAAAGGGAATCCTGTTGAGCGAGAAAAATTTGAAGCACTTCCAATGCGGACATCGCACAAGGAGTTTGGGACAAATCTTCCACTACAGAGTAGTTAGAAGCAACCCTAGAGTTTGGGTTGTGCAATGCCTTTTTAAATATACCCTTCGGTTTTTTGGGCATTGGATTAGCAAGCTTTTCGATTGTGAGAGGGTTAGAAGTTTCACCTCTATACTTACCCTTCTCTGGAGCCTCCTTCTCATAATGTTTGTTTCTTGTTTGGAGTAATGTCTCAGATTGAACCATGTTGATATAATTTTGGTGAGGAGGGGCACCCGAAGTGCTCCCAGCAACATTAGAAATAGAAGCTGAATTCAGTCCATGGGGAAAAGAATCCTTCAAAACATCCAGTTGTTGAATTTTGAGCAGCTTCTGAGCTTGTTCCATGAGGGGGAATTGGTGAGTCAAATGATCTCCCTCGCACAACTTACATGGAAATTTCACTTTCTTGTTTTCTTTTTTCCCCCCATCAGCATTATTTGTGGGTTTAGGCTTGTTTTGGTTTCCCTCACCTTTCTTTCCCTTCTTCTTCTTCCCACCGGGCTATTGATTTCCCTTCTGAGAGGATTGTGCAAAAATATTTGCATTTTAGGGTGAGGGGGCAGCCTTAGCTGCCTCCGCTGTAGACTGCTTGATGGAAAACTCATGGAGCTATTTGGCCAAAGATTATATAGTGGGATAATTGACTGAACCAACCACGCCATCGGCATGGGGTCTAGGCTTGGTTTTCTCAACACTATGGGAAGAACGCGGTGCCTTAGGTATAATTTCATATAATATCCTAGACTGGGCATATATCAAATCCAATTTTTAAGACTTGAGGATGACCTCTTCTTTAGTAGTCACTCCCGAAGTGGATACATCCTTAGATATATAAGGCAACAAAGACTTAAGGAACCACTCTAATAGAAACTCGGGGGGTGGGGGGGGGGATGGTAGCTTTTATAAGCCTCTTCCTTCTTTGCCACTCTTGGATATGATCCTAAATGTGAGTGGCGTTATCTTAGCTAAAAGTAGACAAGAGGTCTGTGCTAGCATCATACCAGATAGGAAGTTGGAAATGGTTCAAGAATACCTCTGCTAAGTCCCAAAAACTATCAAATGCAGCAGAGGACAATTCGATATACCACTTTGTTGCAACACTAGTTAAAGTCCTTTGGATTAATATCAACCGAATGGTGTCATCATTCAATGAGTTGGAAGAGCACCATAAATGGAATGTGGTGACATGAGCTCCTGGATCTTCTCCAGTTTTTCCCTTGAACTTGGGAATGTATGAAGGTATCTTAGTTGGAACAAGTGTCCACATAGAATTATGTTTCACTGGGTCATTCATTAACTTGTTTAAGTCTGACAAGTTCAAAGTTGCCAGAAACAAAAGTTTTGGCCTAACCAGAGCTTGAAAAGTACAAGTTTGGGAGGTAGAGGGACTTGCCCCCTAGTTCCCAAATGTGAAGGTAGGGTTTCCCCTAGCTACCCGTTGTGAAGTAGTTGGACTAATTTGAAAAGGATTCCACCCATAATCCAGTGGATTATTTCTGTGTGGTGCAATATAGGTAGTTTGAGCTCCTCCAGATGGAAATAGAGTCTGAAATACTGAAGCAGGTATCCCTCCGCTAAAAACGAGAAAGGAGAGCTCATGAACGGAGATAAAACATGAGTTTGGAAACCTTTACCATAGGTGTTGGTATTTCCAAATTGCATCCCCACATATGCAGGTGTAGGGCCTATATAAGGAGTGGATGGGGGAATGTGCCCCCCATTCCACGGAAATCCCTAAACAAATGAAGAGGATCCAATAGGACCACTTTGAGTAGTGTGTGCAAAAGAGGGTGAAGCAAAAGGAGCATTGGGAATACCAGTGAAAACCCCACCAGAAGGGCCTACTAAATTTGAGGAAGTCAGAGGTTGAAATACCCGATTGTTAGGTGACAAAGGTGTAGCAGGTGTGCTTGGTCTAGGAGTACCTATGGGGCGAAGTGGCACTCCTCCAATTGGTAAGGATGAGGTGGGGGTAGACATACCCTCCGTAGAGCTTGCCATAATGCTGCTCATGGGAACACCAATCACAGGTGAGTCAAATGGAAGATCCTGGATGATCACATGATAATTTAATTCAATAAGAGGTGAATTAAAGTTTCTTGCAAACCAATCGACTTGCAAGTCTTCTATCTCTATTGCAGTTGTATCAACCTGGTTTGTCCTAAGTTTCGGTTCACCTGGAACTTCTCTGATTCCTACCGGTTCAAACGAACCATTTGTATCTAATCTCCGCCTTTGAGGGGGTGATGGAGGCTCCACTGTGGTAGGTGGAGGAAGGTTTTGCAACCTTCTTGACCTTCTGAGAGGTTGGTCCTCCACGATTAAAGAAATTGGCTTTTCACACACCCTAAGACAAAATAAACACAAACAAACCACACACCACTCACTACAAAATTTCCTAAAGCCAAAGCAGATACACAAGGTGAAAGATATGCTTTCCAGAAGAAAGCTGAGAGACATTTACTTGGTGTCCTTATATATGTTCTCAGGCACAAGTGGAGGAATCACCCAACCGCCCTCCCACACCCTCTACCGGGGTTACCTTCCAAGGCCGTCCAAGGTAAAAAAAAAATAGCCTTCCGGTGTACCTGTGTATGAACCCTATATGTCAAAGAGACTAAAGGCTACCTTAACTATACTAACAGTCTGGGGGGACAGTCGCAAGCCTGATTCATACGCATGGGAAGGGTAGCAAAGCCTGAAACCCTGTCAACATCAACATCGCATGGGGCCCAAGAGGTGGTATTGACAGAAGTCCCCAGATGCGCAAAAATCCTGGTCTACGCTTTGACAAGGAATCAAAGGGTTATCTCCTCAGTCTAAGCCTCCACGCGGCCTCATGCTTAATTCCCATTTGATAGGAGATTCCCAGATACAACCAACATAGAAAAGGGTTTACGTAGTGATTATCCAGCTACGATTTCAATTTAGTACTTGTGGAGAGTTAAACTCCCTATCCCACAAGTCTAGCCTAAGCTAGTAGGTGAAAGAGCCTAAAAAAAAAACTTACTAATAATTTTTAAATTATATCGTTCTTTTTAGTAGGTTGTTTTTAGTCAAAAGGTAGATGGCGTGAAACTAGTGTGATGTTATGGACTCGATAAGAAAAAGAAAAATGATGCATAAACAAATTTCAAAGTAGATTGTGACTACTTAAACCAATTTTTATTTTTTTTATAAATGCAAGTTAATGAACTTAAAGCTAAGTATGAGAAAGTACAAGACTTTTTGTGAATTTTATGAATTTGTCTTGAAAAATAATGAAAAGTAATAATGTATGCAACCTAATGCAAAATATTTTTGTCTTTTCTTTTCAAATAACTTCAAAAAACTACAATACAAATGAATGCAACTTGAGCAATTTGACTATTCTAAGCATATATATAGTGAAAATGAGGTAAACGGATCCCAAAGTGACTTACTTCAACTGAGAGGAAGAATACTGGAACAAATCCTGACTTGGAGAAACTAACCACTTTAAATTTTGCTAGATTCACAAAAGAAGAAGTGCCAAATTGAGACTACAAGATGCAACACAAACTATAAAGCATCTACAGTCCTGATCACTCACCTAGACACAGACACTCAACCTATAAACCAAGCAGGAGGACCACCTACACTTCACAAATGAAAGAAAATCAAACAAAAAGCTCAAAGGCTTGATGATCAAGCAAATGGTGTGAAATAGACTTCAGACTCGCGTAGTCATGCCATTAACAGAAAACTCCCAAAACAACTCAAAAGCCAAAGAGATAGGGACAAGAAAGCCCTATCCAACTTATAAGCTGCTACACGACACACATGACTATGTATTTAGGCAAAACGTGTATGACACATGACTGTCTTAGAGAGCAAGCTACGTATACAAGGTCACACACGTGACTGTGCACGAAGCAACCCGTGTGTATTGCTAAAACTTTTTCAAGGAAAAAATACTAACAAAGACTTCTGGGCACACTACACTATAAATCAAAAGCAAGATAAAAAGGACCACACTCAGAATTAGAATTAGAACAAAGAATGGTAAAGGGAACCTACAGGATGAACCCATAGCAGGTTGGATTCCTGAGCGGAGTCGCCAATTCTGTTGTACAGGACAATACACCCTTGTAACCTAGGGTCTAGAGTTACCAACTTACTAATAGACTTGTAGACAATCAAATTTTATGGAAAATGAAATGAAAATAGGAAGAGAGTTTGGCTTACCCGGTTTATGATGGTTGATCCAAGCTTGGTCTTCTCTCGCTTCAGTCTTCTCCAAAGCTTCTAGGGCTACTTCTCTTCACCTTCAAAGAGCCAATTCTTCAAGCAATATCTCATATATATATATATATATATCAAAAGTCAGATGAAACAGATATTAATAATATAAATAACATCATTAATTAATCCATATACATGAGAAAATCACAATACAAAGATTGGAAGAAAAATTCTCTTTGTTAACAAACAGTGAATAGGTGAGAACACAACCCAGCTTCTGACACAAGGACTCCTCTGCAACCAAGGACTCTGAGTTCTGTTGCTCCAAGACTCTGAAGATATACCACCATCATAACTTTGCTCTTCTAGAATTGATTCATTAGCCCCATCCCAAGGCCTCTATTTATACATTGGGAAATAGAGTGGTTTCGAAGGTTAGGATGGTTGAGACAGTTGGGATAGTTATGGATTAGGGTCCAACTTCTCATCTAATCATGATTTATATTTTTTAGTGTCGAATTAAGGTACACAAGAGTGTTTATATAAGCAAGGCACATATGACACACTTGTTACTCAAAGGGAACTCACGTGTTCAATGTACACGCGGGTTGCAATGCACATAGTCGCATGTGGCACACAAGCTGCAATGCACATAGTCACGTGTGCAACCCTAGACTTAGAATAAAAATATATCAGGCTGGTCTAGAGATCATGCATCAATGGTCATGCACATCTATAGTGTTTTTTCCACTTCAATCCTAATTGTCTTTTTTTATACCGACATAATGGATGTCAGCACTCGGACGGAGAATTGTCATTTTGGCTGATAACAACAGGTGAAAGTGACTAAGTTTAAAGCTTCCTAGCTAAGGAGGCAAAGTCCTAAACTAGGGTACATCGTACATCCTAAGAAAAGGTGTGACAACAAGGGGTCATAACTAAACATATCATATGTCATATCATGTACCAAACATTGTAACAAAACTTATCAACTTGCAATCGCGTGGAACTAAGCAAAAAGTGCCTAAATTCTTAACTCTAATAAAGGTTGACTAATCAAAACAAATGGAGGTTGAAAATATTTGTAAGGGTCGTGAGTTTAACGTTTTCACATGGAGGCCATGTGGACACCTTAATTTCACCAGCTGGTGACAATTGGACATAATCCAAAACCCTAGGGGTTTATGGAGCCTCAGTGTAAGCGCTTGTCTTCTCGCTGAAGTCTGTAAAGGGATCATTTTTTCTTTGTTCGACCTCTGTGGTCTCTGTCTGCTCATCTGTTTAGCTCCTTTGTGCTTAATCGATGGTGGAGGAGTCGAGGTTCTTGGCCCTCGACCTCCTTACTCCTTGTCTGCAAACCTAGGGTTGTTTACGTGGATCTATTCAAGAAAAGGAAATAATGCTAGAGATCGGGTTCTTGCTGTTGATACTAACCTGGTTAAACCATTCGGCAGGTAAGAATCTCTATTTTAGTTTTCTTTAAGTTTTCTACTGTCTGTTTTAAAATTATTTTGGGTTAATAAAAAACCTCTGTAACATGTATGTGCAGAGGCTCTTTGAGAATGGACTATGGATATTAGTTCAAGGTGGGGTTAAAGACTTCGGTCTAGGTAAGACCTGTTACCCTACCCTTCGTGGCTCTGTGACGTGTATCACCGTGGCTTGTTCTACGTTTTTCCCATGTCATAGTTTTGGGACTTTGTCTCTGCTCCTATCTTTACTGTTTGAAAGTGATAACTCTATTTGGTAAGGCCATGAGGCATTTAAACTTGAAAATGTATGGGTAAACCCTTAGACTGTGGATTTGAAGTGACTATGCCACATATATTTAGTGACGGGGTTTTACAATTATTTTTACGCTATAGTTAGGGCAGTTCTACTACTGTCGTTGTTATCCTTGTAAAGGTTTGCTTATATTGCAAGAAACCCATGA